>CP139506.1:124114009-124426565 GCA_021014915.2 Artemisia tridentata subsp. tridentata
ACCCTCGCTAACTACCATAGCACACAATCACATAATCGTATAATAACTACCGAGACAGCCCGAGGTGCACGGTAATCCTATCACTCACACATCAAGTCTCCCACGTCATATATCACATAAGACACATCCCTAAGTCCCCATCATTATACCCATATAGCAATCACATAATTCGTTTCAAAACTCAACATTCATATCCTATAACTTACAAAATATTTGCCCGTTTTTCTTAAACTTAAACTTAACGCGTCTACGAGTGGTTTAAGTCTAGGCAACTGATGAAGCGAAAAGTGTACCGCTTTTAAGGGGTCATTTAAGCCTTAAATCGTATTTATTTGATCAAATATTGCCCTAAATCGTTCCTTTTGTCATTTTAGGTACTTTTGAGGAGAAATCTGGAAAAGGAGGCATTTTGGACGTTTTTGGAGCATTATAGTGAAGAAAACGGCAAAGTCTCAAAAACCGGCTAAAAGTTACTCTTGACGGCGTCAGACTTTACTCTGGACGGCGTCATGCCTTGGCAAGAAAAGTTGGACGTGAAATTTACTCATGACGGGCCAGTGAAAATAGCATGTGAATTCTGACGGCGTCACGCTTTAACTTGATCAAGGGCGTCACGGCTTAAATCATAAGGGGACGGCGTCACGTTCATGGTTCGACGGCGTCAAGCCTTGATAAGCCAGAATGGATTTTTGAAGAGCTAAAGAGGGACGGCGTCAAGAAGGTCATCCGGGAACCCTAAAAGCGGCGAGGTGACGGCGTCACACTCCATAAGGTGACGCCGTCAGATCCAAAAATCTATATATAGTTTTCTAATTTTTTGTCATTAAGGAGAGCTTAGTGTGTGGAATTTTGGGAGAAAACCCTAAGACGATTTTAGCTACTTTTTCAGGGCTTTTTGCCTTGAGATCTTCCATGTTTCATTGAAAGATAAGTTATCAATTAATCATTCAATATGTCTATGTGTTGTTTGATTCTATCTTATTCTTGTCTTTTGTTTAACATGTTAGGCTAAATTTATCTTGTGTTTGCTTAGATCTAATGAAACCTAGCTATTGATTATTGGTTGTTAGTGTGTTGTTAGTTGTATTGGATGATTGTTTATCTATGTTAGGCTTAAGAAAACTGGCTAACTTCCTATTCGGTAACTTGCTTGAACGTCTTAAGAAACATGAACCAAATGCGTACTAAAGGTTTTTATGGTTGTATTTAATGCACAAGCGAATTCTAGTGATCCCATGTTAGGAGCTTCCTAGCCGGCTCGACATAGGAGTGAAGTAGGAGCTTGTAGAGTTGGGGAAGTAAGTACGCCACCCCACGAATGGTATTAAGGAATACACCCGTCATCCACGCAACTAATACACACTAATTAACCGGTAAAAGATAGTTAGGGAGTAAGGAAATCTAAGTAAACACATTTCTCTACACATAAGTTTCTCACCACATTTTATTTTCAGTTATTTATTTTATTTGCATCCGTAGTAATTTTGGGTTAGTTGACTAGCAACTAATTCCGCCCACTCCTTCAAAACCGAGATTTTACTTGCTTTCATAAAAAAATATAAAAACATAAAAAGAATCTTCCTCAACCCTTAGACCTAATTAGAGTAGTCTTTCACACCTAACGAACACTATTCCCTGTGGAGAACGATCAATCCCCCGTACTTACCACTACACTATACTACATCGGTCAGGTACACTGCCTGGTGGGGTTGTAAGCCTCTTGGGATCCCTCGAGAGGTAAAACCTGTTGTAAGGTTACAAAACCACGCAATCAGCAACCTAAAGGAAACCTAATTCACTTAAACCGAAGCTCTGATACCAAGTTGTAACGCCCCTTGACCACTTTGACCAAAAATTTTGAACTTTACACACGGAAAACGCTTTACCATTACTTTCGACCCTTTTGACCGTTTACAAAATCCTTGAACATAACCAAGATGACTAAACTGGATCCACACTTAGATTCATATCTTGGAACCTAAAAGTAGATCCCAAACTGAAACCAAGGATCCACACTAAGGTCCATACTTTGGAACCTAAAGGTAGATCCCAAACTGAAACCAAGGATCCACACTAAGGTCCATACTTTGGAACCTAAAGGTAGATCCCAAACTTATAACCAAGATGAGGACACAAGATCCACACTTAGGTTCATATCTTGGAACCTCAAAGTAGATCCTAGACTTAAGGCTTGATCCACATCAAGGATCACCATTTTGAACCTAAAAGTAGATCCTAGGAGGATCCACACTAAGGTTCAGACTTTGGGACCTAAAAGTGGATCCCAAACTGACGGGTTATGCGTAAACCCCTTTTGACCCATTTTCACAACAAACCACTTATACAACTTCCGTATTACACCAAACTTGACCAACATCAATCATTTAACATATCAAACGTGTTCCAACGACACTTGACCCGTTTACATCCCAAAATGGGTACAAACACACTTAAATCCAAACGCCCCTTAAACATTCACTAAAAACACTTAAAACACATTTGACAACTCGTTAGACTCCCAAACCGTTACCCGACTTTGACACACATTATACAACTCATAAAATAGACTCTCGGGGTACAACTTTGACTTGAGCTCGGTATTCTACCTAGCTCCTAATGCTTGTTATCTTCCAAATCCATTCCAAACTCTTATGCTACACTCCAAGCCTTCCATTCCGCCGCACTTAAGCCTACAAAAACATTGACAACTAAAGAATAAGCTTACGCTTAGTAAGTAACCCATCATAAAACATATATCATACACATACTTTCACATAAGCATCATAATCACATAAAAACCTCTAAACTACCACATACCACTCATATCATATCCGACTTCATAACATAATCACATCCATTCATCATAACCATAATCACAACATACCTTAACTAGTACAAAGCCGATAACTAACATACTCTTATCCAAGGTCACTAGCCATCCATCCTTAGCTTACAACCATACTAACCCAACTCCTATGCTCTTACACAACCACAATACATACATGATAAATACATACATAACACATGTTTTAGGGAGAGTTACTTACCTTCAATCCAAGCTAGGCTACTAACATAAATCCCACCAACAACATCTTCTAACCATCATCATCATCATAATCATCATCTTCTACAATTAACCAAAACCTAACAACATAACAATCAATAACATAAACAAGGGTTAACATAACCCATCAAACATACTCATCTACCTTCCTACATCATCATATGATCATATCTTGATCATATGGTGAAATCCCACTTAACTCATAATCTATCACTTCATTAGCATTAAGAACATACATACTTACTTGAAGAATCATTACTAATGAAGGCTACAAGCATCAAATCTTCATCTTCTTCATCTTCTTCCCAATCCACCATCTAGCTTTTCCCTCTCTATTTCTTCCTCTAAAATCCGGTCTTCATACCCTCAATAATGGAAGACTCATCTAGAAATAACTAGATATAACTAGTTAGGTGTGGACTTTGGCCCTTTGACATAATTAGTCCCTCAAGTTTCATTCCTTCTATTTTAACCACAACTAACTTATAACACATAATTAATCACTTGGCAACTTAGGTCCTTCTAGTTTATACATCACATTCCATATTACTACATTAGTCATACTTTAACTATTAATTTGACCATCGGGTTTGACTTCCACGTAACTTTGTTGACCAACCAATTACATCCAACCTTAGCATATTTCATCTAGGGTGGGGCCTACTCGTAACCGGGATACGGGTCTAACAATTCTACCCCATTAATTAGATTTCGTCCCCGAAATCTTTCGTTCTTTACTAACCAACATCTAGTCACATAACTCATCTCATTCCTAACACCCTAACCCCTAGTTTACTTAGTTCAACGATCTAAGTGATCTTGCAATTTTACGCATACTATAACATATCACATGCCCTAATCCACATTACCCCCGCTTACTTCTATACCACACAACTCTTGCTTAGATTTCACATAATACAAGACTTACTTATTATCTCCAATCATCATTCTAATCCGCCCTATTACCGCACATCATCATCTCACTCGCTTTACCCTCTACCCCCATTCTTTGACTCTTGCTATTTAAGAACTCGCCCTATTTGACTTTACATCATTACACTCGACTAATTTGTTCACATTCTTTTATCTTCATTCATCATCTTTTTGCACCACACCGCAAGGCCCATCATATCATCATTACAATTTCTCCGTCCCATCAAGGTTCTCCTAAGTCTCAACTAAAAGCCATGGTCTAATTCTAACCCTCCTATCTTAATCCTTATAATTCCTAACTAACTCTAAACTCCCGCTTTCTACTTCTCTAACCCTACTCGTGCCGTGTCGGCAACACATAGCCCACTCGTTTATAATTCCTCATTTACATGGAGAGGCGTCCCAATCGATGTAAATCAAGAAATATAAACTCATGGTTATGCACTCCCGACATAACACTACTACTCCTATTTCCAATTTTTAACTTTTATTATTTCATCATTCTCTTTTTATTACATTATTTTTACCCTTCTTAGACTTGGATCCTTCACATTATCACATTCATCATGTGGATACTTTTATATGCCATGGACGTAGGCAACCCCTTGCCGGTGAAGGCAACACTTTTCATCCCTAAGGATCTTTAACATTCATCCCGAAGGATTCCTTAACATTCCTTTACTTGGTCATTCTGAGGGATACCACATTTAACATTCATCCCGAAGGATCATTACATTCACACTTTATCACCTTAACAATGGATCCAAGTCATAAGCACCACACACACATTATTACATTCGTTTGTTATAGGAATTACCGCTAATCGCCTTAGCAGTAATATGATAATTTCAGAACAACGCCTTTATCTCATACACACTCCTTACATTCTTAATCCGCTCTAATTATTTTCACATCTTTACTTTACCTCTTGCATTCATAGCCTTCATTAATCATTTTCACATTCTTACTTTACATTTTAGTCCACTCGACTCATTTACATATAGACTCCTCACATTTTACCAACCAAAACTCATGCATTCATTATGGTGATTACAGCTAATCGCCTTAGCCGTAATATGATAATTTCAAGACAACGTCTTTATCTCACACATACTCCTCTCATTCTTTCTTACGTTTTTAATCCATCACATTTTTATTTCCATATCTTATCTCTCTTCTTTTAGTCTCACTCGCATCCTTTACATGTAGACCTTACATAGATCGTCAATTATAACACGCTCATTTTTTATTAATGATTACAGCTAATCGCCTTAGCCGTAATATAATTATTTCATGACGACACCTTAGCTTCACACATATTCATCTCATTTTAGCTATTATTACTTAGGAAGTTTCGTTCTATTTTACTATTTACTCAATCACTATGCCTTTCCTCATCTTGTAACTAAGTTCATCACAAACTTATTATGTATATATTTTTATTTCATTTCTTCACCACACACATTCAACGTTACCACATGTTCATAATCATGCTCCTAATACCTTGACTTCCCACTAACCCGTCTCTAATACCTCTTTAATGATCATCACACTAAGTATAACTACTCATAAGACCATACTTTGGTCATTCCTAGCTTACAAGCCATGCACTTTCATTTTTAGTCACATTTCTTATAACCCACCACACAACTTATTACACCTATTCACCCTCGCTAACTACCATAGCACACAATCACATAATCGTATAATAACTACCGAGACAGCCCGAGGTGCACGGTAATCCTATCACTCACACATCAAGTCTCCCACGTCATATATCACATAAGACACATCCCTAAGTCCCCATCATTATACCCATATAGCAATCACATAATTCGTTTCAAAACTCAACATTCATATCCTATAACTTACAAAATATTTGCCCGTCTTTCTTAAACTTAAACTTAACGCGTCTACGAGTGGTTTAAGTCTAGGCAACCTAAAGGAAACCTAATTCACTTAAACCGAAGCTCTGATACCAAGTTGTAACGCCCCTTGACCACTTTGACCAAAAATTTTGAACTTTACACACGGAAAACGCTTTACCATTACTTTCGACCCTTTTGACCGTTTACAAAATCCTTGAACATAACCAAGATGACTAAACTGGATCCACACTTAGATTCATATCTTGGAACCTAAAAGTAGATCCCAAACTGAAACCAAGGATCCACACTAAGGTCCATACTTTGGAACCTAAAGGTAGATCCCAAACTGAAACCAAGGATCCACACTAAGGTCCATACTTTGGAACCTAAAGGTAGATCCCAAACTAAACCAGTAGGATCCACACTTAGGTCCATACTTGGAACCTCAAAGTAGATCATAACAAGGATCCACATAAGGTCCATATTTGAACCTCAAAAGTAGATCCTATGGCTGGATCCACATCAAGGTTACTAGATCTGATTAGGGACCTAAAAGTGGATCCCAAATTGACGGGTTATGCGTAAACCCCTTTTGGCCCATTTTCACAACAACCCACTTATACAACTTCCGTATTACACCAAACTTGACCAACATCAATCATTTAACATATCAAACGTGTTCCAACGACGCTTGACCCGTTTACATCCCAAAATGGGTACAAACACACTTAAATCCAAACGCCCCTTAAACATTCACTAAAAACACTTAAAACACATTTGACAACTCGTTAGACTCCCAAACCGTTACCCGACTTTGACACACATTATACAACTCATAAAATAGACTCTCGGGGTACAACTTTGACTTGAGCTCGGTATTCTACCTAGCTCCTAATGCTTGTTATCTTCCAAATCCATTCCAAACTCTTATGCTACACTCCAAGCCTTCCATTCCGCCGCACTTAAGCCTACAAAAACATTGACAACTAAAGAATAAGCTTACGCTTAGTAAGTAACCCATCATAAAACATATATCATACACATACTTTCACATAAGCATCATAATCACATAAAAACCTCTAAACTACCACATACCACTCATATCATATCCGACTTCATAACATAATCACATCCATTCATCATAACCATAATCACAACATACCTTAACTAGTCCAAAGCCGATAACTAACATACTCTTATCCAAGGTCACTAGCCATCCATCCTTAGCTTACAACCATACTAACCCAACTCCTATGCTCTTACACAACCACAATACATACATGATAAATACATACATAACACATGTTTTAGGGAGAGTTACTTACCTTCAATCCAAGCTAGGCTACTAACATAAATCCCACCAACAACATCTTCTAACCATCATCATCATCATAATCATCATCTTCTACAATTAACCAAAACCTAACAACATAACAATCAATAACATAAACAAGGGTTAACATAACCCATCAAACATACTCATCTACCTTCCTACATCATCATATGATCATATCTTGATCATATGGTGAAATCCCACTTAACTCATAATCTATCACTTCATTAGCATTAAGAACATACATACTTACTTGAAGAATCATTACTAATGAAGGCTACAAGCATCAAATCTTCATCTTCTTCATCTTCTTCCCAATCCACCATCTAGCTTTTCCCTCTCTATTTCTTCCTTTAAAATCCGGTCTTCATACCCTCAATAATGGAAGACTCATCTAGAAATAACTAGATATAACTAGTTAGGTGTGGACTTTGGCCCTTTGACATAATTAGTCCCTCAAGTTTCATTCCTTCTATTTTAACCACAACTAACTTATAACACATAATTAATCACTTGGCAACTTAGGTCCTTCTAGTTTATACATCACATTCCATATTACTACATTAGTCATACTTTAACTATTAATTTGACCATCGGGTTTGACTTCCACGTAACTTTGTTGACCAACCAATTACATCTAACCTTAGCATATTTCATCTAGGGTAGGGCCTACTCGTAACCGGGATACGGGTCTAACAACATGCATGGGTTAAACTATGTTAACACGTAAGTGTCACAACCCGACCGAAAACCTAAGGTGTAATTGTTCACCTAATCACACTAATCAAGAACGAGATTCGTTCATTGACTGACGCACTAAATGACTTATTCCAAGTTGTCATTGGGAAGGAAAGTTCTAACAAACCTTTTGAACAACATAATCATCTACCTAAGATGATTGATGTTAAGGATAGTTTGTTGATAAGACATACTCTAAATGATTACTATTATGACAAGTCGTGCCATAAAGTAGACTCGATAGAGGTTATACCAAAATAATTCCATAAGGTGGGAGAGTGTTGGTTATGGGGACAACAAGGACAAGTTGGGTTATATGGTTGTAGGGGATAAATAATGGGATGACCCATTAGTGGTTGTGGTGATGGTGATAGTGATAAGGATGATGTGTTGGTGCCAAGTCCAAAGAGGTTTGATGGTGATAGGGTTAGTGTGATAGCTAAGGGTTGTGGTGGACTTGGTGGAGGTAAGGGTGTAGGAATCCTAAAGGTGGAGGATGATGATGATGTGGTTGGAGATGTTGGTTTTGCCCTTTGAGGAAAGGTGGGAAAGGATGGTTTAGGTTAATATATCGTTTGCACTGACAATGAGATGCATGATATATTTCAAAAGGGAAAAAGAAAAGGTGCATGTGATCCTAACAGGATTGTTGGTGGATATCTCTAACGGGGTTAAGGTAACGAAGTTCTAGGTTTCTAGGTTGGATGATCCTAGTTGTGTGTTAGAGATAATTTGGTGCATGAAAGGTTTTGTGTGATTGTGAGGGTTGGAGGTTGTTTAACTAACTATCACTTATCCAAAGTGAGGAGTAGTTGTAAGGTTTGAGTGTGATGATTGATGAGTTGAAGGTTGTAAGGTTTGAGTGTGGTGATCCATGAGTTGAAGGTTGTAAGGTTTGAGTGTGATGATCTATGGGTTGAAGGTTCTTAGACTAGCTATCACTGTCAAGAGTGAAGTGTAGCTAAAAGGTTTGAATGTGAGATGCAAGATAAGCTTGCAATGGTGAGGCCTTATATAGGCAAGAGTTATGGGATTCGAACTAAAGTTGGTGTTAGAGTCCTATGGTGTAGTGAGGGAATCCTAGGGTGTATGTGAGTTTGCAAAATTTTGCAGGTTTGAGGTTAGGGATGCAGGGATCTAAAGGAAACAGTGAAAATTCGTCAAACATAGGCACGGTACCACTAAATACCACACGGTACCTTTAAATTTAACGGTACCGTGGCCTATTTAACGGTACCGTGACCTGGAAGTCAAGAATTTTCCTATACAGCCTAGTTCTGGGCAGCTAAAGGGAAGTTTCCTAAGGAATAAGAATCACATTTGTGTGTTCTTGAGAGTGTTTGGTGAAAGGCTATAGGAGTGTGTTTTCGCTCCCCCTTAATCTATGACCATCCGGACAAGAGGTAAGATAAAAAGGAAAACAAACGTTAACGAAAGCGATGAGCTTAGTAACGTTATGACAAGTGGTGGATAGCATGCGATAAACTTCACCTTTGAAGTCACGTAGCTCTTCTCAATCATTGTGAATATTCATCGAATATTTACATGATGAGGCATGTGATTACTTGGAGATATCCTAAGGGTTAAGAAGATAAAATCTTCAGGGTTATGAGGTTGGTGATATGATTCTAGTGGGGTTATCTCAACTTATCCTAGTGATTCTTAGTTTGAAGTATGTGGAAGATGAGTGGGATGCGGAAGCATTGGTAGTGTTTAGTACCATGCGGAAGTGAAAGGAAAGAAGGCTTAGGAATCAGAAGTTAGATACAATCTGTTCTGATAGGATACGGTTCTGGTTCAAGACTACATCGAGTGGGTTTCGATAGTGGTTTTGAAACAGTGAGAATAAACTGTCTCAGCAGACAACGGTCCGACGGTACCGTTAAATTTAGCGGTACCATCCCCTATTAAAGGGTACCGTGACATGCTGAGGTCAGTTTTGACCCAGAATTAGATTTCTGACAAAGAAATTTCACATATGTTGTGATTTTTCTGGACCTTAGATTAAAAGAATTTATACCGAATAAATTCTTTTATGAATGAATCCAACGGGATTCGATGAACGTTTGTCGAGAACGAGAAATGACATTTAATTGCATTTTGCAAATTAAATAAACTTTAAATATTTCGGATGAAATATTTAAGTTGTCATTAGAGTTTAAGAGGATTTTACGAATAAATCTCGCTGATTTAGGGAGATTTTTCGACACAAGGAGAGAATTTATACCTAATAAATTCTTTGAACGGTACTGGACGAGAAGAGATGACTTCTATATTTCCGAGGAAATATAAAGGTAGTCATTAGAGCGATGTGAAGGATGACTTAATATTTCCAGTGAAATATTTAGATAGTCATGAGAGGGATTTAAAGAATGACTCAATATTTCCACTGAAATACTTAAAGAGTCATGAGACGAGACACACCAGATGACTACAATATTTTTAGTGAAATATTCAAGTAGTCATAAGAGGGATACGAGGGATGACTTTAATATTTCCAGTGAAATATTTAAATAGTCATAAGATTTATGGAATATGTTCCATCATTCCTAGACCTAGACGAAGATGGTTAAGGGATTCTCAGTTGAGAGGTTTGGTTGATTTACGGATTTCGATGTGCTTCGCACGTGAGTGTTTCACGGGGTTTTGAAAGACGTAAAGCTAGGCCTATGGTGCTGGTTCGCAGTAGGGTTTGGGATCTTAAGACGTGTATATTCACACGAGGATGAAAGGAATTACTAATCACTTATATAGCAACTCGTGAGTCCTTTGTCACCCGAGGGTTGATGTTAGCTTTTAGCTTTGGGATGAGCGTTTTAACATACGTTGTTAAAAGGCTTGAGTATGATGTTTCGGATATGACATTTAACAATTGCGATCGCAAGTTAAACTTACTTGAATATTTCGAACGAAATATTTAAGTTGTCAATCCTACTCCGAGTTCTACTAGGTTTGTATCTAACCTTCCCATGACAAACGGGTGTATTACTTGGAAGAAGGCGAAGTGATGACTGGGGAATTAGGACAACTTCGCGACTACTCTAACTTATAGGTTTTGACACTAGTGTATGACTCTATGACTTCTAAGGGTTCATAGTAATGGGCATACCTAATTTCTAATGTGTCAAAAGGACATAGTGTGGGTGCAAACTTTACAAGTAAATCATGTAAAATGCACATAAGGAATAAATGCAAACATCATGCAAACCATGATAATCATTTAGCATTTAAGATCATGAAGATATTTAATCATATCTTATGAGAACATGTTATCATTTTGAAACATGTATGTGGGATGCAAGTAATCTAGGTTTGCTAAGGCAGATCCTAATTACTACTTGTTCAAGATAACATCCTAATGGGAGATATAGTTCACCGATGTAAACTATCTCTAGTCAAATGTAGGAATGAAAATTTTTCAGGTTAGAGAATGAGTATGAGACTATCACTAGTGGTGCTCAATTAAGGCTAAACACGACCATTTTTATGGGTTATACACGAACCCAACTTCTCTCCTGGAAGCAATCCAACCGTTTGGTCAAATTGAATTTCTAGTGCGATATGTTCTCCAGTAGTCATTCTCATGTTAGAAAAATTCAAATTTCTATATTTGCCTATTGAAGTATAACAAAGATGATATTAGCTTGTTTCGCTAATACATGACCTAATACGACTCAACTAACCATACTTTGAAAGTCGGTTAAGAGAATGACATGTCTTACACAACTCCTAACAAAGGCAAGTGAAATGTTTTAATTTCGTGTTTGAGATTTAGAGGTTATTTGATGGAGGTGGTGTATTTTATGATCTCTTGGACAACATCTTTGTTTGTTGAGTTGTTACATGTTATTTTAACATGATTTGGTTTTCTAGAACCAAGAGACACTCTAATGTGATACAATGTAGAATCTACTACATCGTGTGTGTTTCAAGAATGCTCCTTTGCATATCTTGAGGGAGGATCTAGTAAAGGTTACTTACCTCAATAGATATTGTGAGTATTTTATTTGAAATGAGACATACTGTTTATTTCAACAAGTATGCTTTTCTAAGAAGAAACTTATCACTCTTACGAATGCTTTGTGAAACAAGTATTTTTGTGTATGACCAATTTTACTTGTTTATGCAATGACACATGTCGTATTAGGTTATTATTCAACTCTAATATCCTACATTTATTAACAGGATGCAATGTATTCTCTTGTAACATAACCATTCATGTTACAAAGAAAATAAGACGCATAGGATATAAGTTATCCTTTATCAATCTTTTGATAAGAGAAATACATGTGAAATTCTCAAAGATTGATGACTTACATAATAGTTAATAACATATTATGTGTGACACTTTTACTAGACATGTGACTTTGAGTGTTGAGTCGTTCATGAGCAAAGTTTACCTATGTTGTTTGTTTGCTCGTGTTTGGTTTTTCGGAATTGACACATTTACTAATTGCATTGCATTGTAAATTACTTGTATATTTCGGATGAAACATCCAAGTTGTCAATCATACTTAGTTGTGTATTTTATGCATCTTTTAAACATATTAGTTTAAAGTTTGGAACACAACCATTGGACACGAAGACTCAATATGGCATCTTCAACACAAGTGTGAGTTATGATCCGATGCATATTATTTTCGTCTTGATAGAACGTCATTATTTTCACAACAATCGAATGTGATTGAGTATGTAGATTCAAGATAATACTTTTCATCATATTTTGATGTTATCTTGAAGCTAGACAAATAATGACTCCAATTTCATGTCCACACTCAAAAACTTGTCAATTAGATTCGATAATGATATCAATCATAATTTGAATAATGAATTGATATGTACTCGAGATCTTTCTTGACCCTCACAATCACTCCTAAAAAAAATAAAAAAATAAATTTAAGGAGTGTGTTTCATTTATTCTAACACTAGTTGTATGTGTGAGGTTAATGACATATTAAGTTACTACTTTGATATTGTCATTTATTTTTATTTGAGAAAAACTAGTTATATTATTAAGTATAATATTCTTAGTTTTTCGACACCTCATTGGTATAAAAATAATTATCTTAACTATTTTTATACAACATACGTAAAATACTAAATGTTTAAAACATTTTGTATGTGTGTTAGATCAATGCAAGTTTAATACATTTTCCTTTACTTAAGTACTGATGTATTAAAATGACCTTTTATCTTGTTTAGACAACCCATGGTCAACAAGACAAAATGATGTAATGTTTTAAAGATCATGTTACGGATTTTATGAAAGTGTTAAGTATTTTGGGGTGATATACATTTTACACTTAAACCTTTGGAAAAATAATTGTGTAAGACAATATCTTTCGACACACATGATCTACCAACTTAGTTTCTATTCCTAAGAGGGTTACTAAACCATTTTAAAAGCTTGCAACAAATGCAAGAAAAATGGTTGATGCCTATATGCAATGCAAACTAATTACTTAACATAGTGCAAGTGATTTAGCATGAGCCTTATAAATGCATAAACCGGAAAACTATAATAAGCAAATAGCAATTTAGCTTAACACACAGAAATACTTATCGTCATTTTGTGTATTAGGTATAACAATGTATACTAAGCTTGATTTTATTTGAAAACGAATTGATTTCCTCCCCATTTCAAAGATTTTTGCTAAGACACTTTGAAAACACGTCAAGGTTTAACAGTTGAATCGCCCTTTTTTCAGTTTGACCAAAAATTTACGCAAACTGCATGACCAGAAGACCTTTAGTTGAAAATCAAGGACTTTAACATACTTTCATTTAGAACTAATTCATAAAAATGTTTCTCAAATGAAAGCAGACTCAACATCGTTTAAAATGATGGGCGACACGACTCGTACAGAATCATGGTTGATTTTATATGGATTTTTGAAAATGAACTAAAAATGAAAAACAGACAATCAGATGCACGACACCGTTAAATGACCCACGGTACCATTAAATATAAAGGTACCGTACAATATTTAGTGGTACCGTGGTCTGTTTTCTGATTCAGAACTGCATGACTTAATGACTCGATCTGAAAACATGACCGAACACTTAAAAACACTATTCTTTTAGTGGTTTAAGAAAACCTTCAAGCTAGTATGACAAAGTATACTTAACAACAAAACTTGTAAGTATTAAACAAGTAAATACTTTTCATATTTTATCACCTTCATAGGTAATTTGATACATGGATCGTACTCAATTTTGAAAACCATTTGTTTTAAAATTTTGAGCAACCTGGCTCTGATACCAATTGTGGAAACCGTAGAGGGGGGTGAATACGTTTCCATTTAAAACTTAAAACTTTTGTATCAAACTCCCGATAAAGTGTGATGTGATATGAGAAGTGTCAATTATGATCATATAGCATCAAGAGATGAATATTGTAAACTACAACATATGCACAATCAAATCACGACACATAGATAATCAACATAACATAAGCAACTAGCCACACAACGCAAAAACGCAATGCAAATATAAAGCGATAAAGAATGAAATGAAAGTAAAGAGATAAGTAAGAAGGCGCAAACCGGACACGGTGATTTATAGTGGTTCGGTCACGAAGCTCCTCTTCGCCCTACTCCACTCCCCGAGTACCCAACTCGAGAGTTACTTCACTAATCAACAAACTCTCTTCAGGCGGAGAAAACCGTACACGTCGCTTAACTTGTTTTCCGACACTAAGCTAGATGTCGAGTGCTAATCTTAGCTAGCACCAATCTACCACGATCTACCCGATCTACACCTTACACGTCGCTTATCCTATTTTCGACACTAAGCTAGATGTCGAGTGCTAATCTTAGCTAGCACCAATCTACCACGATCTACCCGATCTACACCTTACACGTCGCTTATCCTATTTCCGACACTAAGCTAGATGTCGAGTGCTAATCTTAGCTAGCACCAATCTACCACGATCTACCCTTGATCCACATGATCAATCACACAAGCCCAATGGCTTCAAGAGATCTTCACTATCTCTTAAGATCACAATGATCTTGACTCACTCTCTCACAAAAGAAAGATAATCTTGATGTATGCTATGATACAATCAAGAGTGTAACAAATGTTACAAGACCTAACAACTACAACTCTTGTATCTTCTTGGATACCTTGAGTTCTTCTCTTGCAAATGAAGAGGAATGATAACACTTTGTATCTACTTGGATACTTTGTGTTCTTCTCTTGCTAATCAAGAGGGATGACAACACTTTGTATCTACTTGGATACTTTGTGTTCTTCTCTTGCTAATCAAGAGGAATGAAGAGGATCACTTGAATGGAGGATTGGATCACTCTTAAACAAACTAAGACTCTCCAAATGATCAAAGAAAGTCATTTAAGTGAGGAGGGATTAGACCAGAGAAAAAGGACTGGAAAAATCAAGTTGGAAGTGTGGAATGGTCCACTATTTATAGGCAAAGGAAAATATGACCGTTACAGACCCACGGCTCCACTAAATACCCGACGGCTCCACTAAATTTAGTGGAGCCATCCCTATTTAAAGGAACCGTGGACGCTCCTTCGTTTGTCTTTAGTGGGGAAGGTTTATTTGGGGATGTTAGGAGCTGTTTTGGGAGGAAATTTGACTGTTGTGATTTTTAAACATATTTTTCAAAATAAAATATTTCTTTTTAATTCAAAAATAATTTGTGAAATAAATTTTTGAAAAAAATGTTTTGTCACATTAAAAATGTGAAGTTTAGAAAAATAAAATCATTTGATCATTTGTCAAGTAGTAGATTTGTTTGTCCATACCTTGAGTGATTTATGTCGGGATGGAAATCTACGACTTCGTTGAAGCATACTTGAGACGTCGGGAGATGTTGATGTAAGTATGCATTGATGATTTGTGTTTACAAGTAACTTGCACATTTTACGTTATGTATTAAAAGTTACATGTTTGTCATTATTAAAATCGAAGAAACCGTTTAGTTTAAATATCGTAATATTTGCACTAACAATAATTTAAGACAACATTTTCATGAAAAATTCATATAATTTTGTGTTTATGATATATAATAATTTGTAGATTTGAATAATATTACAAATACTATTAAGAAAATGACAATATAATATGATCTTAAGATCCTGATTTCGATTTTACGATTTTGATCTTGCAAAAACGAAAACGATCATGAGTAAGATCCCGATCTTGAAAACATTAATTTCTTTTGTTATCCATAGTCATGAGGTTAACGAAATTGTAAAACTAAGAAAATCAAATTGTATCAATGGCATGCTTATATTTTTGTAACATGGTCAAATTAAGCTTTATGATTAACCAATAAAAATATTAAATATCATTTAAGTTAAATAAAATCAAATTAACTTTTATATTTAAAAATACGTATGACTTTAGAAACTTTTTTTTTTTTTTTTTTTTAACTTTTAAACTTAAGTGTAAAAAACGTTTTATTATTATTGGCTAATATAATTTTTAATTTAGTAAACTTTTGAAAATAAAAGCCCAAAACTTATAAAAAGGGGCTAATCCCAAATTCAGTTGTATGAAAAATACTCGTTTTGCAAAATTTTAAGTCTATTTATAAATTTAACAAATTCTCATGTAATTTAAATTTTTTAAAAGAACAACTTTGATTATTATTATATCGATCGTAATACTAAAAGTTCTAATACGTTCGGGAGTATACACATTAAGTTAAAACACAAATTATTCATATAAGCAAACAAATACACGAGAGCTTAAATTGAAGTTCTTTAATGAAACAATCTTTTTAATATTTTTATGAAATTAAATTAACTTTTATGCTCAAAATACGTGTATGTACAATGTTATAACATACATAAACACAAGAATTCGCTAAGTTTGACTTATGTCAAAATTATGTGCATATATATATGACTCTAATATATATGTGCTTACAAATATATACTGTTATATGAAATTCTTTCGGCGGGGACGTGTCCCCTCCAATAAGGTTGCACATATAAATCTGCTTCTGTCTTTTGGCGGAGACATGTCCCCGCCAAAAGCCTCTGACCCATTTTGCAGCAAATTGCTGCAAAATGGGTAATTCCAGGTTTTTCCCGGAATTGGCGCCAGAAAAAATCTACCAAATGCAGCAACTCAAAGCTGCTGTTTTCCCCATTGTAACAACTTCGCCAAAACAACAAATTCGCCAACAAAGATTCGCTAAACATATACAACAACACCAAATTAAACCCAAATTCGCTAAAAATAATATTAATCCAAATTCGCCAACTTCGCTAAACATAGAACCTGTTTTTACAATAACTATCCAAATTCGCTAAACAAACCCAAATTCGCTAAACATAATCATATGAATTCAAATTCGCCAAAAATGGTTCAAAAACCGTGATCCACATGATATTCTACAAAACTATACATAAGCTAGCCAGGAACAATTTAGTGGGAATCCTAACACATAATAATCCATCTAAATCTACACAACTATGTCCAATAACCCAAAACAAATATAAAGTGACCCATCCGACCCATACAGTAATCCCCATTCTCCCCACTATCCCCATTAACCCCAGTACCCCGACTACCCTCCCCTGTAGGTCTAGACTCACCCGCCGACGCATTCTGGGATCCTGATGTCCCCGGCAATCCCGCTGCTAGCTCCTCAGTAAAGCCCGGCTGTCTCCTCGCCCAATCTAGCAACATCTGCAGCGTGTTCCCTTGCTGCGTCACGGTCTCGCGCAGTGAGGACGAGGAGGCTTCCTCACGAGCTCGTGAGGAGCTGAGAGTCGGCCTGTGACCACCGCCGGGTAAAACTGGACCTATGCCAGGAATATGTCCCCTCTGCTTGCCGCCGATCACCTGGCGCAAGATATCCGTATCTTACATACGTGTCCCAGAGGAGGTGCTCTCTGACCGCAGCCGGATCATCTCATTCTGTTTAGTTACAAAAAAACAAGAAAACTAATATATAAGTCATGATTTATTATATTGCATTAATGTTGGTGAGTTTTTGGAAATAAATTATACTTACGTATCTGGCTTCGGACTCCTCAGACTCCCAGACTTCCCCTCTGGTATGGGTGTGTCTGTACAGGTCGATATGGTCTCTAGTATCCTCGGAGTCGGGGGAGGGGGAGCTCAACTGTTTATAAATAAAATCAATCAATACTCACCCAACACTATATATATAAATAAAATGATTAAAAAGTGTCTTACGAAGTTATCAGCTATGACAGCTAAAGAATGTGATCCGTGAAGGGTAGCAGTCTTCATTTTACTCCTATTTTTCCTGTTGACCTCCTCGATCTTCAACTTCTTCGGGTCGGTCCAGTGCCCAATCTGCTTATTATAAATAAAAAAAACTATTATATAAATGAATTAATAATAATAATAATAATAATAATAATAATAATAATAATAATAATAATAATAATAATAATAATAATAATAATAATAATAATAATAATAACAACAACAACAACAAAGTACGTGTCGATCCAGAAATTTACCTGCTTCTCCCATTCTTCATCCGGCATGTTCTCGGGACGCTTTGCCTTGATCTCGTCCACTTTCTCGATCCCACCTTGCTGTGTAAAATGTTTCTTTTTGTGCTTGTACTTATTGTCATCGTATCGCTTTTTTAGGTAAGCTTCGATACTAGCGACAATCTCGTCTCCATGTGGACCGGCAAGGTGGGGGGAGAGATCAAAAAAATGCTGCAATAAAATATAATTAAAATAAACATACAAATTTAAATAAAGAGACAAATTTAAATAAATAAACACATTTAAAATAAATAAACACAATAATTAAAAAAATAAAAGATAAAAAAAAACTTACGTGGAGCTGGTTATCCACGTGTGCCTTCTTGGTCTCTGGAACATCATCCCACGAATCGTGATACAATGGAATCGTTTCCCGTATCAATGACCCGACATAGTTCGAGAACCACGAAGCGTGATGGCCAACATGCTGCCACATGCCTTCGGCATTCTTAGTGAATCTGATCGAGACCAGGCGCCTTGTTTCATTCCTCATCGCGTGTAAGGCTGCGTTCTTGTTGGTACCGCGAACCACCTTCCCGCCTTTGCCTATTTTCGAACCAGGCTTCGTAGGCTTAGGCTTGGGAGCTCTCGAATTAGAGCCTACAAGTAATCAAATTAAAGTGATGGTGACATAAAATAACAAGTTATCAATTTCAAATAATGATCAAGTTTAATTAAAATAATTGAGAAATTCTTACGCTCGCAGTTGGTGCCTAGCCTCCTCCCGGGACGGCGGTGTGGCTCGTGACCTCCATCACCACCATGGCTAGTAGCTACGACATCCGCCATCTGTACTAGAACATAGAAATTAGTGAAGAAACACATATACGCATATATATACACACATTCAAATAAATAACAATATATACCAAAAAAGATAATAATAAATAATTAAATAAATAAATAAATAAACACATTTAACAACTCGATAACAATTTCATTCAAATAAGTGTCGTTTAACAAATTACAATTTGAGATCAATCTCCTACATCACTAAGATAAAAATCATCATTATTAGTGTCAGCTTCATCTTCACCATCGACGTGGTCTTTATGATCAGATGCTAAATCATGAGGAATGTGGTCATCATAATCAATATCATCGTCGTCGTCGACATCAGTGATAATTGGTGCTGGTGGTGCCTCAACTTCCACTGGCTGGACATCTATATTTATGTTGCTATAATCCAACTTATCCAACTCAGCAGAGAGTGTGACATGTGATGAGTTGTTGTCATGTACAACATCTTGATTGTCTTCTACCACGATGATATCCGGGTTCCAAATCTTTCGATGATAAGAATCTTGGACGGCCTTCCAACTACCACGTTTACCCGGGAAATCAAGGTAAAAGACTTGTGTTGCTTGTGTTGCAAGAATGTATGGTACATTTTGAAACGATACACGGTCTGTCATAATTTGTGTAATGTTATTTCTATATGTACAACGTCTTATGCGACCCTCGTTATTAGTGTCGAACCATTTGACTTTGAACAGCACAACCTTGAACGGAATATACAAAAACTCGAGAATTTCTTCAAGCTGGCCATAATACATTCCTCCGCTAGGATTAGGAGTTGAAATTCCGCTGTTTTGAGTTGAACGACGTAAATCACGGTCGTGTACGATAAACTTCACACCGTTGACTACGCAAGAGTCGACTGAGAATGCAGTCCATGCTGGTCCACAAGCCAAAGCGAATAACTCGGAAGTACAACTTGGGTCATTCTTTACTTTTAATTCACGAATCTATGAAAAAGTTAAGAATAGATATAGATGAGTAATAGTCGTTATTTTTACAGGGTAATACATACAATAAGTCTACCTTGCTCCCAAACCAGCGAGGAAACCCTTCTTGTATGTCATTGCCAGGAAATGCCCTGTAAATGTTCATGATATTAGAATAAGTCGTCGAATAATAACTTACGTAAAACACATTTTGAAATAAAACACGTACCTCTCGTACTCGTTCACGTACGAGTCGATTTCATGACTGTTGTGCAGTACATACCATACTACTTTCTGCATTGTGTCTGCTTGAACCCGGATCAATGATTGTCTGCCATTCAATTTACAGATTGATCGAAACACCTGAAATTGACTTGTTGGGCTTGGACCGTCCTCATTCCGGTCAGGACGATTAAATCTCGTCTCAACACCCCGAAAATAATGCGAATAGAAAGTTAATGCTTCATCAGCAATATAACCCTCTGCTATTGAACCTTCGGGCTTAGCTTTATTTCTGACATAATTCTTGAGCTTTTTTATGTATCTTTCAAATGGATACATCCACCTTATGTAAATAGGCCCACCTTCAATAGCCTCTTCGGGTAGATGAATAACCAAGTGAATCATTATGTCAAAAAAAGCAGGAGGATATATTTGCTCGAAACTGCACAAAATATTGATGAGTTGTTCTTTAGCTTTCAACATGTCATCCACCATCAAAGTTCGAGCGCATATTTGTTTGAAGAATGAACAAAGCTCGATTATTGGTGTTGCGGTGGTTTGGTCCTTCAAGTAATTTTGAAGTCCAGCAGGAAGCAACCGCTGCATCATTATGTGACAGTCATGAGCCTTCAAGCCTGTTATGTTGCTATCATTGTCGGTCAATTTATGCTTGAAGTTAGATCCGAGCCCATCAGGTAGTTTAACACCTTTGATGAATTGACAAAAAAATCATGATATTAGAGTAAGTCGTCGAAATGGATACGCGAATCGAATTGGAACATGTAACACCCCCGTTTTCGATATTCGCAGCGGAAATATAAGTTGGGGTGCTACTTCACAGTTCACAGTTATGATAATAGAAAACGACTCGAAAATGAGACGTTTTAGATAAAATTGTTATCATTCATTTATATCAGAGTTACAATATGCAGGTCCCAGCAGGAGGTTCCAAAATACATTATTAAAAATATATATTATTTGTTGAATGATAACATAAATAGACAGTCCATAGCCAATCCCGTGCCAATCCATGCTTCCAACAACCTGAGAATACATGCTAAAAGGTCAACATAAAGTTGGTGAGTTCATAGAGTTTGTGATTGAAAATATTCCATTTCAGTTGTCAGAAATACGTTCGTTTCAGTTGTTCAGTTGTAAGTTCGTTCAATTGTTCAGAAATACGTTCGTTTCAATTGTTCAGTTGTAAGTTCGTTCAGTTGTTCAGAAATACGTTGTTCAGTTCAGTTGGAAATCATTTAAACACAAGATTAAGTGTAATAATTGCCACACATACAATTATTAAGGGAAAGATGTATTTTTATCGCACTAAGTCTCATGGCACGCAAAACATTAACAGAACATCAACAGTCATGAGCTAATGATGTAATAATTACCCCATAATTAAATGTAGGTAACCTTGCCCCCGGGTAGGAGATAGCCACATCTCTTTATTCACTTCAAATATAATGCTTTGGGTTACGTTACGGTAACACAAAGGGATTGTCAGCCCAATAGATCTATCCACAATATTCGCGCTCACCCGCAGGTGATTAGAGGTCCATGATGGGAGGTCTTTTTGGCTTAAGGTAACTTAGCATAGGCAATAAAAATAAGAGTAACGTTTGATGAAATTACTTGTGTTTAATACGGGAAAAGTTCAATAGTGATTCATAAATCATATAAAGCAAACAGTGTTTGTAAATGTTATGAGCATGTATCTCCCCCAAAAGTAATTCAAAACGTATAAAAGAAGGGGCTATGAAACTCACCTTAGCAATCTGGATGGAAAACAAAATGAAAGGAAGTTAATAAACGTCTCCGGACAAGAAATTTAAGGTTGGTTCGACTTAGGGTTTGATAGGGCGAAATTAATTGTTTCTTGAACCCGATTGATTTCTTCTTCTTCTATGCGTACTAGGGTTTTAGTGAGGGTATAATAGGGCTGTGATCAGGAGAGAAATGGAATGGGAATGGGGCTGTGTTTATTTGTGTGTGTCGAATGGATGTGGGATGGAGAGGGGAGAGTTGGGCTGTTATTTATGGAAAGGGAAACTAGGGTTTTCTAGTAAGTGATAAGGAAACATGATGAGGGGACAAGGGCTGAGACAAAATAAAAATGATGCCACTTGGAGGGGGTTGTGGGTAAGAGGTGATGTGTTCGGTTTATGTCCAAGAAGTCTAGCTATTTATGGAGAAGGGTTTTGTCTTATAAGGGTGGACATGTGTATAGGCTTATTGAAGAGAGGAGAGGAGAGGGAAAGGAGTGTGTTCTTGGACAAAGGGGATGTATCTAGTGAATGTAAAATTTAGTTAGAGTTTTAAGTGGGAATTCGACTAGCATTTGGGATGGAACCGGATTTGGCTTTAAGTGGTGGTACATTAGATTTTGTGAGTAGTACTTTAGGGTTTAAGGATGAACTAAATTAGATAAGATGGTTGTTTAACTTAGAAAATAATTATGGTTGTTATTTTTATTAATGTGAACCGAATTTATTTAAGGATTGAAAGGAAAATAGGTTGTGCTTTAAGAAGTTGTATCTTAGGCTTAAATGAGCTGTACTATTATTTAAAACATGAGAAAAATATAGTTTTAATAATTTATTAAGTTATAAAAATTATTTGTTAAATTTTAATTATGTTTAAAAGTAAATAAATGAGATTTCTAGTTCTTGTGCATTAGGAACTTGTACATTGGGTTAAAATACTTGTAAAAATATTTAGTGTGTTTAGGAAAAATAACTTATAAGAATTATGCATGAGTGGTTTGTAAATTGTGCTTTAAAAATATATAAATATGGTTTTAAATAAGGATTTTGTAAATAAATTGTTTCATGCATAAAAGACTTGTACTCTAGCTTAGATGACTTGTACATTTATTATTTTGTAAAAATATTGTATAAATAGATTAGGGTTTGTGAATTTTGTACATAAAATCACAGTTTTATGAAATTAGGGTTTTACCGGGAACATAATGGAATTAGGGTTTCTAGTGCTTTGGTAACTTGTACATTAGCTTAGATGAATTGTATTTTTATGTTCTAGGGTTTAGTTGTTCATATTTGGTGTTGTGATGAATTTAGAGTTTCTTATAAACTCTATTTAGATAATGAATGTTTTGTTTGTACGTTCGTTAAGGAATTATCGTAAAATGGTCAATGGTATATTGTAACGTTTTCATATAGATATGTTTAATCATTAGGTTCGTTAGGCAGGTCTGTGTTGGAGCACGTTTATCAAGGATGTGAGTTACGTCACATAAGATAAGAGATACAATTAAATAAGTAAAAAAAATTTATACATGGAAAAAGGATAATAATTCTGTAAAGTAATATGTTTAAATGAGGAATTTTACGAGTGGTTATAGTATCCCCCCGTTGAAGGGAATCTCGTCCCGAGATTCGGCCTGTGTTGGTTGGAAAGTTGAGAAAAGTGAAGTATAGGGATAGCTAGGTTCAGATTTCTAACCTATTCAGATAGGGAACGTGATAAAGGAAAATCGTACAACGATTTGGTTTAGGACGAGAGTTTGATATGCTTAAAATGCCTCAAGTTAAAAATAATATTTTCTAATATATTATTTCATTCTTAGGTTTCACTGCTAATCCTTGGTTCTCCGTTTAATACCTAAGGGAAGAAAGTTTGGTCAGTCTTATCTCTACTGGATGAGCTAAATTTGAATGTTTTGCCACCTAATAAATCACTGTGCAACGGTCAGGAACAGTGTTTCCAACGGTCGTGTAACGGCTAGTTTTTCCACCTATAAATACCTCATTTCTAATCCTCATTCTTTCACCACCAAATTTTCTTCTAAAAACCTCAAAATGCCGCATCTTGTTACATTTTTAGCGATCGTCTACGTGGTCCTTCCGGTTTCCTATTTGGCTTACGTACCCAATGAAGATCACGCATTTCTAGTTTGTGTTCTAGCGATCATTATGCCTATTGTGGTCTTTGCGATTGGAGTTGACAAGATATGGGGGTAAGGATTTGTTCTTCTAGGTAATCCTCAAAATTTCTTATTTATTCTTATGCCTAGTTATATTCTTGTAGGATAATCAAGGTTATTCATCCGGTTGTGGCTCTAGCGATTGTATTGTTGGTGGCTATCCTCATATTCATGGCGGGTCAACCTATTGAAGAATCTATTCCTTATTTTGTAATCATTGTAACCTTAGTACTTCCATTCTTAATTATTTCTCTATGTATGAACTTCCGAGGTTTCGAATAAAATCTTAAGGTTTTTCTATCCATAATGTTGTCGAATTTTTATCTTAGGGATGATAGGTAGTAGATGTAGACTTTTGTTATATTAAATCTAAATAATAGCTTATAAACAATTTGTTTTGTTTTAATATTTTGCTTTTGAATGAAAATTAGTAGTAGAAAATCTGAAAATATAACTGTCCAATTCACTACATGATTCTTCCTAAATTATACATAGTTGATCAGGTTATGTATAATCGAGGACCAAATGATGTGATGTTTGGCTCAACTACGGTGGTATTTATTCTTTTTCAAAAAGTTTTAGATGGCGTTCAACGCTTTATTTCTGTAAAATAGCTTCATAAATAATTTTCAAAAAGGATAGGAAAATTTCAGTTCACACTACAGTGACGAGTTAGGGATTTCTTAAGGTACTAATGAGATAACCTTTAAATAAATCTTAGAGTTTGGCTAAGGTTCTACTGAGTATGCCTATGAATAGAGTATGGAGAAATAGAATAGATATCGAAACTAAACGCAGATTGAGATTATGAAAGAATTGTTACGAGATAGAGATTTCATAAAGTAGAAAGATAATTTATTTAGATTACTTCCATCGTAGCTAAAGAGTATCTGAAAGGAAAATACAACTTAAAGAGTTCTAAACCTCAATTTATTCTTCTGCTTAAACTAAGAGATCATACTAGTACATAGTTGTGATTTCTTAATGAGTTCTAGTTTTCTTCTGCATCAGTCTTAGTCTTCCAGTTGGGATTGAAGTTCGGGCATTGATTAATAATATGTCCTTTTCCTCTACATCCATAACAAATCCTGGTTCGTAGATTTGCTCCTATTGTCTTACAGTTTCTGGTCTGATGTCCTATTTCCTTGCATCTTCCACACTTGATGAAACAAACCCCATAATGATGTAACTTACATCGTTGACATAGAGGTCGTTTTCCATTATAACCAGCTTTATGAGTAGTCGTGGCGATGTAGTTTCTACCAACTTCCTGCCTACAAACTTGTTGGCGATGGTAGTTGCTACAATCTTGAAGATGCTTGTGATGGTAGACGGGGCAGTGAGTAGGGATGGTGGTTTCTATCTCATTGTGTTTTCGCTTTTGGTTATTTTGTTCAATTCCTAGGGTATGGGTGATGGTAGGTTTAGTTGTTCCTTCTGGGCTTTTGTTATGAACTGGTCTACAACCCGTAAAACTTTTAGGGGTACAAGACACGTTCATCTTCTTATTTCCTGTTGCCTTTTTATTGCTTCCTAAATGAGCTGTTGTAGTCACCCCGAGCACTGCTGCAATGAGGTCGATCACCAACTTTTGGATAATTTCGGGAGTCATTGACGTGGTTAATAGGGGTATGGTATTTTTCATACTGACTTTCTTCTGCTAGTGTTACAAGAATATGAATTTTAGAATTCCAGTTATGACCATGATAGAATTATAAGGAAATTATTCCCGACGAATGATCATAATGCGGAATTGTGTCCAATTGAAAATCAATTAATCAAGATATGTCTGGTTAATATCGTAGATAAATTATTAATTTTTGGTATATCTGCCAAGGAACTAACTAATTCACTTGAATTTTAGCAACTTTCTCTTCATTCATCAAGGTTTCATCCGAAATTTTATCTTAGGTGGGTTCTATGGTTATGACCTAGTTATGGTAGGTTAACTAGGTTCAGGAGGAAAAAGATAAGTGACATTTATTGGACTCTAGGTATAGTCTAATTTATATGGAGTCATTTGTCTATTAAAGATAATAAACAAAGGATAAGGTTTTAGGGAAAGTCATTACATATATGCACGGCATTATTGTAAGACATGATGGAAAAGAATTTATTCTCAATAATATTATATAACAAAAGGATATTTGTTATAGATTTATTGATTGATTACAAACTCTGAAGGTTTCAGGTTTATTGAAAAATACATGAAATACTTAACCAAATACTATTTGGTATAGTAAACACAACGTTGTTACACATGAGTTTGAGATCAGCCACGTCCTTGACGTAAAAGCTTAACTTCATTCTCAAGTTGTAGCTGTAAATTTTTCATTTCCAAGAAACGCTCCTGAAATTCCTGGTTCACCTTTATTTGACTGTCCAGCATGGCTTCCAAAGTGAAAATCTTCTGACCCTGGCAGATTGCCATCTCTCTGGCCATCCATAGGGTTCTTTCGATATCTGCCACTCTACCGCGTAGTTGACTGTTTTCCTTCCTCGCATGACGGATCCTATAATCTAGGCTTTTATATTTATGTTCGTGCGTATTCTTCATTCGATCAACACTTGCTTCCAAGCCGAACACCATTCTTCTTTCGTCATCGGTTCTTCTAAACAGAGTGTCGAAGTTACGGTCATACCATTCGAAACGTAAATGTGGTAACTCTTTCAAATGTTCAGCGTGATTGTCGAGAATATTGGCGTGTTCATAAAGGAGAGTCCACATGGGATCTTGAGAATTCATATTAGGAGCAGGGGAATTAGGTGTAGATATAGCATCTGGGAAGTTTAGTATTGGGGTTTCGGGAGTATTAGGTTCTAAAGGATTTGATTCAACATCTTTCTGAATTGTTTCTTGGCGTGAATTTTGTCCAACCTCAAATGTTGTTGGGCAACCAATAAACTTTTCATCGGATGTGGTTTTCTTAAGAGAGTGAGTAGGTGATGTACTAATAGTACGGAAAGCTATTTCGTTAAGTTCGGGAGTTTCGGGGGACATGATACTGTAGTAACCCGCAAATAGTGATAATAAGCAATTTTAAATTTGCAAATAAAGCTAATCAAATAGTTATCAGATGGGGGATTATTAATGCCAAATAATCACAATAAAGGATGTTCTAAATGCTGAAACATACCGGCACGGAAGGCGTAGGACTTTATAGTGAAGTTTTGTTTATTTTTGAAAACGCGGTTATAGTCCAATGTTAGAAAACATTTGGTTCTCTATAACCATGAGCTCTGATACCACTCTGTAACACCCCCATTTTTGATATTCGCAGCGAAAATATAAGTTGGGGTGCTACTTCACAGTTCACAGTCATGATAATAGAAAACGACTCGAAAATGAGACGTTTTAGATAAAATTGTTATCATTCATTTATATCAGAGTTACAATATGCAGGTCCCAGCAGGAGGTTCCAAAATACATTATTAAAAATATATATTATTTGTTGAATGATAACATAAATAGACAGTCCATAGCCAATCCCATGCCAATCCATGCTTCCAACAACCTGAGAATACATGCTAAAAGGTCAACATAAAGTTGGTGAGTTCATAGAGTTTGTAAATGAAAATATTCCGTTTCAGTTGTCAGAAATACGTTCGTTTCAGTTGTTCAGTTGTAAGTTCGTTCAGTTGTTCAGAAATACGTTCGTTTCAGTTGTTCAGTTGTAAGTTCGTTCAGTTGTTCAGAAATACGTTGTTCAGTTCAGTTGGAAATCATTTAAACACAAGATTAAGTGTAATAATTGCCACACATACAATTATTAAGGGAAAGATGTATTTTTATCGCACTAAGTCTCATGGCACGCAAAACATTAACAGAACATCAACAGTCATGAGCTAATGATGTAATAATTACCCCATAATTAAATGTAGGTAACCTTGCCCCCGGGTAGGAGATAGCCACATCTCTTTATTCACTTCAAATATAATGCTTTGGGTTACGTTACGGTAACACAAAGGGGTTGTCAGCCCAATAGATCTATCCACAATATTCGCGCTCACCCGCAGGTGATTAGAGGTCCATGATGGGAGGTCTTTTTGGCTTAAGGTAACTTAGCATAGGCAATAAAAATAAGAGTAACGTTCGATGAAATTACTTGTGTTTAATACGGGAAAAGTTCAATAGTGATTCATAAATCATATAAAGCAAACAGTGTTTGTAAATGTTATGAGCATGTATCTCCCCCAAAAGTAATTCAAAACGTATAAAAGAAGGGGCTATGAAACTCACCTTAGCAATCTGGATGGAAAACAAAATGAAAGGAAGTTAATAAACGTCTCCGGACAAGAAACTTAAGGTTGGTTCGACTTAGGGTTTGATAGGGTGAAATGAATTGTTTCTTGAACACGATTGATTTCTTCTTCTTCTATGCGTACTAGGGTTTTAGTGAGGGTATAATAGGGCTGTGATCAGGAGAGAAATGGAATAGGAATGGGGCTGTGTTTATTTGTGTGTGTCGAATGGATGTGGGATGGTGAGGGGAGAGTTGGGCTGCTATTTATGGAAAGGGAAACTAGGGTTTTCTAGTAAGTGATAAGGAAACATGATGAGGGGACAAGGGCTGAGACAAAATAAAAATGATGCCACTTGGAGGGGGTTGTGGGTAAGAGGTGATGTGTTCGGTTTATGTCCAAGAAGTCTAGCTATTTATGGAGAAGGGTTTTGGCTTATAAGGGTGGACATGTGTATAGGCTTATTGAAGAGAGGAGAGGAGAGGGAAAGGAGTGTGTTCTTGGACAAAGGGGATGTATCTAGTGAATGTAAAATTTAGTTAGAGTTTTAAGTGGGAATTCGACTAGCATTTGGGATGGAACCGGATTTGGCTTTAAGTGGTGGTACATTAGATTTTGTGAGTAGTACTTTAGGGTTTAAGGATGAACTAAATTAGTTAAGATGGTTGTTTAACTTAGAAAATAATTATGGTTGTTATTTTTATTAATGTGAACCGAATTTATTTAAGGATTGGAAGAAAAATAGGTTGTGCTTTAAGAAGTTGTATCTTAGGCTTAAATGAGTTGTACTATTATTTAAAACATGAGAAAAATATAGTTTTAATAATTTATTAAGTTATAAAAATTATTTGTTAAATTTTAATTATGTTTAAAAGTAAATAAATGAGAGTTCTAGTTCTTGTGCATTAGGCACTTGTACATTGGGTTAAAATACTTGTAAAAATATTTAGTGAGTTTAGGAAAAATAACTTATAAGAATTATGCATGAGTGGTTTGTAAATTGTGCTTTAAAAATATATAAATAGGGTTTTAAATAAGGATTTTGTAAATAAATGGTTTCATGCATAAAAGACTTGTACTCTAGCTTAGATCACTTGTACATTTATTATTTTGTAAAAACATTGTATAAATAGATTAGGGTTTGTGAATTTTGTACATTAAATCACAATTTTATGAAATTAGGGTTTTACCAGGAACAAAATGGAATTAGGGTTTCTGGTGCTTTGGTAACTTGTACATTAGCTTAGATAGGGTTTAGTTGTTCATATTTGGTGTTGTGATGATTTTAGAGTTTCTTAGAAACTCTATTTAGATAATGAATGTTTTGTTTGTACGTTCGTTAAGGAATTATCGTAAAATGGTCAATGGTATATTGTAACGTTTTCATATAGATATGTTTAATCATTAGGTTCATTAGGCAGGTCTGTGTTGGAGCACGTTTATCAAGGATGTGAGTTACGTCACATAAGATAAGAGATACAATTAAATATATAAAAAAATTATACATGGAAAAAGGATAATAATTCTATAAAGTAATATGTTTAAATGAGGAATTTTACGAGTGGTTACAGAACAAATAAATTTTGAAATAAAACACGTACCTTTGATGAATTGACAAAATTGTTTTCTTTCTTCAGCTGTGAAAGAGTACGTGGGATGAGACTTAGAGCACTTCCCGTTTCCTTTGTTGACGAGCCACAAGTCTTCACGGATTTGCAAATTTTCTAAGTCTTGTCTTGCCTTGTTGGTGTCTTTTGATTTGTCATTCATTAACAAAGTACCCAACACACTCTCGCACACATTTTTTTCGATATGCATGACATCTAAATTGTGTTTTAGTATAAGAAAAGACCAATACTTTAGCTCGCAGAAAATAGATACTTCGGTCCTATTCAATTCGCGATCAGGATCACGTTTTTTCTTCGCACCCCTAAAACTTGGATGTTTCCCCGGGATACGTTTAGGCAATCTCCTAAGTTGATTCAAGATGACATCACTGGTAAATTTTCTAGGAGGTTGTCTATCATCGACCTCAGTATAGAATGCCCGTCTATTTTTCCGCCATTTATTGGTCGATTTTAAGAATCTTCTGTGACCAACATAAGCGGTTTTTCCTAACACGCGAACAGATGGAGTGTTTGTATTACATGTCGGACATGCCAAGTAACCTTGCCCACTCCACCTAGACAAACTACTTCGAGCGGGAATGTCATTGATAGTCCATAAATGCGCTGCTCTCATACAAAATTCAGTGCCAGTGACAGCATCCCTAGTCATGACTCCATCTTTCCATAGAATCTTTAGGTCTTCAATCAAAGGCCTCAAGTAAATATCTATGTCCTTCCCGGGTGATTTAGGGCCCGGAATTAACAACGTCAACATAAGAGAAGTCTCTCTCATACATATCCAGGGAGGCGTATTGTATGTTGTTAATATGACTGGCCACATGCTGTAAGACTGACTAAGGTTGCCGTACGGATTGAAACCATCAGCAGCCAACCCTAATCGGACGTTTCTTTTTTCATAGGAAAATTCTTTTGAATACTTCATGTCAAATTTCTTCCATAATTGACCATCAACCGGGTGTTGCATCTTACCGTCCTCCGTAGACTACCCAAAAGCATGCCAAGTCATATGTTTTGCAGTGTGTTTAGACTTGTACAAACGTTGTAGTCTAGGAATGATAGGAAAATAACGCAACACCTTGTTAGGAACTTTCTTCCCCAGTGTGTTCTTGTCTTTCCATCTACTAGCATCGCAGATGGGACAATTCTGCAAATCTTCGTTACCCTCCCCCCGATATATAAAACAGTCATTTACACAAGCATGTATGGATTCGTATCCTAACCCGATCGTTTTATATGTTTTCTTTATTTCATAGTATGACTATGGGATTTTGTATCCTAGAGCGGGTGGGAAACATTCTTTGAGAAATTTTAGGGTTTCGTTAAATGTGGTGTCACTCATTTTACCTTTGACCTTGATGTTCGTAAACTTTTCCATAAATTCCAATGAAGACATCCAATTACAGCCCGGGTATAGTGGGTCGTTGGCAGTGGCGAGTAACTCTTCAAACTCGTTACGTTGAGGAAGTGTCGTTGCTTGAGTTGGCTCGTTGCTTGTCTCGCCAATATTTCCTTCAGTTGGCTCATTTTGTTCGTTATTCGGACAAATATCATGAAGGAACTCAACCATATCACTCCCATGATGATTCGTGTTGGGTACTACTGTCTGGTCATCCGGTTCACCGTGATTATACCATTTCGTATAACTTTGGTCCCAACCGTATAAGTGTATGTGACCAAACAAATCTTCGTACTTTATCCAACCAAAGTTATGACAATGATTACATGGACATTTTACATTCCCATCAATATTCACAAAGGACTTGCAATACTAGCAAAAAGCTCTAAGACCTTTTAGAAATTCGAGGCTAACACGAGGTTCAGAGACCCAACTCTTATCAATTGGCATAACTGCGTTTTAATGATGCAATAAATAATTATTTAGAATTAAACATGTTCAAAAAAATCTACACGTAAATACATAAAGGTGGAATCACGAGTTGTGCGTTTTGTTCACCTAATCCAACTATGGAAGGCAATCCTAACCCACTCTTTGAATGTTTCGTCTCATATATGAATGCGTATAACTGAATTTACTATTTGAGAAAATTTCGGCAGCATTTCCCCTCAACTCCCCAAATATGTGCATTAAAGACATATTCGTAGGAGTAAAGGGGAAACACTGTCGAAATTTTCACAAATAGTAAATCAATTATACGCATTCATATCCTAAATGAGACAAAACATTCAAAAAGCAGTCCCAAACAGGGGACTTTCCGAAATTAATTTCTAATAAATTAATTTCGGACGGGTTTTCTATGGGATGATTAACTTCGGACGGGGACTTTCCGAAATTAATCACTAAATTCCTAAAATCATTTATAATAGTCTAACACAATCAAATTAATTTCAAACGAAGCAGTGCTATCAAAATAAACAAAAATCAAGATCCATGCATGTTACATTGGGAACACTTACACTTCACGACCAATGATACAAGTTTAATATCTAAACGACAACTTGCCATTAGGACGTCGTCATTATTTACTTATATGTCTGACTGTCCAATGATACAAGTTTAATATCTAAACAACACTTACACTTCACGACCAATGATACAAGTTTAATATCTAAACGACACCCTTTGATGGGCTGCTGTTAACCAAACGCACCCTTTGATGGGCTGCTGTTAACTAAGTGTCACATTAGGGTCACACATTAAGCAAATGCTAGTCAGGGGATCTGCTAAGTACATTATTTTCTACTAGTCGGGTCTGCTATTGGTATTTTCTACTAGTGGTATTTTCTACTAGCAAATGCTAGTCGGGCTGTTGTTAACGAGTAATTAACCAAACACAAATGCAAACAAAAAAACATACTTCAAGGCTGTTGTGGTGCTTCGTCGGCTGGTCTCAGATGGTCTAGACAGCAAGCACGTGGTCCTGGCGACCTCGGTAAATAGTCGGCTGGTCTTTTGTGTCCTCGCCAAACACACAAACACAATTTAATAACTCAAAACTTTTGACGACGACATGTCTTCGCTAAAGAAATAAACACAATATATATATATATATATATATATATATATATATATATATATATATATATATATATATATATATATATAATATATATATATATATATATATATATATATACCTTTTGGTCTCGGCTCACGGTTGTGGTCTCGGCTCGGTCTTGGCTCGGTCTCGGCTCTCGACAGCAAACTGTACGAAAAAAGTAACAAAAATTTTTTTAAAAAAAAATAACAAAAATCAAAAAACACATTATCAAATAACCTAAACCCTTAACAAATGACAAAAAATTAAAAATAAATAACAAATTAAAAAGATAACGAAAATTAAAAAAATAAAAAAAGATAAAATTACTCACCGGTAGGAGAAAGGAAGAAATGAGAGGAGGAGGAAAGAATTAAACGGGAGAGGGGGAGGAAAGAATTAAACGGGAGAGGAGGGAGAGGAAAGAATTAAACGGGAGAGGGGAGAAATTATCTTTAATTAATTTAAAACTTTCAAAAAAATTTACATAATGAGATGTTTAACGAATGAGCCGAGATGTTATGGTTGTACACGAGATGTTTAACGAATGAGCCGAGATGTTATGGTTGTACACGAGATGTTTAACGAATGAGCCGAGATGATATGGTTGTACACGAGATGTTATACACAAGAAACCCTAGATAATATCACACCATCTGTCAACAAAACACTTCCCACCAAAATCTCCCACCAAAATACTGGCGCCAAAAATTTCCCACCAAGATCTGCTCTTATATACTAACATCTTATCCACACAACTTCACAACCTCTTATACTCAAAACCACTTAACCTCACAACCACAAACACACACTGTTATCATGGTGAAGATGGCAGAATTTGAAGCTTTTGCTTGTCCTTGTAAACGAGGAGACGTAATTCTGCGAGAATTGCATAAACCTTACTCCCTTGGTAAACAATACTATGCGTGTCCTTTATCAAAGGTGAACAATTACATACTTTTTTGTGTGTTATATAAATAATTTGGTTAGTTGTTAAAAATAATAGTTTTTACTCTTTAACAGGGTGGGACAAAGGAGTTTGGATGCGATTTTTTTTTTATGGAAGAAGGAACGACTCGCCAAAATGACCGGTTCTCTTGGAGCTTCAACGCCTCCAACTCATTCCGCAGGACCATCCATAACTCCAACTCGTTACACTGCAGGACCTTCAACATCGAGTCCTGAAAATACAGAGTGCTCAAACTGCATCAAACTGAATCACCAGATAATGGTACTCAATAAAATGCTAGAAGTGTATATGCATCCAAACAAACACACAATTGATTCAGCTGCCTTATTTCACGACCTTTATAATGACATGCTAGGTGATATGGGAAATCTTCGTATGTAGGTTGTTGTTGTTGCTGTTATTGTTGTTGTTGTTGCTGTTATTGTTGTTGTTGTTGTTGTTTGTTGTTTGTTGTGTTATTGTTGTTGTTTAATAAAATGTTGTTGTTTGTTGTGTTATTGTTGTTGTTTAACAAAGAATGGAACTGAGGATATGTTTAACGAAGGGCCGTTTGGTTTATGCTGTTTGGTTTATGTGTTATTGTTGGTTTATGCTGTTTGGTTTATGTTGTTTGGTTTATGATGTTTAACGAAGGGCCGTTTGGTTTATGCTGTCCAAACAGGGCCATTTGGTTTATGCTGTTTGGTTAACAGCAGCCCACAAGAGTTCTCAACCACATACATTTCATACAGACTCAAACGAAACAACTTGAAAAGCAAACGAAACAACACACGACATATACCATAACAAACATCGCCCCATTCATTTTTTCCCTTCCTTGCTTTCCTTTGCTTGATGTGTTCAAACGTATCTTCAAGATTTGTTACCCTATTTCCCAGATCATCAAGTTTGGTGTCCAACGTGCTTTCAGCTTCATCATCAGCAACAGCCTCCAAATACTCTCTGTAGTACGGCTTTTGCCTCAGCCATTCCAGAATCCGGTCTCTCATCCACGGTGCACAGTTCTTATAAGAACCATATTCATCATAAATTTCGTAGCCATATTCATTAAGAACTTCATTAAAGAGGAGCGTCGACGACAAAACCTTTGACCACTCCTCTTCTGGCGTGTAACCATCCATTGTTATGTGTGTTTTGTGGGAATTAGTTATTTGATTATTTGTGTTTTGCCGATTTGAGGATAATCGGTTATTTGTGGGAATTAATGAGTTGGTGTTGATGGCCACTGATTGTGGATCTCCAGAGAGAAAGAAAATAATATATATGAAAGGGATGGAGGAGACAGGATGAGATAAGGATGAGATTTTGTTTAGTGATAAGATAAGATAAGGATGAGATTTTTTTGGTGATAAGATAAGATAAGTTTTATTATCCTTTAGTGTATTCCGTATATCCCGTGTCCCGTTCGTTTAACATCTCGTGTAGAACCATATCATCTCGGATCATTCGTTTAACATCTCGTGTAGAACCATACCATCTCGGCTCATTCGTTTAACATCTCATGTAGAACCATATCATCTCGGATCATTCGTTTAACATCTCGTGTAGAACCATACCATCTCGGCTCATTCGTTTAACATCTCATGTAGAACCATATCAAACGAAACAACTCGACAAGCAAACGAAACAACTCAACAAGCAAACGAAACAACTCGGCAAGCAAATGAAACAACTTGGCTCATTAGTTAGGAATTGCATCTTTCAAACTAGAACAAGATAACCTGGAACTTTGTTGTTGAGAACGAGTTCCATAGTTGCTCGGATCATTCGTTTAACATCTCGTGTAGAACCATATCATCTCGGATCATTCGTTTAACATCTCGTGTAGAACCATATAATCTCGGATCATTCGTTTAACATCTCGTGTAGAACCATACCATCTCGGCTCATTAGTTAACATCTCGTGAATTGTTATGGCATATATATAGTACACATTCATAAGAAGGTGAGGGCCTCATACTTATCTCAATGTTGAAAGCAACCCTAGAAAACCAATCAAAGTATTTAATAAAAGTACTTAAATTAAATATATATTTTTTTAATTTTATAAAAGTATTTAATTTTAAATCAAAGTATTTAATTTTAAATATAAAGTTTTTAATTTTAATTATATATTAAATAAAAGTATTTATAAACTTAAGTATATATATTTAATAAAAGTACTTAAATTAAATATTTTTTTTTTTATTTTATAAAAGTATTTAATTTTAAATCAAAGTATTTAATTTTAAATATAAAGTTTTTAATTTTAATTATATTTTTAAAAGTACTTAATTCTTTCGGCGGGGACATATCCCCGCAAAAAGTCACTAAATATTGGCGGGAGAAACTTACCTTTTTGGAGCCAAAATGTTTAATGTTTTCAGCGGGGTCCCCGCCAAAAAGTAGAAGAATGCATCTTTGCTTTCGGCGGGGACATGTCCCCGCAGAAAGGGAGAGCGGGAAAAAAAAGCGCGAACAATTAAGCGCTCCAAAGTTTGGTCAAAGTTTGACAAATATGTAAAACACTAAAAAGTCGCGTTGAAAATTTTGTAAATGGTCAGCGAAACTTTGTGCCAGCTCAGCACATATTTTGTCGTTTAGCGACTTTCAGCGGGGACATAGATAGGCGTCCCCGCCAAAACTCTCCTCGACCGTCCTCTCTTTTGTTGTAGTGTTATCTTGAATACGTACGTGTTGTGTCTTTAGACAGAGTATAAGTGGTTTTGTTTAAGCAATTGTCATATGAGTTTGATCCGACTTTTTTAGTTGTATTATGGTAGTAAGTCACAAAGTTGGATCCAAAATTCATATGACGTGCTTATTCTCTTTCTTTTTTTATTTTTTGGTCTAATTAAAATGTATTGTTTGTTTTGTTATCATCAGGTGAATATACGTGGCAATACAATCATGATAAGGATACTTACATTGTAGATAAAATTAGAACACACCCTACGACCTGTAAGTAATCCTATAATCTTATAGTTTAAGGCTTCTGTACTTGGTTTTGCAATCTGTTCTTCGTTTCTAAATTCCCTGTTCTCTTATGCCTATAATATTTATTTATGATTTTGATATGATATACATAAAGAAGCTAAGATAGTGTTTGCTTGTTTAAATGTGGGTGCAATTTTTGTCATCCACAGAACAGAATGAGCCATTGTTCCAAGAAGTTGTCTCATGGTTCGTATGTCTCTTTGTATCGTTATTTTTTATGGTCTCAAATGAAGACATACATGGTTTATCTTTAGTGTCTGGATGTTCGTTACATGTTTCTTTATCTATTTTTGAATGGCAAAATGTATATTAGCAACCTTGCAAGAAGCTAGACGTTAGAGATAAATAATTATATTGTGATAGAAGTTGTAGAAATGATTTGCAGGTGCAATATATCTATTCGATTAACCGTTTTTTCATCTAACAAGAAATCCAGACGATTATGGTTTTTAATCCGTGTACAAGAACAAACTATTCAGTAATTTCCCAATTGTGCCGGCAATATAGTTATTTTTTTTCCGAACGGCAGTATAACTTTATTAGAATATTCATGAAAGAGCATTCCGCAACGCAGTTAATTTATTATACTATCTCTTAACGAGGGTGTGACGGCATGCTCATTCTTAATGGTCTATGATATGTGTGGTCATGGAATAGCCTGCAAATTCCATCACATTGAGTTATTTATAGTTCTTAATCGAGAATTGGTCCACAAGCTGCCGCTGAACTAGCCGACCATCAAGCTGAACTGCTGGGCCAGAAACTTTTGTGACAGACCTATGGTATGTTACTCTCTTGTCTCACATGTTTCATTTGCAGCAACTAAAAATAATTTTGTACTGTTATAGTATTAAGGAGGATTGGTCTACGGATCTAATTGCATCTAAGATTGGAATTAGAGCAGGTGCATTTCAATGTAACGGTTAAGATGAGTGTGGGTTGTTGTGATGGACTGATGGTGGAGTTGAAGTATCCATTGGCATTGACTACAATTAATCTGGAAAAACTAATACATACCTTTATCATTTACTGTATCTTTTTAATTTTTAGCACTTACCCAGCTTTTTATAATCTCAAAAGCAGGCCATGTCTCCTCAACCAAAGAAAGAAAACTTCAACCAGCCTGTGGAGATGATCTAGGGTAGCTAAATACAATGATCTTATTTCGTGTTATTATTGATGTGTTATTATTGATGGGGACAAGATTCATGGTCAAGAAACGTAGATCGCGCGGCGTAGAGCCAATACCTTGTTTACGCTGTATATGCTACTGCTTATTTGGGTTATTTTTTAAACTTGTCTAAGCCGTAGAAGGAAGACTTCATCTACGCCGTAATAGCGTCGATTCCAGAATCTTCTATTATTTATCTAGGTCGTTTTTTTACTTTAGTTAGGTTACTTACTATACAAGTTTCACTTCTCTGTAAATATAGGGCTTATTATCATTGTAATTCATTTTGTAATCATTAATAAAATTGTATTTTAGGAGTTAGGGAAGGAATTCGGTGAGAAGAAAAACTAAAATGAGAAAAATAAGAATGATTTCTAGTCACATATTTTAAATAAGATAGAGAATTTTAATGGGAGATGCATCCATTTTTGTAGGTCCATCTGAAATGTGTAGTTGTGTTTTTTTTTTACCATTCTCATTTTAATTTTTCTTATTATTAGATGCTAACTCTTAGGAGTTATTCTCTTGTTAGGGTTTTATTCCCTTGAAGTGTACCTCGCTTATCACCTTTGGATTAGCGTTTATCTAAATTCACTTTCGCACGTTCAGTGTCAATTATGAATTCAAAAAGTCTTTTTGGACCTGGTCTCTTTTACATTGTATTTACTTTTATCTGTTGTGTTGCTTGTTATTTGTGGTCAACATCCGCGCACCGAGCTTTTAGCTCAACCGCATTTATTTCTTCGCAGAAGGTATTCAGGATTAATCGGGGTGTGTGAAAAAAAAATACTCTACTTAGAGACTCCGAAATTGGAAACTGCAAATGGACTTAAAAGATATGGGCTATAAGTGTGCCCTATAGTTTCACACTCTGTTCTCAAGTTTGTAAATGGAAGTAAATGAAAGATCATTCTCAAGTTTTTGAAAGTAAGTAAATGGAAGTAAAACACATGAAAAGGACATTTGGCTCTTTGTTTTTTTCACTCCACACTTTCCGCCCATATTTGGGATGAAAAGGAAGTAAAGAGAATAAGACAAAAATGAAAAGACTTTAATGTCAAAAATACCGTTTGTCTTTAGTGTGTATTTATTATGGAGCAAGGTTATAATAGTAATTCCACAAATATAAAAAGTATAAAATGGGACCATCTACTTTCATTTACTTTACTTTACTATAAACTAAAGAACATGAAAATCTATAAACTTTACTTCCACTCTTCCCTATTTCTTTACATTGCATTACTTTACTTTACTTTCCTCTTAAAAAAAGCAACTGGTCTAAACTCTAAACATGCAAAGTGAGCTTAATGTTGTGTCATGCCTCTTCGCTTTTTTCAGGCAAAAGTTTAAAATCATGCTACTTGAACCCAGATTATTATTTCTCATTGAAAAATACAAAATTGATTATACATGTTTGACTTAATAGGAGGCCAAGTAGATCCGACCCGACCACAATACAAAAACATCATGTAATATACCATCATGCCCACGTGAATAGCATAAGCTCCACCACTTACTTTTGTCTCTTAGCCCATAAAACTAGTCAAGACTTTTAATAGACCCCAGTAAAGTGACCCACAACTAAAATGAGGCCCATTATTTTGAACAAAGAAAAAAAAAGTACTATCAGTGAAAAGACTTCAAATCTTCAATAGAGACTTGTTCTAAAAAATATATTATACTCTTAACTAACTAGTGAAGGCTGCATTTTTTTTATTTTTTTTTTTGTCCTTTTTTTTTTTTTTTTTTTTTTCCTCTTAACAGCCTCTGAACAAGCCAAATGTCTGAATTGGTCAGACATTTTGGCGTTCAGACGGTTTGTTTTTTTTTTTTTTTTTTTCGTTTTTTTTCGTTCAGATGCAGTTAGATCTTAATGGTCAAGACTTGGGAGGGGTGTCTTAACGCGTCTGAATGTCTCTTGTTGACACAAAACAACCAAAAAAAAAAAAAAAAAAAAAAAATTCCCGTTCAAACATGAGTTTTTTTTTTTCCGTTCAGATGCGTTCAGATTCAGACATTTACGCATCAGATTCAGATTCAGACGTGCTGTTCAGATTCAGATTTAGACTCTCTTAATAAACAAACACCACCCGAAGTTACACTTAAACGATTTATAAGCAAAAGACTATCGGTATGTGAGTGGCCAGAGCTGTCCTCAAGTTTTCAGATATCATGATTGTGTCATTATATTATTAGATGCACTCTAATTAGCTATCCAAAAAAAGTTGTCTTTCAAGCATTTTTTATGCAAATTCTTTAATCAAATCTTCATGGTCAATTTAAAACATATAAGACGCAAGATGATAAACACAAATACACTCTGATATGTTTACCAAGACATAAGTTATTAAATATGTCTAACACATGGTTAGTTAGAGATATACTTTTCCCTAATGGTTTTCTTTTCAAAAGAAATATATATATATTATGTGTATATCTGTATACAACTATACCCGTTACACAATTATACTATGGGGACTCTGGGCAATCGACCACCCTCAAAGACAACACTGTGAATGGCTCATAATGTTTCAAATCTCAGATATAATATGAAAATTATTAAATATTACATAGACGATAACTTTACCAATGATAAATAAAAAGAAACGCATTAATCAATAGCTTTTTCTTGATAAAGTTAAAGTGCACAATACCTTGTAGTGAGAAATACACTCTATAATCGTTTTATGATGATTAACAAAGCAACAATGAGATCATTGTATGTACACACTATCAGCATGTTAGATTCTGCAAATAAAATACGAGATGTCTTTTTATGATAAGTAGTAGTCTTTTTAGTGCCACGATTAGCCTGAAGTATAAAATGCAACATATAAGTAACGAAAAGTCGAAAACTATAAGAATTCATCTCTTTCTTTTGGTTCATTGGTTGTTAAGGTACTTGTCTTGTTTGCAAGCCTTAAAAATCTTGACCCATGTGCAAATACCTTTCACCACCAATCATCACAATTTCGTAATACTATTAACTATCATTTTATGCATTGTTATTGCATCGTGATGTATGAGTACTCTATCATTTTTAAAATTCCCGTCATGCGTAAAGTTATTATCACGAAAACCATATAGACGGATAATATTGTTCATCAAAATTTTTGATTATATAATACTCGCCGTTGCCAATGCGCAAGTGCCCTGTTAGTGTTGATATAGTCATATTCGACTTTTCAACAATCAAAAAGAAAATCTAACTTTTGACTACCTATATTGAAATAACGTATTTTTATCATATTCGTAACTGTTAACAATAATTTCAGATAAATTTATGATTAGTGAATGGGACGTTTGTATGTGTTTTATTGGACATGGGTCTCTTGATTTACTACCTTTTGATTGTATTGTTGCTTATGAATCAATTTTTATTAAGCATTTTGTTTATTAGTGACGAGTGGGTCATACCATATACTAGTTGTTTATTCCAAAAACGTTATAATTTTTCTCTTTTTTTTTTTTTTTTTTTTTTTTTTTTTTTTTTTTTTTTTTTTTTCAAATAAAAATTTCGGATGTCACAAGTCACAAAGGTATGAGCAATATTCGCATCATAATCATGAAAACGTTAGCGAGTTTGAAAACAATCATATATATCCGACCAAAAAAGGTATGAGCAATATTCGCATCATAATCATGAAAACGTTAGCGAGTTTGATACAAGTTTTTGATTGACATGGTAAAATGATTTTTATGCATATATATATATATATATATATATATATATATATATATATATATATATATATGCAATTTTCCATCTTTAAAATGATACATATGCAAATGCCGCTAAATAAAATTAGAGTAAACTCTAAAACTTATTTATCCTAATTTATTCACATTTTATCTATAACTAGACGAGAACTCATGCATAGCAACGGGATTTTATATCGGCAAATAGTTGTAGTGATAAAAAAAAAATCTATAGGTTATAAACGAAAAATAATAAAATTTTTGAAGATTTGGGGATTAAACATAATGTTTTGAAACCCGGTTCGACCCATAAATCAATTTTCAAACTTTAGCTCAGTTCTTTCGTGTTTTATAACTCATTTCAAAGACTATAATATTTTCAATTTTACAAATGGAACACATTCAAATTTTAAATGAAAAAAGTACACAAATAGATGTTTCCTAAATTAGTTTAAAAGTCAATTAATACTTTTCAAATGACACAAGCGTTCAAGTGCGTTCATTTTTCATGTTTGACCAAATTAAGTTTTTCCATTTTTCAAGATTGGTCATTTTTGCATTATAGATAGTATCGCGAATTATTGACTATAACCCATTATATAAAACATAATCTAAAGAAAAAGTGTGTCATGTTAAGCAACATGATCTCATTTCTAATTGTTATTTCCAGTGTTCTAAAACTTGGGTTGACTATTCGGATGAACTGGAAATTAGAAAGATCACAAGAAGCTGGGTTAAAAAAATGGTTAAATCGGCAATTAAACCGATTGAACCTGGAACTGAAAGCCCAATGACTGAATGACATCGATTAGCAAACTAGTTTTCAAAGCATTGGTCATTTCTAACTATTTTGAGGTTTTGAAAACATAAAAATATATTCCCAAATATACCAAATAACTTGAACCTTTTGTTTAGCAGCCCCACGTGTGTACAGTAGTCAATATACTACAAGTTCGTATCAAAGCTAAAAAACAAACACCTGAGACAGCCCCCACGTGTGTATGCATTTTAGGGTGTGTTTGGTATCCTGTCATGAATGACAATGGGTATGAGTTTAATAGTAGTGGTGGGTCATTTACCTCTCTTGATGTATATGGAGTATGGACTCACTTTCATAGCAATAGTGGTAGGCCCTCTCTTCTTAAACAAATATAGTGAGATACCAAACGCACCCTCTCTTCTTAAACTGTGTAAATATAGTGAGATACCAAACGCACCCTTTAATCTGTGTAACGTTCACACAAAAGTTGCAGTATTTTAGACAATGGAGATGTGTTCGGTTGCATAGTGCTAATTAACAAATACTGTGGTAATTTATGAGAAGTAATTAACATTTGACAGTCGTTTATGTAACTAGCTGCTACGAAACTTATGTTGCTATCAAGGTAATGAAAATGTTCCCGTTCTTGTGAACATTCAATCTTTTACTTAAACGTCTAAGAAACTCTTAAATAAAACAATGCATAACATAAATTAGCTAATTAATTCATAATAGCTAGTGAATGTATAATATTCTATCACAATTAAAAAAATAGCAATACTCAAGAACAATATATAAACAATTAATTAAACCGTGGAAGTAGCCGGAGCAGTAGTACGAGAAATGTCATCACCACCACCACCACCATGACCGTCATCCACCGATACTTTCGCTATAGTCATCGTACCAGCACCACTAGGGCGTTTCCTCTTCTTTTCATACGGAACACCTCTAGCTTTAGCTTGACTCTCCCTCACTTCCCTTAAATAAATCCTAACAGCACGCGCTCCAAAAGGGTTCGACTCAGGCTGCCCACCGTTTTCGTCATAGGCAGCTCTGAGTCGCCCTATGAGCGCGTCTAAACTCCCCCACGCCTGCTTGAGCTGACAAGCACAAGGCGCAGGTGGGTTAGGGTGTCCAAAATATGGACACTCAGTCACATGCACTTTAGTTTTTCCAAATCGGTCTAGGTATCTTAAGAACTCGATAACGTGTGCTCCACTACACCTAGATAATGTTAATGGGGGTTTATGGTTGCTTAGGTATTGTAAGAACGTGTTCCAGTCACGTCTTTTTTGTGCCTCGTATCTGCTAGGTGGATGAGGCACTGAAACCGATAAAGGTTCGGGAGGAGGAACTACGGGTGGTTCAGGATTAGGATTAGGGTTAGGATTAGGATCCGGGTCAGTTGTTGACCCGGATCCGGACGCTAAATCCATTAAAAATAATGTGAACAAATGAAGTGTGTGTTTAGAAATTGGATAATAGGGTTACGAATGAGATGAATATTGAGTTTGTGTGTTTCTTTTATAAGATTTGATTGGATTTATGACAATATGAATGAGAATGAGAATGAAAATGGTGGTTTTTTGTGGGGAGAGGTGGTGATGATGGGAACGTAAATAGAAAAGTAATATGAATCGTACGAATGGATGAATTTTCTTTGAGGAAAATAGAGGAAAATAGGATGGTGACTATTCAATTATTTCATGTGACAAATAAATTAATAAAACTTGAGTATTTATTTCTTAAGTTTAAAGTTTTGAGCTAAATATAATTGTTTATGTCGTAGTTGAGGTAGCGTAGAAAAAGATTGTAGTTACTTCTATATGCGTAAATGTTCAAGTAGATGTTGAAGTTTTTGGTGCTCTTTTGAGTTGTGGTTTCTTCTTGCGAGTGGCTTTTTGTCTTTTTGTTTTGTTTGAGATTGACTTGTTTTTTATAACTATATTGTGATGAACGTAGAGACGGAACTAAAGTTAAAAGTGATTGGGTGCACAATTTTTTTAACTGTAGCTAAGCAAAAAACAATAATAATATATACGATCTTCAGTTAAAATGATTAAATTAAATAACTAAAGTAACAAGTAAAACAACACATTGGGATCAGATGCATTTTAGAATTTTTTTTTTTTTTTTTTTTTTTTTGTTTTTTTTATGAAATTTAGCACTACAAAGCAAATTTCTAACGGTTCACATTGTGAAGATGAAGTGTCGTTGAAGTTTGCCTTGTAGCTTTGTAATGCCGAGTTGTTGGTGTTGCAATTGTTGTAAGTTGGGTTTAACTTTGTTGAGTGTCATTGTGTATATGTTTTGCAAAGTATCTAATAACTTAACTCGTATGAGTTGATCCATTGTGAAATTGATATTGGTAATGAGGTACTTCATAAATTGATATGTGTTGTTCAGTTCTAGCTAGTTGTTTTGAGAGTATGAATGTAAGTAAATAAAACAAATAGTTCATCAATGTTTTTATTCCAAATGCCAACATGAGTGAAACTATAGATTCAACACGAACGTAAGTATTGGTCGTGGTTTTAGACTTTAAAGTTCGTTCGTATAAAAGCTCTATATCCGAACAATGCTGAAAAAAAAGTCACTATGTAATTACTTTTGAGTGGTTAAAATATCTAAAAATAGACAAATATTTTAATACACCCCAAAATAAAAAACATGGACCTATAAATTAAAACGAAAGAAGCATACAATAATGTTTAATTTTCTCGTAAATTAATTTGATTGAATTTATTGGATTACAACCTTGGTCTCGTATCAAAAGTTATTTCACTAATTATTATGTATTACAGTAGCATTAGTTGTTGGTCATTTTAGTCTATTAATTATTTTAGTTAATTGTGATTTATCAAAGACTAGTGAGATTTCATATCATGTTTGGATACAAGTTAAGATAGTGTGGAGTGCACACTCGTTTGAGCTAATATATTTTCGATCATGACAAAGACGTGAAGGTCAAGGGGCAGCGCCCTGACCCAAACGATATATTTGGTGTTGCAAATTACTTAACCGTTTTTTCACCTTTTTTCAATCAATCTGACTGTTGGATAAGAGTTAAGATTGTTGGTTTTAACCAACTTTAACTGCCTATAACTGGCAAAATGAACATGTTACTTACCAGGTCCATTGTCTCATTTGATTATACGAAAAACTTAACATAATCTCTTTGTTTTGCTTAGTTTTTTTTTGTGCTTAGAAACTAAATGTTCTTCCTGAATTATTCCAATAAACATTTCGTGATAACCAGACATTAAATGGTCGAAATACATTAATCAAAAAGTGAACATATACGATTTGAGAAGATTATTCAAGATTGTCATCACAACTCTTACCCAATTTCTAATAATAGTCATATTGCTCGGTTGATTGCAAAGAAGTTGCCGCTTGTTTAGTTTTATTACATCGATACTACTCACATTCATTCAGGAGTGGAGCCAGGATTTTATGTTAAGGGGCCGAACTTAACGTAAACATTATAGCAATATATATCACACCAAAAATGATTTTTTTAACCCATCATAACTGTGAATTGTGCTCAATCAACCTCACAAAATGCGGAGGTTTGGTATATTATTTATAAATGGAGATTACAACAATAACTCATCAATAAAGAGGTTTGACCAAGTAAAAAGGAAAGTGAGTAATTACAATAATTATACAATATATGGAAATCATTTCCTAATACCCCCTTCAATCGAAACGGTGGCGGTCCAAGATGTAGTAAGGTACGAAAGTACTCAAATTGGGCACGTGGAAGACTTTTTGTAAAGATATCTGCCACCTGAAGATTGGTTGGAACAAATTTGGTGTATAACTTTCCTGATGTAACCAGTTCCCGAACAAAATGATAATCTAAGTCAATATGCTTTGCTCGTTTATGTGCAATTGGATTTTGTATCATGAATAAAGCACTTTTGTTATCACAGAGTAAGGTGGGCCGATCTGGGGGAAGAGCATGTAACTCACGAAGAAGATGAGTAATCCAGATAATCTCTGCAGCCGTGTTAGCCATTGCTCGATATTCGGATTCACAACTAGATCGAGATACAGTAGGTTGCTTTTTGGCACTCCAGGACACAAGGTTTCCTCCCAAAAAAATAGAATACCCATAAGTAGATCGGCGTGTCTCTAAACAACGAGCCCAGTCCGCATCAGAGTATCTAATGAGTGAAGTTGTAATAGGACGACTATAAGTTAAACCATAAGCAATAGTTCCTTTGACATATCTGAGAATATGTTTAACGGACTGAAAGTGATCATTAGTTGGAGCATGCAAAAACTGAGAGACTTGATGATTGTTAAGTACTGAAGTGCACCCACCAATGATCGATAAAGAGTGGGATCCGAAAAAGGGAAGCCATCAGCTGTAAAGGAGACATGCGGAGCCAGAGGAGTGCTAACTGGCTTTGAATCAAGCATGCGAGCACGAATCAGAATGTCCCTGGCATACTTGGACTGAGTGAGAAACAGTCCATTTTCAGTGTACGCAACTTCAAGGCCCAAAAAGTAACTTAGATCACCAAGGTCTTTGATGGCAAATTCTTTATTGAGATGAGAAATGAATGAGGCGATCTCAGGCTCATTGTTTCCTGTAAGAATAAGATCATCTACATAGACTAGTAGATACATGATACAAGTTCCACGAGTGAAAACAAATAAGGAGGTGTCGGCACGGCTACATGTAAAACCATAAGCAAGAAGGGCGGTGCTTAATCGTTGAAACCAAGCACGTGAAGCCTGTTTTAAACCATAAAGAGCCTTGGATAAATTACAAACATGATCTGGAAATTTAGAGTCGATGAAACTAGGAGGTTGTTCCATAAAAACGATTTCACTTAGATTACCATTCAAGAAAGCATTTTTAACATCAAGTTGATGCAATTTCCAATAGTTTAAGACAGCAATAGATAGAACTATGCAAACCGTGGAGGATTTGACAACTGGACTAAATGTATGCGAGAAGTCCAGGCCCGGAACTTGAGTGAAACCTTGAGCAACCAAGCGTGCTTTGTAGCGCTCAATAGAACCATCAGAATGATATTTAATGCGATAAACCCATTTAGAGCCTACAATGTTCACAGAGTTTGGACGAGGAACTAAAGTCCATGTATTATTGTGTTTCAAAGATTCTAATTCTTCATGCACGGCGGCTAACCATTGTGGATCCTTGGATGCGGTTTTAAAACCTCTAGGTTCTTTGGCGTAATTTAAGGCTATATGAAGACCGTGAGTTGTGAGAGAGGCTAGATTGGCTTGGTGTTTGGGTTTGAAAATCCCGGACTTGGAGCGTGTTTGCATTGAGTGAGTAGAAGTGACTGATGGTTGGGTACAAGGTGTAAGAGTGTGCGAACTAGCAGGTATGGTGGAGGTGGGGGCGGAGCTTAGTGGGATGGTTTGGTCCGGTATAGTGGTTTCATTTTGGACCGATGTGGAGTTGGAAGAAGTTTGGGTCGTTGGTGAAGGAGCTTCAGGTGGGTTGGGCACTTTAGAATTTGAGTGGCATAAAGTGCAAGGATGAGGCCCACTTGAGGAAGAATAAGTATTAGTTGATGTAGGTGATTCGGTTGGTGCAACAGTCGGAGGAAATGACTCCAAAATGTCATCCATAAAGGAAGTAAGCTCCAAGTTAGAATAGTCGAGGTCGGATGAGCAGCCTTGAAATGGGAAGACCAATTCATTAAACCGAGCATGTCTAGTAATAAAAACACAAGAAGTAGTAGGATCGAGACAACGGTAACCTTTATACTGTGGACTATACCCAAGAAAAACACAGGGTAGGCTACGTGGCTCCAATTTGTGTTTCGAATAATCACGCAAGCAAGGAAACACTTGACATCCAAACACCCGAAAATTGCTATATTGTGGATCATGATTGAATATTAGTTGAAAAGGAGATTTGTTGTTCAACAACGGGGTTGGTAGACGATTGATAATAAAAACGGCCATGTAAAGCCATCTACCCAATAGCATGCAGGAATATGAGTATTAAATAGCATGGCAAGACCCGTTTCCATAATATGATGATGTTTTTGTTCCGCACGGCCATTTTGTTGTGGCGTGTATGGACACGAAAGTTGGTGAAAAGTACCATTGTCCTCAAAAAAATTTCGCACCTTATGATTCACAAATTCCGTTCCACCATCACTCTGAAACACTTTTATTTTCCTGGAACGTTGAGTTTGAACAAGGTTGATAAAAATAGGTAAAACGGAGTAAAAATCCGTCTTAGATTTAAGCGGATAAAACCACGTAAATCTAGAAAAATCATCAATAAAAACCACATAATAGCGATAACCATCAATAGAGCAAATAGGCGACGGGCCCCATAAATCACAATGTACCAAATCCAAAGGAAAAGAAGCACGTTTAACATTAGCATTAAAAGATAATCGTTGTCCTTTAGCAAGCTAACAAGGAGTGCAAATAGTCGGTTTTGGTAACAAAGAAGTAATAGACAAAGCACCTAATTTGCTTAAACTTTAAATAATATCAAATGACACATGGCCTAGACGAGCATGCCATAACTCAAACGACGCCTTATTAGAAATACCAGTGGCAACAAAAGCTTGTGGTTCATTCTTGAGCACATAAAGTCCATTTTCACACCTTCCTTTAGCGAGTACCTGTTTTGTTTTCCGATCCTGAATGGTAAAGAAAGGTTGAGAAAATAATACATCTACAGGATAATCCGAGGTTAATTTGCTCACAGATAATAATCGCTTTGTGAGTTTTGGAATAACAAGAACATCACGTAATGGAATAGTATTGGCAATAGTTGAGGAGCCAATAGGAGAAATAGAAATCTTGTTACCATTACCAAAAAGAACCTTTGAGTTACCTGAATAAGGAGCCGTATTGTTTAGACCATCAGAATCTGGTGCCATATGATCAGTGGCACCCGAATCAGCATTCCAATCGGGGTCGTTAGTAGTAACATGGCATTGAGCGTGGAAAGCTTTAGCCAAGGATTCATCAAAGGAGGCATGGTTGGCATAGGTATGTAAGTTGGGGCAGGAAGATACATAGTGCCCATTATTGCGATAAAGCTGACAATGTGGAGGGCGGCGGTTATAACCACGACCCTTGTTTCCGTTATGACCATTGGAGGCACCTCGAGAATTAGAGCCTCGGCCCCTGCCTGCTTGAAAGGTGTTGGATTGGGATTGTTGAGCCTGAAAGGCAACCGGGGCAGGCGAGGAGCCATGGAGAGACTTAAGAAAGATCTCTTGGCTCTCTGTTTTAGAAACCAAATCACGGAAGGTGTTGATATGAATAATGCCTAAACACGTTATTAATATTTTTCGATATCTCTACGTTTTGATAATCACAAAATGTAAAATCATTAAACGAAAAATTATGACGTAAACAAGTATTTAGTTGTTAATATCTATTTTAACAACTCAATCACTTAAGGTATGAACAAACAAATGCTTAATGCATTATATGATCAAAGGAACATTTTCTTAATCACTAGATTTTTTATAAAATGTCAAAAACATTTTATATCTTTTAGAAAAATATTTTTGGTAATAAATAAAAAGGTTTAATCCATTATAAATTTATGAATTCAAATTTTCAACCAAAAATGGCAAAAATATTCCAGAAAAACCTTCCCCACAAAAAGACAAAACTGGGCAACGGTTATGCTGGGCGGCCCCCTTAATTATATAAGGCGGCCCCCTTAATTTTAAGGGGGCCGACACGCTCCTCCAGCTGTCCAGTTTTTGCCTATAAATACTGGCTTTCCCCTGGACATTTTCTCACCTTTTGCACCTCAAACTTTCTGTTCTAAATCTCTTCTTCTATCTCTCTAAATCCTTTGATCATATACTCTTAAGCTTTTGTTTCAAGTGATCCAAAGCTTCAACCTCTCAAGTGCAAAAGAAGAATACTTCTATCCTTCAAGACAAGAAGTATTACAACTTGGTGTATTTCTTCCATCCAAGTTGTTGGTGTATCATTATTGTAAATCATTCATTTATTTGTATAAGTTGTGAATACTTGTTAGATTAGTGTGAGTATAGTTGGTTAGGCTAGATTAGTGTGTAAGTAGTGAAGGTGTGAAGAAGTCAAGGTGTGTAAGTAGTGAAGGTGTGAAGAAGTTAAGGTGTGTAAGTAGTGAAGGTGTGAAGAAGTAGAAGAGTACATAAGTAGTGTAGAAGTTGTGAAGCCGGTGTGAAGAAGTTGTGAATTAGTTGTGTGAAGTTGTGAGATTGGTTCTAGCTACGATTAGAACTCGACATTTAGCTTTGTGTCGTTAAACCGGTGTAAGCGAAAGTTGTGTAAGGTTTTCTCCGCCATAAGGGAGCTTGTTGATATAGTGAAGAAAACTCTCGAGTTAGGTGCTCGGGGAGTGGAGTAGGGCAAGGAAGGTGTCCTTGTAGCCGAACCACTATAAATCCTTTGTCTCGCGGTTAGATCTTTCCATCTCTCTCTTTCATTTCATTTCATTACTTTACTTGCATTGTTAATTTAGATCTACTTATATTTGTTCATATTGTTCAAGAGTTGAGTTCACATAAAGTCGAATCTAAGTCTTCAAAAATAAACAAAGTTTTTAATAAAAATTAAAAAGACCTAAAACTATTCAACCCCCCCCCCCCTTCTAGTTTTCCACAATTGGTATCAAGAGCCACGTCAAACAATATTTTTAAAATAAACTTATTTTAAAACTTGAAACGATCTATGGAATCTGAAAAATATTTAGAAGGGCAATCCATGCAAAGACCACCACTATTTGAGAGTGATGATTTTCTTTATTGGAAAAATAGATTCGAAACTTATGTGAAATCAAAAGATCTTGATCTTTGGCATGTTATTACCTATGGTGATTTTCCCCCTATTCAAAATAATCCTTGAACTAAAATAGATGAAATTGTACCTTTTGAAAAACAAAATGATGATTTGAAAAAGAAACTAGCAAAAAATAATGAGGCTAAAATGGTAATTTATAATGCGTTACCACGTAAAGAATATGAACGAATTTTTATGTGTCAAACCGCAAAAGAAATTTGGGATTCTTTACTAATCACTCACCAAGGTAATAGTCAAGTCAAAGATAACAAAATAGATCTTCTTGTTCAACAATATGAACAATTTACAATTCCTGAAGAGGAATCTATTGATAATGCATTCGCTAAATTTAACACTATCATCACAAGTTTAAAAGCACTTGATGAGACTTTTTCTAGCAAAAATTGTGTAAGGAAATTTCTTAGGGCGTTACATCCAAAATGGCGCGCGAAGGTCACGGCTATTGAAGAATCGAAGAACTTGATGACGTTATCGCTTGATGAACTCATCGGCAACTTGAAGGTTCATGAAGAAATTATAAAGAGAGATTCGGAAACGGTCAAGAGCAAGAAAGATCAAATAAAATCACTTGCGCTAAAAGTCAAAAAGGAAATTAGTGATGATGACGATTCAAGTGACGATAGTGAAGACGAAGAATATGCAATGGCCGTAAGAGAGTTCAAGAAATTCTTTAAGAGACGAGGAAGATTCACAAGACAACCACGAGATGAAAGAAGATCGCTCCAAAGAAGTAGGAATGATAACTACGGGAAAAGAAAGTGCTTTAGTTGTGAAAGTCCAAACCATCTCATTGGCGAATGTCCGAAGCCACCAGGTTATGATTACCAAAGCGCCTTTGTTAGTAGAGCATGGAGTGATAGCGACAAAGACGAAGCGGACAAAGCAAACGACGAAAATTGTCTTGTAGCTCAAGCTACCGATGAAATATGCCTAGGAATAAATTTGGAGCCTGACGAATGGATTAAGGATAGTGGATGCTCGAAACACATGACGGGGAATCGCAAGCTATTCTCCTCTTACAAGCCTTACAACGGAGGTAACGTTATTTTCGGTAGTGACTTTCATGGTAAAATCATTGGCAAATGTATGATTTCTCAAGACTCTCTAACTATTGAAAATGTTGAGCATGTAGATAATTCAAGATACAACTTGCTTAGTATAGGACAAATATGTGATAATAAGTGTATAGTTACCTTTACCGATAGAGATAGCGAAATAGTTAAGGACGGAAAGGTCATAGGTAGAGGAATTACGAAAGGTGGCGTATATGTAATGAAACTAGGAAATAAACCGGAAGATAAAATATGTCTAGCAACATTAGATGAAAACTCTACATTGTGGCATAGGAGATTAGGTCACACTAATATGCAACAAATACAATCCCTAGCCTCTAAGGAATTAGTTAGAAATTTGCCAAACCTAAGATATGACCAACACTTTTGCGATGCTTGTAAAATGGGAAAACAAGCACACGCTAGTCACAAAGCTAAGAATATAGTCTCCACTACTAGATGCCTAGAATTATTACACATGGACCTTTTTGGTCCATCCGCAGTGCGGAGTTACGGAGGTAACCGATATACCTTGGTAATTGTAGACGACTATTCACGATACACGTGGACTAGATTTTTAAGTGATAAAACCGAAGCCTTTAATAAGTTTGAAATATTTAGTAAAATGATTCAAAACAAACTAGGATGTTCCATAGTATCTATTAGGACGGACCATGGTCGGGAATTTGATAACGAAGTGCAGTTCGGAAAATATTGTGATTTAAATGGTATATCTCACAATTTCTCCGCTCCTCGCACTCCACAATCAAATGGGGTAGTAGAAAGAAAGAATCGTTCCTTACAAGAAATGAGTAGAACAATGCTAAATGAACAATCTATCCCACAAAAATTTTGGTGTCACGCCGTAGATACGTCAACATACATAATAAATAGAGTCTCAATTAGGCGAATATTAGGAAAAACCCCATATGAATTGTTAAGAGGTAGAAAACCTAATCTAAATTACTTTAGGGTATTCGGGAGCAAATGTTTTGTTCTCAATACAAAGGATTACCTTACTAAGTTTGATCCTAAGTCGTACGAAGGAATCTTTCTAGGGTATTCGCAAAACAGTAAAGCTTATATAATACTTAATAAACATACTATGAAAATAGAAGAATCTTTGAATGTAACATTTGATGAAACTCCACCACCACCTAAAACATTGCCCCTAGAAGATGATGACCTAGTTGAAGAAGAAGCTATTGAGGTTAGTAAAACTAAACCCTAGGTGATGATAATGGAAATATAACACTAGGAGAAAACGAAATAGTAAATATTAAAGAATCAAAATCACACCCAATAGATAATATAATAGGAAGCCTAAATCAAAGAACCCTTAGATCACAAGCTCAAGATAAAAATAATTTCTTTTGTTTTCTCTCAACAATAGAACCTAAAAATATAAATGAAGCCTTAAAAGATGAAAGTTGGGTTATGGCTATGCAAGAAGAACTAAATCAATTTAAGACTAATGACGTTTGGGAACTAGTCCCAAATCCCATGAACATGACCATCATAGGAACTAAATAGGTATATAGAAATAAGTTGGATGAAAATGGAATTGTTACTAGGAACAAAGCTAGGTTAGTCGCCCAAGGTTATAATTAACAAGAAGGAATTGATTATGACGAAACTTATGCCCCCGTAGCTAGATTAGAATTTATAAGAATACTCCTTGCCTATGCATGCGCCCTAGACTTTAAGTTATTTCAAATGGACGTGAAAAGTGCATTCCTTAACGGTTTTATCAATGAGGAGGTATACGTGGCACAACCTCCAGGATTCATTGACTTCGCAAAACCTGATTATGTTTATAGACTCAAGAAAGCTTTATATGGACTCAAACAAGCTCCTAAGGCTTGGTATGATCGATTAAAAGTTTTTCTCATTAAATATGATTATTCCATGGGAATGGTAGATAACACTCTTTTCACGAAAAAGAAAAGCCCAAATCTCATCATTGTTCAAATATATGTCGATGACATTATATTTGGATCTACTTGTCAGGATATGTGTGATGAAGTCGCCAAAATCATGCATGATGAGTTTGAGATGAGTATGATGGGTGAACTTAATTTCTTCCAAGGATTACAAATAAAACAATTAGAAGATGGAATATTTTTTAATCAATCTAAGTACATTAAGGAGATGCTTAAGAAATTTGGATTAGAAGACTCTAAGCCTATGAAGACACCGATGTCTACGGAAGTAAAACTCACAAGAGATGAAGAAGGTGAGTCCGTAGAAAACACTAAGTATAGAGGGATGATAGGTAGTTTACTATACTTAACGGCAAGTAGACCGGATATCATGTTTAGTGTCTGCCTTTGTGCTCGCTTTCAAGAGGATCCCAAAACCTCTCACCTAGAAGCGGTTAAACGTATTTTCCGATACATTAAAGGCACTATACACTTAGGATTATGGTATCCTAAGGATCCGGCATAGAAACCATTGTCTATGCGGATTCAGATCATGCGGGAGACTACGTGGATAGAAAGAGCACTAGCGGTATTTGCACGTTTATGGGATGTTGCCTAACATCTTGGTTTTCGAAGAAGCAAACCGCTCTTGCTATTTCTACTACAGAAGCCGAATACGTAAGCGCTGGAAAGGCATGTCAACAAGCACTATGGATGAAACAAGCTCTCATAGATTACGGCATTAGGTTAGATAATGTCCCAATTATGTGTGATAACAAAGGTGCTATAGATTTAAGTAAGAACCCCGTTCAACACTCTAGGACTAAACATATAGAGATACGTCACCATTTCCTTCGTGATAACGTTCAAAAAGGAAACATATCTATAGAAAAGGTTGCATCGGAAGATAACATAGCAGACATATTTACTAAACCCCTTAAGCGTGAACTCTTTAACCACTTACATTTAGGCTTAGGAATGATGGAACAAATTGACTGAATTTTCCGCATTTTTGGTCCATCAGATGGGCGGCCCCCTTAATATTATAAAGGCGGCCCCCTTAATTATTAAGGGAACCGGCCTCTCATTAAGGGTACCGGTCATCTGATGACATTTATTTTTTTTCTTTCTGCCTTCCTCTCATCTGTGTCTAGAAATCTGTTTTGCACAAACCTAAAGATTGGGAAACATTTTTTTTTTACATAAACATATTTATATACAAAACCCAATCTATTTTATTCAAATCATTCTCACAACTAGGAAAACACATGAAAACCATTTTCTTTGCATTGTTGAATAATGCTAAAAACACTTTTCTTTCATGCATAAATCTCACATGAATTGTCAAAATATATAATCTAATATATATTCTTGATATTCATATACTGAACAAAATCAAATCAAGGAGTCTTTGGATTGTTTCTTAGGAAATTTTTGCATTTAGGAGTCGAAACAATCACATCTCCACATTTGTTGCATATAGGCACACACTAGAACAAAATTGCATATCACAACTCCATTTCTGTTCCATCATCTTCTTGTTAGTTTCTAGTGCCTTTAATCTATTCCCCCTTGCCTTATGTGATTAATAGTCTCAATATTCTTGATTGCTAGATATAATTGCTTGATTATTTGCTTAATTGATATGTCTTGCATGTATAATTATTAATATGTTACATACTTTCTTGCCTCAAAGAGTGGGACTTGCCTAAAACCAAAAGCTCCAAACATAGCCCTCCTTACCTATTTCTGCAGAAAAACTCATTTCTGGAACTCAGAATGACACCATATGGGCGGCCCCTTTAATTCATAAGGCGGCCCCCTTAATTATTAAGGGGACCGGCCCTAATTAAGGGGACCGACCATCTGCAGGACGAGTTCACAGAATCTTTTTCTGCTTTTTAGCCAATTTCATCCTACACTTCCCTAAATTCACAAACATATTCTGTCATGATCACCCCAACAAGTTTATCCATCCTTAATCACATCAATCCTCTACTATAAATAACCCCATTCCTCACCATATTCACTCATCCCATCATGTCTTCTCCTATCAACCCAAAACCAAAAACCTCAAAGCTAGCAAGGATGACCATGAAACCCGGGTGGAAAAGAAAACCTCACCCTCACAACAAGTCCATCACTAATGGTGTGACTAGACAACCAACACCTCCATCCACTTTCATTCCCAACTACTCTCCAAGATCTCAACATCATTCCATTGAACCATTTCACAATCCCTACCATGTTGGCCAAACATCCACATTCATTCCAAACTACACTTCTAAACCTAAAACCAACTTCCATGAAACCTTCAAAAATTCTCATCATTTTGGTCAACCATCACCCAAATTTCATCCATTCCCACCAAATGATCAAATCCACATTCCCTCGGAAAGGCAAAAGTCTCATGAAGAGCTTAACCAAATCCACGATCTTAGTGATCTCCTTGCTATGCATCTTGCACAACGCAACAAGGGACAACCTCCATCCTCACCCTACTCAAATTGCTTAACCCACTCTCTCAATTTAGATCAAGTCACAAACCACACCCACTATTGCCCTTGTTTCATCTTCCTTCAAAAACAAATTCTCCACATAAGTGAAGATATTTCTTGGATCGAATATCTACTCACTCGTCCTCATCCTATTCCTCCCCTAAACCGATACAACATTGTTAGATCCACTTCATCCGCTCCATTTCCCTCACCATCAAATAACTAAGCCCTATTCCCATGCTTTCCGCCCCAAAATAAAAACCCTCACCCTTTTGTGTCGCAAGCAAGTCCAATCGCTCTCTTTGGCAATATTAGGACCATTAGTATTTGTAACACCCCCAAATTTTTAAACATAGCAGCGGAAGATTAATCTGGGTGTTACGGTGAGGATCGAAAACAAAATCATAAGAAAACAGCCTAAGACGGCATTTTTAATTTACATAGGTCCATAATACAAATCCAGTTATAAAACATTACATCAGAGTGCTAAGGTTTCTTCAAGGAAACATTATTTTAACTGGATTACAACTTTATTTTACACCATTTATTGAAGATAGGGTATGCCTGCTCCATGCCTTGCCGTGCTCCTCTAGTTCCCTGAGATACATGCTTAAAAGTCAACATAATGTTGAGTGAAATCATGGAGTTTATAATTTAAATATCAGTTTGATTCACAAGTAAGATTGTATTTTGAGATACAATCAGTTTAAAATTTGATATCGCAGTTCATATATTGCCCTAAGTCTCATGACACGCAAACGTTAACAAAGTACCGCATAAACGGAGGTGATCATCAAATTAATGATGAAGATTTTGCCCTCGTGTAATAGGTGATTTGCCAATTCCTATTTTTCTCAAATATAATGCATCGCGACTAATACGACTAGCAAAAAGCATTCCGTCCTAGTATTAGTGGGATAGGTTGTCAGTCCTTAATAGATCTATTCATTATATTCGCGTTCACCGCAGTGATTAATGGCTCATGATAAAAGGGTCTTGTGGCAATATGGTAACTTAGGCATATATCAAGTCAGGTAGCATACAGAAAAATACTTGTGATCAGTTATAGCATGTATCCCCCTCACGGAGTTTAAAAAGTATAAAGAGTTTAAAAAGTGAGGCCATGACTCACCTTAAGCGTTACTTAGTGATGATAAATTCAGAGATGATTATAATAACTTCGATATAGAACCTGGTAAATATATAAATAACTGAGAATCTGACTAATTTCTAGTGGTGTATGCGTATGAGTGGTGGATGATGATTATTCAACGATCTAATCGTTGAGAATGAAGATGTTATATGCTTATGGTGCTCGTACTCTTGTAAGATCATATCTTCAACGAGTAAATAAAATATTACTATGAAATAATTCTATCGCTATTAACTAATATGCAAATATAATGCAAATATGCATATGAAGTAAAGATATGGTGCAAAAATGGAAAATAGGCTAAGAATGACAAGTTATAATAGTTGGTCCTTGATATTTCCAGGTTTTACATTTTCTACCCTAACCGTGGTTCGCGTTACGTCGTTAGTCCTTATTCAGTCCATAGTTCAATAATAGTCCAATAATTGTCCAATAGTCCATATAATGCTTGGAGTTCAATGGTATGTCAAATTCAGTCCTTTACAACTGTTTTCACAGCTTTAGTCCCTTGGTTTCCAGGTTTGGCAGTTTTAGTCCTTTTCGGTTAAGTCGCGTTACATTTTTAGTCCTTTTTGCATAAAAATGACGGGAAAAATATTCTGAAAATTTCTATAACTTTATTAAGTTTATTTTAACTTATTTCAAGTGTTTATTCCAGAAATGAGGTTATTTTTACCTTATTGGGCCGATTAACGAATTGGTTTAAGGTCCGTTAACAAATTTAGAGGCGGAGGGCGTGAAAACTGTTTTGGGCTTAGATTTGGGCTATTTTTAGGATTCTAAAAATATATTTTATGGGCCTGTTGGACCTGGTTATCGAAATTCCTTGTTGGGCTTTGTTTTTTTTTGGCCCAACCGAAGGTTATGCAATTTTCTGAAAATAGTTGGTTGCTAAATCCTAATGAGGGTCGATCAAAATGGATTGTTTTGAGCGTGTTAACGAGTTCATGAAGTCGAACTTAAAACATGAAAAATATAGTTTGCTAGCTTGTCATTCGAGTGAGGTAATAATTTATATATATTATATACAAGATTTCGAAAATATAGGAATGGTTTTTGGGTAGGTCGAATGAAATAAGTTTTTGAAATATTCCATGAATTTTTCTAAGTGTTTTGCTCTTAGTCGAGTAGCACTATAAAGGGATTATTTTGAGTGTCGAGATGGGGTTATGAGAGGAATCTTAGAAAATGAAAAATATTGTTTCACATGTGTAAGGTCGAGTTGGGTAAAAATGTATGGATGTTACGTTTATAAATCCGAAGTAAACAAGTCACTAATTAGCTTTGTCGAAGGGTTCTTTTTAGTTGAAAAGTTTAGTTAGATTTTTCCTTTGTTTTCTACATGGTCCGCTCAAGTAAGAGTTAAGATAGTTCATTTTTAGAGTCGAAACTTGTGTGTGTTCAAAAGTTATTTAAATGAGAAGTGTCGTCGGTTAAGTGGTATATTAAGTCGTGTATCGAAGAATATGGTCATTACATTACTTAGCGAGATACGAGGTTATTTTGGAGGCCACCTTGGGACTGTTTTTCGTCCACAATATTTAAGTAACATGTTTTATTTCTAGCGTGGTATATATAGATTTGCATGGAATGTTTGCATACATATTCAAGTATAATGATGCGTATAGATTATTGATAAGTTGCCATGTTCGATCTAGTGTTTACCAATATAATGCATGTAGTGATCATGTGATAATTGTGCGAAGGGTTGGTGACTGTATGGTATATATGAAGTAAAATAGACATGTTTAGAATGTAGCATTGTATGTGCATGCATGTGAGTATGTGAAGTGTATTTAAGATAGAACAAGAGAACTTACAACACCTTTGAGAAAAGGTGGTGGAGACTTAATGCTTGTCGAAACGAAACACGAAATGAAACGACCCACTTGCTTCGGACTCTCTTACTCCTAACTGGTTAAGCTCTTGGTCGAACAAGGGTAGTTTTAAATGAAGATATTTTGTTAGTGAAATGAGTGTGAAGGAGGTTGTGGGGTTCGAATGAAATACAAAGAAGAGACAGTGAGTTAGAATGGTTATTATATGACTTGAATTGATTGGGTTTGCTGCCAAAATACACGACAGAAAGTGGTTTTGATGTTTAAGGAATATGGTGAATTTGATAGAAAGTGATGTGTGATAGGGGAGGTCGAATAGAGGTGACTTATATAAGCAAAATATCTACATTTTGTTTGACTTCTTGACCAATGATTAGAGAACACTGTGGATAGAAGACACTTGTGTGATGGTATGTTAGTTTAGGTGTAAAACATGTGTGGTTGGGTGTGAATTGGCTGCTAGTTTCTTGTATGCTTCTTGCTTATTTGGTTCTTTCACCTTTTATCACAAGTTGGAGTTACAAGTTGGGTTTCTATTCTATTTTTGCATTTGTAATGACACATTTTAATTAGTAATGTGGCTAGTGGTTTGTGGGATTTATCGTAGTTTGATCACATTTCGGGTCAAGGTCTTAAATGATATGCTTGGTTCGAATTTTATAAGTGGATGTATGATAATGTTTAGTTCGAAATGGGGACAATTAAATCAAGTTTCATTATTGTGCTAATCGTTGGTAATTCTAGTTGGGTTTTTGTTATTACAGTAATTAGTTAAGAGGTACGTTTGCATGTGTAATATTAAACGAAAGTCATGCTAGCCATAAATAATAATGTCGAGCGGTTGATAAGAGTAAAGCAAGAAAGAAAATAAAGACGGGTTAATGAAACAGTTTTGATGTCGTGGTGATGGTGGGTTGTGAAATTGGAGTTGGGTTTTATTAGTTAAAATGTATAATGGTTATGTTTGATATTTAAGATTTGCATGAGTTCTTGAATAAATGTTGCATCGATCGGTTGAAGAGAAAATGAAACAAAAGAAATACAACCATTCTAATAAGTGGGTTACGTGGGCTATGATGTTCCCTTGGGTTGGGCTAGTTCGATGGATTAGTGTTATTAGGATTTGGTGTTTGTTGTTGGGCCAAGCAATTAAGGATCCGGTTGGTTTGTAGTGGTAATTTAGGATTAGGTTTGTTGTTAGTGTTTGTGTTTTAGTTAGATAGAATTATGCGATATTAACCTTGGTTACGTGTAGTGAACGAACTAGACGAATATAATTACTTGTCGTTGAGTAAACGTGTTGTTGCGTCGGAGATATAATCCCTAGTGTCGGTGTGTTTAATATATATATATATTATATATATATATATATATATTATATATATATATATATATATATATATATATATATATATATATATATATAATGCATTGCTACTAATAACAATAACGAAAAGTTTAAATTTCTAGCAAAAATAGGCGTTAGGAAATAGTAATACGAGATTATTATTAATCACTAAGATTGATTACAAGGGTTTTTCACAGGTTCTTACAGTACTCCTCCCTCATTCGAATTCCGTCCCGGAATTCAAGTCTAAAATGGCTACTAAGAGTGGTTTACGGGAATAGATGTGGATATTTTTCACGAATTTGGTCTTCGCGTTCCCATGTGTACGTTGGTCCTCTCTTAGAGTCCCATTTTACTTTCACAATAGGAATACGGCTTTGCTTGAGTTGCTTAACCTCTCAATCCATTATCTCTACGGGTTCCTCGATAAATACAAGTTTGTCGTCCAGTTTAATCTCTTTTAGCGGAATGACGAGAGTCTCGTCCGATAGACATTTCTTAAGTTGAGAGACGTGGAATGTAGGATGTACCCTACTGAGTTCTTCTGGAAGTTCTAACTTATAGGCAACTGGGCCAATCCTCTCGAGGATTTTAAATGGTCCAATGTACCTTGGGTTGAGTTTTCCACGCTTTCCGAAGCGTATCATCCCCTTCCAGGGCGAAACTTTTAGCATAACTCTATCTCCGACTTCAAACTCCATGGGTTTCCTCCTTACGTCTGCGTAACTCTTTTGTCTGTCACGAGCGGCTTGGAGACGATGTTTGATTTTGAATATTTTCTCGGTTGTGTCGTGGATTAGTTCTGGTCCGGTAAGCTGCATGTCACCAACTTCTGTCCAACAGATAGGTGATCTGCACTTTCTTCCGTAAAGTGCTTCGAAAGGTACAGCCTTCAGGCTAGCTTGGTAATTGTTGTTGTACGAGAATTCAACCAATGGTAAGTGTTTATCCCAACCTTTTCCGAAGTCAATCACACATGCTCTAAGCATATCTTCTAAGGTTTGGATTGTCCTTTCACTTTGTCCATCAGTTTGAGGATGATAAGCGGTGCTCATGTCCAGTTGAGTACCGAGGGCTTTCTGCAAAGATTGCCAAAATCCTGAAGTAAATCGACTGTCTCTGTCTGAGATGATAGAGACTGGTACTCCATGTCGGATTATGATCTCTTTGAAGTACAACTGAGCGAGTGTGTCTAACTCGTCAGTTTCTTTGGTAGGCAGAAAATGAGCTGATTTGGTTAAACGGTCGACGATAACCCAAATGGTGTCATATCCGGTCGACGTTCTTGGTAACTTGGTAATAAAATCCATAGTGATTCGTTCCCATTTCCAAACTGGTATCTCCGGTTGTACAAGTGGTCCAGAAGGTTTTTGACTTTCGGCTTTGACCCTTGAACAAGTCAAACACTTCCCAACATATGTTGCAATGTCGGCTTTCATGTTTGGCCACCAGTAGAGTTGTTTGAGATCTTGGTACATTTTAGTGGATCCGGGATGAATGGAATATTTAGACTTGTGAGATTCATGCATGATAAAATCACGAATACCTCCATAGAGAGGAATCCAGCATCTTTTCTTGAAGCATAACATTCCATCGGATCTTCGTATGAGTCCGTTCTCTCTTTCTATCATGCCCTTAATTTTCTCGTGAGCTCGATTCTCTTCCTGAAGAGCTTCCGATTGGGCTATGAGTATTTGAGATGGGAGTGGTGAATGAATTGTCATTTCTAATGATCGAACTCTAAGAGGTTTGGTTCTTTCTTTTCTGCTTAACGCATCGGCCACGACATTCGCTTTACCAGGGTGGTAGCAAATTTCACAGTCGTAGTCGTTAAGTAGTTCTATCCATCGGCGCTGTCTCATATTCAACTCTTTCTGATCCATTATGTGTTGAAGACTTTTGTGATCGGTGTATACCGTACACTTTGTACCATATAGGTAATGTCTCCATATTTTAAGAGCGAATACTACTGCTCCTAGTTCTAGATCATGAGTAGTATAATTTTCCTCATTTTTCTTGAGTTGTCGAGATGCATAAGCTATGACTTTGTTTCTCTGCATTAGTACCGCACCTAAACCATGATGCGATGCGTCACAATATACTACAAAGTCTTCGCTTCCGTCGGGTAGCGCTAGAATTGGTGCTTCACAGAGTTTTTGTTTTAAGAGTTGAAATGCTGATTCTTGTTTCTCTTCCCAGATATACTTCTTGTTTTTCTGGGTGAGTTCTGTCAAAGGTTTTGCGATTTTGGAAAAACCTTCTATAAACCTTCGATAGTAACCAGCGAGTCCTAAAAAATTGTCGAATTTCAGTTGGAGTGGTGGGCGAAGCCCAACCTTTAACTGCTTCGATCTTGGCGGGGTCAACGTGAATACCTTGACTGTTGATGATGTGACCTAAGAATTGAACGGTGGAGATCCAAAAATCACATTTGGAAAATTTTGCATACAGTTTTTCTTGTTTGAGTACACCCAAAATGGTTCTCAAATGTTCCGCATGCTCTTTTTCGTTACGTGAGTAGATCAAAATGTCATCAATGAATACGATTACGAACTTGTCCAGATATGGCTTACACACTCGGTTCATTAGATCCATGAACACTGCCGGTGCGTTGGTAAGACCAAATGGCATTACGCGGAACTCGTAATGTCCGTATCGTGTTCGAAAGGCTGTTTTGGGAACGTCTTCCTCTCTGACTCTCAATTGGTGGTATCCTGATCTTAGATCAATTTTTGAGTAGACACTCGATCCTTGCAGTTGGTCAAATAGATCGTCGATTCTTGGTAATGGGTATCGATTTTTCACTGTGAGTTTGTTCAATTCTCTATAATCGATGCACATTCTGAATGTTCCATCTTTCTTTTTGACAAACAGGACTGGTGCTCCCCAAGGTGATGAGCTGGGTTGGATGAATCCTTTATCTGACAGTTCTTTCAACTGCTCAGATAATTCTTTCATTTCGGAAGGGGCTAATCGATATGGTGCTTTTGCAACAGGTGCTGCTCCAGGCACTAAATCAATTCGAAATTCTACTTGCCGGATGGGTGGAATACCTGGCAAGTCGTCGGGGAAAACTTCTGCAAACTCGTTTACAACTGGCACTTCTTCCAGTCGTTTTTATTTCTTTTTCGATTTATCTTCTGTTACTTGGACTAAAAAGACGTGACATCCTTTGTTTATGTATTTCACCGTTTTGACGTATGAGATGATATTGAGTTGGGTTTTGTAGTGATCACAACGAACGTTTAACGTTTCATTGTCTATGGGAATTTGGACAACTTTTTCGTCGCAGATGATTCGGGCACGATGTTTGGATAACCAATCCATACCCACAATCGCGTCAAAGCTTCCAAGTTGGATAGGCATGAGATTGATTGGAAAGGATTTGTTTTGAAGGGTTAGGGTGCAGTTTTGAAGTACAGTGTTGGTGTTTAACAGTTTTCCGTCGGCTATTTCTATTTCATATGAGGTATCTAATTCTACGGGTGCAATATTAAGCAATAAAGCAAATGAAGTAGATACAAAACTCCTATCAGCTCCAGAATCAAATAATATCTTAGCACTATGTTGATTCAGTAAGAAAGTACCCGTGGTGACGTTGGAATTCTGTGGCATGTTTCCATCTCCGAGTACATAAGCTCTTCCTCGGGCAACCTGATTGTCATTCTTGGGACAGTGAATTTTATAATGACCTGTTTCACCACAGCCGTGGCATTTTACTGCTACAGGGTGCGCATTTGCTCCAGTGGCTCTACAGTCTCGGGTCACATGACCTATCCTCTGACAGTTACCGCAGATGGCGGTACATGGTCCCGTATGATGCATCTTGCACCGATTGCACTGGGGTTTTGTCCCAATATACCTTTTTCCTTCAGCAGGTGCAGCCACATAAGCTCTTGCGGCTTCTTGACGACGGTTCTGTTGACGATGACGGTCATTTCGGCTTTGTTGATACTCTCTGTTGCGGTTGTTTCGGTCATTGTTGCGGTAGTTCCTGTTGTGATTGTAATAACTGTTGCTGTTTCGGTTGTTGCTGCCAAAGTTATCATAGTTCCTCTTTTGCCCAATAACTGTGGATTTAGCACCTCGTTTAAGCTCTCGATTCATCATTCGCTGAGCAAACATGAATGCGGCTTCGAGGGTCTTTGGGTTGGATGCGGTAACATCTCCTTCAATGCTTGAAGGTAGTCCTTCCACATATTTTTCCAACAGTTTTTCAAAGTCAGATACCATGTGTGGACACAGAAGAGATAATTCTAGAAATCTTCGGTTGTATGCACTGACGTCACAGTTTTTCACCACTAACTCGTGAAATTCATCTTCAAGTTTTCTGATTTCTGTCCTCGGACAGTACTTCTCCAGCATTTTATTCTTCAGTTCGGTCCAAGAGATTTGGTATGCTGCTTCAGCACCCATTATTTTGACAGTAGCATTCCACCAAGATAGTGCATCTCCCCTTAGGGTTCCGGTGGCAAAAGTGACCTTATTGTTTTCTGCACAGTTGCTTCTCATGAATACCGTTTCTATGCACTCAAACCACTGGGCTAATTCAGTCACTCCTTCCACACCTCTGAAGGTGGTGGGTTGACAACTCACGAATTCTTTGTAAGTGCATTTACGTGGAGTAGATGCCTCACTTTCATTTGTTGCTCCCATAGTATTGCTTGAACGGTTTAATGCATCAGCCTCGCGTGCTGCGGTGATGCCTTCATCAATCATTCTTCGAACCTCATCAAGCGTCAATGCTACGGTCTGGTTGGTAGTTTCATGTGTGCTATGTTCCATTTTTCTATTAACGGCACAAGAATATAGATTTAGAATTTGGATAGAATAGCTGAGTATATGCACAATGTAATCATGGTGTGAAATGATAATTAAATTGAATATTTTCCCATAATTATGATGTCTCTGTAATTTATCAATTTACAGATGTGGGATTGTTAAGGAACAATCAATTTAATTATACAAACTGAATTTCATGTCACCATATTTTATGTGTTCAGGTTTTATAATATTTACACAATTAGAGAATCATAATAATAACAGGTAACATCACGACATGTCTGGATACAATTACAATACATACGAACAACCATAATACATAAGTTAACAGATATATAGTACATTACTACCGGCATTACAACATTAATAACTTGATCAGTTGAGTTTTACAACAAAACGATACAAGAGTCTTTATTAATTGCCACATGCGGCAGACTACAATGTCTCAAACTATACAATCATGCTAACTATGTCTACTACTCAGGTCTATCCGTACGCTTCGTGAGCTCTGAGATCTAATCTCTGAGTCTCTGTATCTCAGCCTGATGCTCTATCTGTATGTCTCCCATGAGTCTCTCTAATGTGTCAGCTCTACGCTGTGCCAAGTGAGCCTCCCAAGCTAAGTCCTGGCCCTCTCTACGTAAGGATATCGCCTGGGATCGGGTATCTGCCAAGTCTGTCTGCATCTGTCTCAGGCACTGCTGTATCACTGCTCTGTTGGAAGCCAACCTATGCAGAGTATCGCTGATAGTACCCGGGGAATCCAATGGCACATGGTCGATCATCCTAAGAAGTGACTCAATCTGCTCTCCGTGACTCTCGAGTCGTGTCACTACTGTGGATGGGATAAAGGTGTGGGTGACTACTGGTCTAAATCCTTCCCAGGCATCATGGGTCTGAGCCGGGGGAGTGAAACCAGGAGGGTAAGGTAGTGAGGGTGAGGATGGATGTATCTGGTCTGAGATGCGACGTCTACTCGATGAAGGAATATCCTCTGCAGGAATCGGATCCCGCTGTCGAGGTGGTAGTGGATATGTCTGGGTATGTATGTCAAGCACATGGTCAGGTAGTGATGGTGGTGTAATATGATGGGGCTCGGGTAAATCATCAGCAGGGAGCCATTGCTGACTCTCATAGTACAAGTCGTCAAGGGGTGGTATATAGAAAGGAGAGTAGGTGTCATAGACAAAATGCGGTGGTAAATTCGGTGCTGGCAAAGCTGGCACATGGGGGTCATCTAATAATGGTATGGCGGCGGCTCTATCCTCTACTAAGGGCTCAATCGCGTCAGGCGTAATCTCTGGTACTACAGCATCGGGAAGTACGGGGGACGTGACTGATGCTAGTGATCCCTCGGAGTCCGGCTCCGATGATACACTAAAGTGGGTGATAAACGACATAATACTGTAATAATCCATATATAGTAAAATAAGTACTTACTAACATCAAGTGGTGTATTATAAGCATAAGATGATCTAGTTGTACAAAGTAACTATCAAGTATGCAGAGGCTTATATGTGATAATTCTAATGTATAACATACCGAGCACGGCAGCAAGCAGGCATGGAGAGTTTAAGGTAACATGGTGTATAATTTATTTGTTTGAAAAAAAAATGTAGTTATAGTCCAACGTTTAAAAAAAACACTTGGTTCCCTATAACCGAAGCTCTGATGCCAAACTGTAACACCCCCAAATTTTTAAACATAGCAGCGGAAGATTAATCTGGGTGTTACGGTGAGGATCGAAAACAAAATCATAAGAAAACAGCCTAAGACGGCATTTTTAATTTACATAGGTCCATAATACAAATCCAGTTATAAAACATTACATCAGAGTGCTAAGGTTTCTTCAAGGAAACATTATTTTAACTGGATTACAACTTTATTTTACACCATTTATTGAAGATAGGGTATGCCTGCTCCATGCCTTGCCGTGCTCCTCTAGTTCCCTGAGATACATGCTTAAAAGTCAACATAATGTTGAGTGAAATCATGGAGTTTATAATTTAAATATCAGTTTGATTCACAAGTAAGATTGTATTTTGAGATACAATCAGTTTAAAAATTGATATCGCAGTTCATATATTGCCCTAAGTCTCATGACACGCAAACGTTAACAAAGTACCGCATAAACGGAGGTGATCATCAAATTAATGATGAAGATTTTGCCCTCGTGTAATAGGTGATTTGCCAATTCCTATTTTTCTCAAATATAATGCATCGCGACTAATACGACTAGCAAAAAGCATTCCGTCCTAGTATTAGTGGGATAGGTTGTCAGTCCTTAATAGATCTATTCATTATATTCGCGTTCACCGCAGTGATTAATGGCTCATGATAAAAGGGTCTTGTGGCAATATGGTAACTTAGGCATATATCAAGTCAGGTAGCATACAGAAAAATACTTGTGATCAGTTATAGCATGTATCCCCCTCACGGAGTTTAAAAAGTATAAAGAGTTTAAAAAGTGAGGCCATGACTCACCTTAAGCGTTACTTAGTGATGATAAATTCAGAGATGATTATAATAACTTCGATATAGAACCTGGTAAATATATAAATAACTGAGAATCTGACTAATTTCTAGTGGTGTATGCGTATGAGTGGTGGATGATGATTATTCAACGATCTAATCGTTGAGAATGAAGATGTTATATGCTTATGGTGCTCGTACTCTTGTAAGATCATATCTTCAACGAGTAAATAAAATATTACTATGAAATAATTCTATCGCTATTAACTAATATGCAAATATAATGCAAATATGCATATGAAGTAAAGATATGGTGCAAAAATGGAAAATAGGCTAAGAATGAAAAGTTATAATAGTTGGTCCTTGATATTTCCAGGTTTTACATTTTCTACCCTAACCGTGGTTCGCGTTACGTCGTTAGTCCTTATTCAGTCCATAGTTCAATAATAGTCCAATAATTGTCCAATAGTCCATATAATGCTTGGAGTTCAATGGTATGTCAAATTCAGTCCTTTACAACTGTTTTCACAGCTTTAGTCCCTTGGTTTCCAGGTTTGGCAGTTTTAGTCCTTTTCGGTTAAGTCGCGTTACATTTTTAGTCCTTTTTGCATAAAAATGACGGGAAAAATATTCTGAAAATTTCTATAACTTTATTAAGTTTATTTTAACTTATTTCAAGTGTTTATTCCAGAAATGAGGTTATTTTTACCTTATTGGGCCGATTAACGAATTGGTTTAAGGTCCGTTAACAAATTTAGAGGCGAGGGCGTGAAAACTGTTTTGGGCTTAGATTTGGGCTATTTTTAGGATTCTAAAAATATATTTTATGGGCCTGTTGGACCTGGTTATCGAAATTCCTTGTTGGGCTTTGTTTTTTTTTTGGCCCAACCGAAGGTTATGCAATTTTCTGAAAATAGTTGGTTGCTAAATCCTAATGAGGGTCGATCAAAATGGATTGTTTTGAGCGTGTTAACGAGTTCATGAAGTCGAACTTAAAACATGAAAAATATAGTTTGCTAGCTTGTCATTCGAGTGAGGTAATAATTTATATATATTATATACAAGATTTCGAAAATATAGGAATGGTTTTTGGGTAGGTCGAATGAAATAAGTTTTTGAAATATTCCATGAATTTTTCTAAGTGTTTTGCTCTTAGTCGAGTAGCACTATAAAGGGATTATTTTGAGTGTCGAGATGGGGTTATGAGAGGAATCTTAGAAAATGAAAAATATTGTTTCACATGTGTAAGGTCGAGTTGGGTAAAAATGTATGGATGTTACGTTTATAAATCCGAAGTAAACAAGTCACTAATTAGCTTTGTCGAAGGGTTCTTTTTAGTTGAAAAGTTTAGTTAGATTTTTCCTTTGTTTTCTACATGGTCCGCTCAAGTAAGAGTTAAGATAGTTCATTTTTAGAGTCGAAACTTGTGTGTGTTCAAAAGTTATTTAAATGAGAAGTGTCGTCGGTTAAGTGGTATATTAAGTCGTGTATCGAAGAATATGGTCATTACATTACTTAGCGAGATACGAGGTTATTTTGGAGGCCACCTTGGGACTGTTTTTCGTCCACAATATTTAAGTAACATGTTTTATTTCTAGCGTGGTATATATAGATTTGCATGGAATGTTTGCATACATATTCAAGTATAATGATGCGTATAGATTATTGATAAGTTGCCATGTTCGATCTAGTGTTTACCAATATAATGCATGTAGTGATCATGTGATAATTGTGCGAAGGGTTGGTGACTGTATGGTATATATGAAGTAAAATAGACATGTTTAGAATGTAGCATTGTATGTGCATGCATGTGAGTATGTGAAGTGTATTTAAGATAGAACAAGAGAACTTACAACACCTTTGAGAAAAGGTGGTGGAGACTTAATGCTTGTCGAAACGAAACACGAAATGAAACGACCCACTTGCTTCGGACTCTCTTACTCCTAACTGGTTAAGCTCTTGGTCGAACAAGGGTAGTTTTAAATGAAGATATTTTGTTAGTGAAATGAGTGTGAAGGAGGTTGTGGGGTTCGAATGAAATACAAAGAAGAGACAGTGAGTTAGAATGGTTATTATATGACTTGAATTGATTGGGTTTGCTGCCAAAATACACGACAGAAAGTGGTTTTGATGTTTAAGGAATATGGTGAATTTGATAGAAAGTGATGTGTGATAGGGGAGGTCGAATAGAGGTGACTTATATAAGCAAAATATCTACATTTTGTTTGACTTCTTGACCAATGATTAGAGAACACTGTGGATAGAAGACACTTGTGTGATGGTATGTTAGTTTAGGTGTAAAACATGTGTGGTTGGGTGTGAATTGGCTGCTAGTTTCTTGTATGCTTCTTGCTTATTTGGTTCTTTCACCTTTTATCACAAGTTGGAGTTACAAGTTGGGTTTCTATTCTATTTTTGCATTTGTAATGACACATTTTAATTAGTAATGTGGCTAGTGGTTTGTGGGATTTATCGTAGTTTGATCACGTTTTGGGTCAAGGTCTTAAATGATATGCTTGGTTCGAATTTTATAAGTGGATGTATGATAATGTTTAGTTCGAAATGGGGACAATTAAATCAAGTTTCATTATTGTGCTAATCGTTGGTAATTCTAGTTGGGTTTTTGTTATTACAGTAATTAGTTAAGAGGTACGTTTGCATGTGTAATATTAAACGAAAGTCGTGCTAGCCATAAATAATAATGTCGAGCGGTTGATAAGAGTAAAGCAAGAAAGAAAATAAAGACGGGTTAATGAAACAGTTTTGATGTCGTGGTGATGGTGGGTTGTGAAATTGGAGTTGGGTTTTATTGGTTAAAATGTATAATGGTTATGTTTGATATTTAAGATTTGCATGAGTTCTTGAATAAATGTTGCATCGATCGGTTGAAGAGAAAATGAAACAAAAGAAATACAACCATTCTAATAAGTGGGTTACGTGGGCTATGATGTTCCCTTGGGTTGGGCTAATTCGATGGATTAGTGTTATTAGGATTTGGTGTTTGTTGTTGGGCCAAGCAATTAAGGATCCGGTTGGTTTGTAGTGGTAATTTAGGATTAGGTTTGTTGTTAGTGTTTGTGTTTTAGTTAGATAGAATTATGCGATATTAACCTTGGTTACGTGTAGTGAACGAACTAGACGAATATAATTACTTGTCGTTGAGTAAACGTGTTCTTGCGTCGGAGATATAATCCCTAGTGTCGGTGTGTTTAATATATATATATATATATATATATATATATATATATATATATATATATATATATATATATATATATATATATATATAATGCATTGCTACTAATAACAATAACGAAAAGTTTAAATTTCTAGCAAAAATAGGCGTTAGGAAATAGTAATACGAGATTATTATTAATCACTAAGATTGATTACAAGGGTTTTTCACAGGTTCTTAGGACCATCAGTATTTTTTTAACCTTTATGTTTTAAGCATATTGTGTGATGTAATGATGATTCATGTGATCATCTTGAATGAATGAATAAGATTAGTTGTTTGTTCTAAATATTTTTGCTATGCATATATATGTCTTGTGTTCTTAACTTGTTTTTGCAGCCAAGATTTCCATAGCTCGTCTCCTTGGTGCCCTCGAACGAGGGGGAGTACACATCAAGGGGGAGTTCTCGTCCCGACAAATTTTATTTATAAAGCTTGTCGGCATAACCTTTTTGATTCTACAAAAAGGGGGAGAAGTAGATATAAACTCACTAAATACTTGTCCAAAAATTAATTTTTCAATTTAATGAGTTTAGATTTTGTAATCATCAAAAAGGGGGAGATTGTTGATAAAAATAATGCCTAAACACGTTATTAATATTTTTCGATATCTCTACGTTTTGATAATCACAAAATGTAAAATCATTAAACGGAAAATTATGACGTAAACAAGTATTTAGTTGTTAATATCTATTTTAACAACTCAATCACTTAAGGTATGAACAAACAAATGCTTAATGCATTATATGATCAAAGGAACATTTTCTTAATCACTAGATTTTTTATAAAATGTCAAAAACATTTTATATCTTTTAGAAAAACATTTTTGGTAATAAATAAAAAGGTTTAATCCATTATAAATTTATGAATTCAAATTTTCAACCAAAAATGGCAAAAATGTTCCAGAAAAACCTTCCCCACAAAAAGACAAAACTGGGCAACGGTTATGCTGGGCGGCCCCCTTAATTTTAAGGGGACCGCCCCCTATTTAAGGGGACCGGCACGCTCCTCCAGCTGTCCAGTTTTTGCCTATAAATACTGGCTTTCCCCTGGACATTTTCTCACCTTTTGCACCTCAAACTTTCTGTTCTAAATCTCTTCTTCTATCTCTCTAAATCCTTTGATCATATACTCTTAAGCTTTTGTTTCAAGTGATCCAAAGCTTCAACCTCTCAAGTGCAAAAGAAGAATACTTCTATCCTTCAAGACAAGAAGTATTACAACTTGGTGTATTTCTTCCATCCAAGTTGTTGGTGTATCATTATTGTAAATCATTCATTTATTTGTATAAGTTGTGAATACTTGTTAGATTAGTGTGAGTATAGTTGGTTAGGCTAGATTAGTATGTAAGTAGTGAAGGTGTGAAGAAGGCAATGTGTGTAAGTAGTGAAGGTGTGAAGAAGTTAAGGTGTGTAAGTAGTGAAGGTGTGAAGAAGTTAAGGTGTGTAAGTAGTGAAGGTGTGAAGAAGTAGAAGAGTACATAAGTAGTGTAGAAGTTGTGAAGGCGTCGTGAAGAAGTTGTGAAGCCGGTGTGAAGAAGTTGTGAATTAGTTGTGTGAAGTTGTGAGATTGGTTCTAGCTACGATTAGAACTCGACATTTAGCTTTGTGTCGTTAAACCGGTGTAAGCGAAAGTTGTGTAAGGTTTTCTCCGCCATAAGGGAGCTTGTTGATATAGTGAAGAAAACTCTCGAGTTAGGTGCTCGAGGAGTGGAGTAGGGCAAGGAAGGTGTCCTTGTAGCCGAACCACTATAAATCCTTTGTCTCGCGGTTAGATCTTTCCATCTCTCTCTTTCATTTCATTTCATTACTTTACTTGCATTGTTAATTTAGATCTACTTATATTTGTTCATATTGTTCAAGAGTTGAGTTCACATAAAGTCGAATCTAAGTCTTCAAAAATAAACAAAGTTTTTAATAAAAATTAAAAAGACGTAAAACTATTCAACCCCCCCCCCCCCTTCTAGTTTTCCACAGAAGGGTAGGGTGGGAGTATTAGCCCGAATAGCAGTAGAAAAATTCTTATAAGATGGTCCCAAACCACAAAGGAACCAGTGGGTTTTATCAATTTCCGCAATCGGGTGTCCGATTGCAGCAAGTTGATCACATAATGCCTTGAAACGACGACTAAAATCACTAACAGAGGATGTACCTTTAGTAAGCAGCTGGAGAGAATCACGCAAAACATGGATGCGTTCAACAGAAGAGTTGTTGTATGCGTGTTCAAGAGCAAGTCACATCTGTCGAGCAGTGAAGAGACCAATGACTTCAGCCGCTGCTTGATCAGAGAGAGAAGATTTGAAAAGGATGATTGCTTGCTGTTCATTATCAGTCCAGGAGATGAAATCTGGATTTGGGGATTCTTTCCCTTCAACCATAATGGTAGTTGGAGGGGAAGAAGATGAACCATTGATATGGTGTGAGAGTTTCTGGTAAGTAAAGATGGGAAGAAGGTTCTCACGCCAGATCAGGTAATTATCAGAGGAGAGTTTGGTGTTCATAAGATGAAGTAAAGTGTTTAGGGAAAAAGATGGAGAGGTAGAAGAAGAAGTGGCGGCCATGATAACCCAGGAAGAAGAAGACAGAAAAAATTATGGGGTGAGGAATGGCTGATACCACGTGAATTATGCTCAATCAACCTCACAAAATGTGGAGGTTTGGTATATTATTTATAAATGGAGATTAAAACAACAACTCCTCAATAAAGGGGTTTGACCAAGTAAAAAGGAAAGTGAGTAATTACAATAATTATACAATATATGGAAATCATTTCCTAATAATAACCTAATACCATAATAATTAGGATTTAAGCTAAATTATAAAGAATAGTTTGACAAGTAAATTTATTTTGGTGTTATATCATATTGGTTAAGTTACCCGTTTTTAAATTTTATTATAGAATATCAATATGAATAAGGTGGGCTAATTGCGAAAAATATTAAGAAAATAACTTATGACGCAATAATTACTTACTTATGAATAAGGGTAGCTCAACACACACAAGTCATCCTAATAGCTTCGTTCATACATTCATGGTCACACTCTTTTGTTGGCAAAACTTATATGAAAATAATTGCAATTTACTTCGGTTAGTATTAACTTGATCATCTATACAAAATTGTAACTATAGTTTGAAACTTCGTTTAGCATAGAAAACAAAATAAAAGATGGAATAAAATGTACAACTAGCAGTAAATTATATCCCTTTTGTTTGCCTGATATCTTGCTTACGGTTTTCTTTAGAGTAAAGTGCGAAAAATGTCCCTGAACTTGGCCAAAATTGCGAAAGATGTCCTCAAAAAAAATTGCGAATATTGTCCCTGAACTTTCAGTTTTTTGCAAGAAAGGTCCGTGAAGAGTTACTGTAGTTGCGAATCATGTTTTCTGGCTAATGCTCGTTAGGAAATCCCGTTAGTTTCTCGTCATGTGCGTTGCACGTGAGGGTAGTTTCGTCAGTACACTGTTCCCGCCCTGTACACACTCCTGCTACCATCCCATGCACGTTAAACGACGAGGACATTTTTGCACATCAACTTAGTCGTGTATAACACTTTATCACGATCAAATCACACACATAAACACATTCTATCTTATTTCAACCGATCAAATCACACATCCACAAAACAATACCATGGTAGTGGTTTCTCCACTTTGGCAGATTCGAACTCCTGAGTTTCCAACACATGAGCTTGATGCTATTTACGATAAGCTTAAATGTTTCAAGTTGTCATTTGTTTTTCTTATTCGAACCTGCATGTGTACATTGTAGGATATGTGATTTTCACACTTTTAAGTTGTTATTTGTTTTCCTAACCAGATTTGAATGGTACATTGTTCATTCTAAAAATCTACCACAATGGGCTCTTCACAAATCCACCAAATCGAAAATATCTTTTTGGACATACAGCCTATGTTGACCTGGTTGATGTTTACTATTTCCGCATTTAGGTGTATGTTGGGATGTTAGACGCACTAGGATCAAGGGATAGTACTATGTTCTCACATTTTAGGATCCCTGGGAAATCTTTGGATGATGGGTTGGTCCCATTGATGAGTGTGGAAGACGTCATGAAAATGTTTAAATACGTGCCTCGGTTTAAGGAAATAGAGGTTTATATTAAAGAAGGTATTTCATCAGTCGAGGAGCATTTGTTGTACATGAGGAATAGTCGTGGTAAGGGTGTTCTGATTGAAGATATAGATGATGGTGATTGACAACGCTCAAATTGTGCATGTTTTTAGTAGCGTTATTCGTGTTTTTGTATATGTTATTTGGTTATATTTATATGCTTTTGGTACTTAATCGCACCAAAGTATGTTTGCAAAGTATATGTAGCCAAGTACAGGAAAAAGGAAGAAAAAGTGAAAGATTAATGAAGAAAACTAGGACTTACGATTGTACGAAGATTCCCATGTCAAGATCCACTCCGAAAAGGCATTTCATAGAAGGATGATTCAAGTATTCATTACTCCAAGTTATAAGACAAAGAAAAGATCAAGTTTGGACAAAGAACATAGAGCTATGAGAAAGATACAAGCCGAACACCAAAAGTCCAAGATTGACTCTACAGGTCATCTCCATCCGATCGGACGTAGCCCGCAACCGAATGGGATGGAGGCTGCATCTAGAGGCCAACCGATCGGATGGACGTAATACCGATCGGTTGGAGAGTACCTGTATGGCCAAACTTCATCACTAAGCATTGTATCTTGTTACCAACGATTCTAGACTCTTCTCATGTGTATTCTAGGTCCTTCTACTCTGCTTGGAGGCCAAGTTGCAGCATTTAACACCCTATGCCTTGAGATGAGTATAAATAGAGCCTTTGGAGAACAATTCAACAACAACTAAGACAACCAGTGTTTTGAAAGGCTCGAGGCGCACTAAGGCGCAAAGGGGGTCAAAGAGCCTCGAGGCGAGGCGCACTCCAAGGCGCGGGATTCATGAATACGAGGCGCACTAAATAAATTAAGTTTTTTATAACATATATGACCATTTATGTAGCTTAAATAATACAAAATAACATTAAAATACTTAATACATGACACATATTGTCGTTATAAAGATTAAAATGGACCAGTTGTCACCTCTCAAACGAATCAACTCTTTGGCTCGATGACCTATATAGAGATTAAAATTCATATCAGACTAAATATGCTTGTTTCCTACACTTGCAGACTTACATTTAACAAAGCTCACAATTTAACTCAAAATATCAAGCAAGCAACGTATTTATACTTAAGTCATAATGCCACATTTTCATGATAATATGTAATAAAGAAAAATACTTAATGAAACAAAGTAATTTCTTAAAGAAAATTTCAATCAATAAAATAAACATAAAATCAGTTCAAATTTACAAATCATACAAATACTCACCCTATGACTTAAAAGGCCCATGTATATAACTTATAAGGCCCATGTATCTTATCTTAATATTTAGAAAAAAGCCCAAAAACCTGTTACATCTCCGAGGCGCACCGAGGCGCAAAGGCGCAAAATCCCCAAGGCGCGCGCTTTTTTTGGGATTCATGCATGTCGTGAGCCTCGATCCAAAAAAAGCCCCAAGGCTAGAGCCTCTTGCGCCTTAGCGCCTAGGCGCGCCTTAGGCGCGATTTTCACAACTTTGAAGACAACAACTCTCTCTAATCATAAAACACTCTCAAAAGCTCTCAAATTCGTCCTTAGAAGTCCAGAAAACTTTAGAAGTCCACGAAGTCAACATTTGGAAGTCAAAACTCTCAAGAAGTCAACACCGATACTTTGGGTATCATTACCTAATCATTTGTAATCTATTTCCAATCATTGAAAGACTTTTAATCATGATTTCTAATGTTCAATATTCTGAGTTTATGTTCATGTTTGCTATGAGTGGCTAGTGCCTTTGTGCACTTGCTTAGATGATGTATATTGCTTAATGATTTGCGTATGATTGTGATAACATGTTTTAATTCAATTTCAAGTTAATTCTAAGATCCAATTGTGCTTAAGTTTCATAGTGACATTTGTTAATCAAGTTTGACTAGTTGTTAGTAATTCTAAAGGTCGAAAGGTTTATTGTTATTCAACTAGTTATAATCATTTGTCTATGAATGATTGTTTTTACCCATTATTCTTGGTTAAACAAAGAAGCTTAATTGTGGTTGTAATAAGAATGCTTTTGTCTATCAAATTGGATTGATTGAAAACCATCTCATAGGTCGAAAGATTAGTAGTTTACAATCAATTGTAACCTTTTTGTCTATGATCGGTTACCTTTTGTATTGACCATTTCCTAAGCTTATTTGATAAAACAAAATATTATTTTTGTGTTTAAGTTTGTTAATCCAAACTTATGAAACTTGAATTGATCTTGAATTGATTGGTTAAATTTAATGCTTTTTTTTATAAACTAAAATCTTGACGAAGGTTTAACTTGTAAGAACAATAGATTAGTTCACCAACTAATTATCATAACCGACATGTTAACAAAAGTTATCACAATCATGCTTATCAAGAGTAGTATACTAGTCTAAGCAAGTGTAGTTTTAATCATTTGAATTATCATATTATCATTATTGCTTGTTTTTGAGATTTACTTTTAGTAGCTTTTATACTTGCAACTCGATTCACTCACAAATCCCTGCGAACGATCCCGACTTACCATCATAATCTTTCTATAACTGACGAGTTCACTTGCTCGTATTTGTTATTTATAGATTCGGTAATTCACCCCTTATAAATTTAAAACTTGTACACACACGTAACACATCAAGTTTTTGGCGCCGCTGTCGGGGATTTTGATTGTGTTTCTGTAAGTTTTAAAAGTCTATCTCTTACCAAGTTCGTTTTCGAAAAAAAAATCTGAGTCAACCATCTGATCGGTTAGACTCCCATCCGATCGGTTCCCCAATAATCAATTTTTACCGAGACGTTTATCCGATCGGCACACCTTGCCATCCGATCGGTTAATCAAGTCTGATTTTTCAAACTTTTTTCATTCTTTGCTCGTGTGTTTAAACGTTTCCTAGATTCTCATGGGAATTGTATGAACACTCGCTCTACTGGAATAGAACCAATTTCACCACTTTCCAATCCCGAATGTTTAATTCGAAGACCAAGAAGAAGAACACCCTTTGTTCCATTAACCAACCGTGTACCAAGAGTACCAAACCAACCGTTTGATAACCTTTTCGAAGCCAAAGTCGTTTATAACCCATTCACTGATCAACCTTTTCCCATGGCTGACGATCAACCCATGTGGGCCACCAACCGAGCCGTAGCACCCACTCCTGGAGCTGCTATTGTTTCTGTTAACCTTGGTGACAATTTCACCGTGAAAGGTCACCATCTTTCTATGATCAAAGACCGTTAATTCGATGGCCGTTCGCGGGCCGATCCGCACAAACACTTTGCCGAATTCATCAAAATTTGTGGCATGTTCCGATATGGCGAAACCGATGTCAACGCCATTAAACTCAAACTTTTTCCGTCATCACTTGCCGGAGATGAAAAAGTGTGGTACAACGAATTAACCCCAGGAAGTATCAGTACTTGGGAGGAGATGAGGCAAGCTTTTGTAAGCCGATTCATTCCACCTGCCATGTTTGACCGACTCATGGGAGAAATTTGTGCTTTCACACAAAATCCTAACGAATCACTCGTCGAAGCTTGGCTTCGTATGAAAGGTTTGCTTCGTAGTTGTCATGGACATGGTTTAGGACGAGGAACCATTATCCAAATCTTCAACCATGGACTTGATGAAGCGTCTCAAGGAATCCTTGATGCTGGAGGAATTTTTCTCTATAAGACCCCTAACCAGGTATATCAACTACTCGAAGACTGAGTACTCCTCAAACTCGATTGGTCAAAAGATTCCAAAACCAAACCCTTACGAAAAACCGTTGCTTTTGCTGAAAGTTTCGATACCTCTAAACTCATGGAAAAAATGGAAGCATTGACTTCCAAAATCGACTCGCAATACAAAGATCTTAAAGGAGAAATGAAAGAAATGCGAGATGGTTGTAACAATTGTAGAGGTAATCACCCATCATCGGAATGTGACTGTCACACCCCCAAATATCTTATTTGCGGCGGAATGGAATACCTGGGGTGTGACTGCCATAGCATCACAGTTAAAGTTATATTGAATGACCTAAAGTGTCGTTTTCAAAATACATCTTTTGATTTCTTAAAACATTCGGAGTTTACAAAGCTAGGTCCCAAAAGATTTGCCAAAGTTGCGGAAATAAGTTTGTTACAAATCAAACGATAGTTAAGTGCATAAAATACAAGTGAGACGCGTCGTCACCGCGACTCCATGATATGTCCACATGCAGGCCATGATGTGAATGCCTTAATTACCTGAAAATACATTGCTAAAACGGTCAACAATAATGTTGGTGAGAATCATAGGTTTATGTAAATGTTTTGTACGATATCCACTAGTACAAAGTTAAGTGTGACAATGTCGCCATATAAATTTAAGTGTGACAATGTCGCCATATAATTAAAATAATACAATTGCTATAAGCTCATGACCCCGAAGCTAGACTAATAATGTATGCCCCAACTGAGTGTTTTACCGGACACTCTATTATGATTCAAATGAAATGCGTTCGTAGACTTAGTTGGAGCTACCAACCCGAACGGGGGAGTCACCCTCAATAGATCTATTCACTCACCCTAGCTTAATGTCAATTAACGGTTCATGATAAATAAAAAGGGGACTTTAACTTGGCAATGTGGTAACTTAAGCAATGTAAATGAATTTAATGTACTTGGACTCGCAATAAAATAATGTACAATGTATTCTCCCCCGTAGGTTTGAAATGAAATATTAACTTAAAAAACGGGGCTATGAAAACTCACCTGGTGCAATGATTATGATGACAAAAGTGGATACACTGAAATGAGGCGCGATCTCTAACCGCAACCTAATATGAATGATATGATCTAATTGTAAGTCATGAAATGATGTTACACATGCAAATACGTATGTTATCGATACCACTCGTGAAATTTGAAAATAATATTTATCGTCGAAAAAAATATTTTTGACGTCTTGTTAAGTTATAAAACACTTTACATGTATATATGTTGTAACGGCCTTCTACGATAGTCGTTTAGTGATTTATCGAAAAATAGAGTTTTTCGTCGCAAATAAAACACTTTGATAAATTTCTGAAAATGACTAAGTAGCCTCGCAAAACTAGTCGTAAGTTGGTGAATATTGAGTGTTAGGAAACGATCTCCGTGGTTTTAAAAAGCTTGTAACAATATCTTAAATTCGTTACATCCAAATTTTGTCCATACGAGTCCCGATCACAAAGAAAAATAATAGTCAAGTTAGATAGTCGGGCTAAATTTGTTGTTTTTGTGTAGTTTTCGGGTATATTTGAAAGGTCGTATTTTACTCGTTACAAGTCCGGTTGACGAACGGCTGGTCAATTTGGAAAATAGGCCGGGAGTACTTGATTTTACTTCAAAGTGTTAATGTCTCAAACTGACTCGATCAATGAGAAAAACGGCTCCAAACTTGGTCACTTGCAAAGACAGTTTTGACACAATAAATATTTAGTAAAAGCTGATGGAAAATATGTTGTGAACGTCGGGTTTCAAACGCTTGTATTTCGGTCGTTATAAGCTCGTTTTCTACGTTCTTTATGTCCTCGGCTTCGTATTACAGCGAACTAATCGATTTTTGATATGTCGGCTCATCTAGTTCGCGTTCAATGCCTCGTTTTAACCATTGAAAATCGTGTGACAGCTTATTATTTTTCAGAAAATAGTTTTTAGTCGCCAAACTTAGAATTAACGTATCTTTCTCGTCGTAAGCTCGTTTTTACTCATTCCAGCGGCCACGGCTTCGTTTTTGAGTGTATTTTCTAAATATGTAAACCAAAATAACCCATGCTCTACGTAAAATTCCAGATTTTACAAAAATGGACAGATCCTTATTATATATTGTCAAAAACCATTTTACTAGTTCAAGGTTTGTACACATCCCTTCCAATCAACACCAAAGCTATTCTAAACCTACCATACACATTCTTAGGGTGTCATGGGTTCCTAATCTTCACCAAAAATGCTAGAGTTCACAAGAACACTAAATAGATCATTTAAATTCATTTTAATGACAAAAACAAGTGATAAGTGGTATATAACATAAGTATACTTGCATGTTTTGTTACTTGAACATCAAAATAGATCAAATGGAAGTATGAAAGAGTAGAAAAATTACTTGGAACACTTACTTGATTATGAAGAGTTTTTGAGATAAATGATTTAATTACTTCAAGGTTTTTATTTCAAAACCCTAACTAGAAGTACTAATAGAACTTGAAAAATACTTGAACTTGAAATTTTGATGAATTTTCCTTCTTCTTCTTATGTTGGCCGAACCAGAAAGAGAATGGAGAGGATGAGAGAATTTCTTTGCTAGTTGATTTTTGGTTAGGTACTTGATGTATTAAATGAGAAGGTATGGGAAATAAGTAGTGATAATTAGTTAGACAACTAGCCTTGGTCTAATTTTGTAGTCAAAGTAGCTAGGAGGGGGGGGGGGGGGCATGGGGCGTATAATGGGGGAAGGGGGGGGGGATGAGATGATGGCTATTAATTAACTTGTACTTTGGGTGTAATTTAGTTAGATTTAGTTAGGATATTATGTGTTATCGGGTACTGAGTTAACTAGAAATAAATTTTGATGGAACAAAATAAAGTATGACGAAGTTGTAAAAATTATAAAATCACATTTCTCGCAATTATCGGGTGTCCAATTAATTATCGTGTTGAAATTTCATAGACCGTCGTAGTTATAAGCTTTTAACGGTATATATAGTAAACGAGCGGGGTAGCCCGCGCGTTGCGGCGGGGTGAATTGACATTAGTTTTTTGCAGCCATGTTGTAAATGGGGAATTTGTATTAATTAAGAAATGTACATTCAATTAACAATGTGTCAATCTACAAAGTTGGAATGTATCCTACCTAAATTGCAATGTATCATCCAAACAATTGTAACTGTTACAAATGTTGCACATCAAGGTTAAGATCGCAGCACAGTTATGAGTTGGCCTTTCATAGCATTTCGGGTTTGGACCACTAAAAAGTACCTCTAATGCATGTTGGAGATATCCCATTCAAGAGGTGTTCATCGGGATTCCGCAACAGATGCTACAGTCACAACAAAGCCTCAAAATTGACATGAAACGTGTGTAAAAGCTCCTGATTACTGGATGTATTTGTTGCAGTTGCAGCTGCACTTGATAATCTACTGCCTCTTTTACCTTGTCGAGTTCCTTTGCCTATCAAATTGCATATTTTTAGTCTTTACTGTGAAATAAATAGATAAAAAGTTCCATCCAAACAATACTTAAAACTACTTTTTGTAGTACTAATATAGGGTATTTTGATTGCCTATTAAAACTGCTTAGCTTTTCATATTAACATCATTTTCATCAAAACTTGGTCTATAAGTGATAGCCTAAGACCGCAAACACTGTCACATTGTTTAAGCTTATTTCTGGGCTAATGAGAGGTTACTTGGTTTCAGCTTGTATAAGGTAGCACAAGCATAAATATAATCAGAACGGCAAAAATAATTAGAATACCAAAGAACGTATAATTACCACTACATACAAATATAATGAAAACATACCTTTTCTTACATTTGTCCTAAATCTGCAGCCCAAGTGACTTGTTGAGCAACCATCTATCACTTTCTGCATTCAAAATAACCAAAAATATATTGTAACATTAAATATATAAAAACCTTCCCAGGTTTATTAAAAAAAAATGTCACTCGGTCATCTCTTTCAAATGGGACATGCCAAATACAAAAAATAATAATAATAATAATAATAAATAAAAAAAAAATTAAGAGCTAATAACCATAATTGGATAAAAAAAATGAAATTCATATGTATCTGAATAAATATTGAAAGAATTAATTCCAAAGCACATAATAGATCCAAGAATTGGCGGCAACATAAGAAAATTAAGCAACTTGCATCACATAAAATTTTTCTCATAGTCATCCTAAAAAAAGGAATTTTTTTTCTGAATTTAATAATTAGAGCCATACCTGAGCTCAAATTCGCAAATCCCACGGAGATCTCTGGCTTTAGCATATGTCCACTGGACATTCCTTCTAGCACAATGATACACAGGGTTGCCACGTTCCTTCTAGCATATGTCCACTGGACCAGGTTCGATTGACAAAAAAAGAATAAAAAACAAAATGCAACTGAAATATATATAGTAAATAAAGAATCAGAAATGTATGGACATATAAATAATAGCACGAAATAATTTGTAGTTCAGACCTGGGTAAATTTCGAAGAATTGAGCTTGATGCACGAACACACCTAACAGCTACAGTGGTCTAATCCAGCCCATACCCGTAACACATACAAACATACGCTCACACCTTCCAGAATTTACACGTACATTCCTGTACCGAAACCGGATGATCATCGCGTAATGGCTCAGTTGTGTGGATATACCACGGAAGGCGAACGGCAACGATGGCTGCAATCACCACTCAGGTGAAGCTGAGTTGCCAAGCTACCGGTGTCGCGAACTTACCCATGGTGAAATAGTCCAGTTCTGCAAATATAGCAGCCAAAGGTAGCACCATACATGGCTGCAAGTACCACTTGGGTATGGTTGCCCGGCAAAGATACTGTTTATTTAGTAACAACAGTATCTTTGTCGGGTAACCTTACCCAAGTGGTACTTGCAGCCTAGCAAAGATACTGTTGTTACTAAATCACGGTCATAAAATTTAGAAACCAAGACAATTATCATCATTTCCTGTATATATGTGTTGGGCATTAAATGGCTGAAAGAGCAACTGGCCAATATGAGTTGAAAAGGCAAATTAGCATACGCCGATGAAAAAAAGTCCAGTAAGTACAAATGTATATAAAAAAACAAACTGTAACTGTTGTTTATCACGCAGGCCAAGATCATCAAGCAAGCTGCTGACATCTGCATCACTCTCAGTCTGTACATGGTAGAATTTATGATAAGCATGAAGCATTACCACAAATAAAGTTATTTGTGTGGGCAAACTAAGATTTATATTATCATATATACTATACCATAGTGTTAGCACCCTCATCCCATATTAAACCATCTTGTGAAATGCTTCTTAGTTTCCCACCGGTTCTCCCATCAGCTTCAAATACAGTGACATCCAATCCATGTACCTTTAACTTGTACGCAGCAGCAAGTCCACTGGAAAAAATAAACTTATTAGGGGTTCATGTTTCCCAAAATAAGGTGATTAACTGTAAATATAAGTTATCATGTCGGATCATAGATGAAATTGTCTATTTTCACGTAAAGCATTCATCTTTTTTTTTTTTCTTTTTTTTTTAACGTTGACACCCCCATAGTAAATAAAGAATCAGAAATGTATGGACATAAAAATGACAACACGAAATAATTTGTAATGCAGACCTGGGCAAACTTGCCCGAATTGCGCATTGGTTACTCATGTTATAGGCTGATGCACGAACACACCATCGCGCAATGGGTCAGTTATGTGGATATACCACGAAAGGCGAACGGCAACAATGGCTGCAATCATCACTTAGGTGAAGCTGCCCTGCCAAGCTACCGGTGTCGCCAACTCACCCATAGTGCAACAGTCCAGCTCTGCAAATATAGCAGCCAAAGGCAAATTACCATACGCTGATGAAAAAATGTACAGAAAGTACAAATGTATATAAAAAAACAAAACGCAGCTGAAATTGCAACTATATTACCTAAAACATGTAATGCTTCATGCTGATTCCAGAAACTTCACCATCATACTTTTTACCCTTCCATTTAATCTATTTCAATTTCCCCCAAATCTACCTGTTATAGGCTGATGCACGAACACACCATCGCGCAATGGGTCAGTTGTGTGGATATAGCACGAAAGGCGAACGGCAACGATGGCTGCAATCATCACTAAGGTGAAGCTGCCCCCAAGCTACCGGTGTCGCCAACTCACCCATGGTGCAACAGTCCAGCTCTGCAAATATAGCAGCCAAAGGCAAATTAGCATACGCTCATGAAAAAATGTCCACAAACTACAAATGTATATAAAAAAACAAAACGCAACTGAAATTGCAAATTACTACCTTAACTCACGTAAATCATTCATCTTTTTTTTTTAACCTCGAAATTCATCTTTTTTTTTGCAAATGGCAAAGCTCCAGTACATGAATAGTGAAATACAGTGGCTTGTACAGTAGCAGCAATTGTAAACCAAGAATATGAGCCACACATTCATGTACTAATTACTTTGTTAATGACTTTTATTTACAAAAGCAAAAACTGCCTTTTAAATAGGTACAATACCCTAATCCAGGCCATACACGTAACACATAGAAACATACGCTCACATCTTCCAGAATTTACGCGTACATTCCTGTACCGAAACGGGATGATCATCGCGCAATGGGTCAGTTGTGTGGATATAGCACCAAAGGCGAACAACAACAATGGCTGCAATCATCACTCAAGTGAAGCTGCCTCGCCAAGCTACCGGTGTTGCCAACTAACCCATGGTGCAACAGTCCAGCTCTGCAAATATTACAGACACAGGCAAATTAGCATACGCTCATGAAAAAAAATCCACAAACTACAAATGTATATAAAAAAAGAAAACGCAATTAAAATTGCAAATTACTACCTTAACTCACGTAAAGCATTCACCCTTTTTTTTTAACCTCGACACCCCCATAGTAAATAAAGAATCAGAAATGTATGGACATAAAAATGACAGCCCGAAATAATTTGTAATTCAGACCTGGGTAAAGTTGCCAGAATTGCGCATTGGTTGCTCATGCTATAGGCTATAGCTTGATGCACGAACACACCATCGCGCAATGGGTCAGTTGTGTGGATATAACACGATAGGTGAACGGCAACGATGGCTGCAATCATCACTAAGGTGAAGCTGCCCGACCAAGCTACCGGTGTCGCCAACTCACCCATGGTGCAACAGTCCAGATCTGCAAATATAGCAGCCAAAAGCAAATTAGCATTCGCTCATGAAAAAAAGTCCACAAACTACAAATGTATATAAAAAAACAAAACGCAACTGAAATTGCAAATTACTACCTTAACTCACGTAAATCATTCATCTTTTTTTTTAACCTCGACACCCCCATAGTAAATAAAGAATCAGAAGTGTATGGACATAAAAATGACAGCACTAAATAATTTGTAATTCAGACCTGGGCAAACTTGCCAGAATTGCGCATTGGTTGCTCATGCTATAGCCTGATGCACGAACACACCATCGCGCAATGGGTCAGTTGTGTGGATATAGCACGAAAGGCGAACGGCAACCATGGCTGCAATCATCACTCAGGTGAAGCTGCCCCGCCAAGGTACCAGTGTCGCCAACTCACCCATGGTGCAACAGTCCAGATCTGCAAATATAGCAGCCAAAGGCAAGTTAGCATACGCACATGAAAAAAAGTCCACAAACTAGAAATGTATATAAAAAAACAAAACGCAACTGAAATTGCAAATTACTACCATAACTCACGTAAATCATTCATCTTTTTTTTTTTTTTTTTAACGTCGACACGCTAATTGTAGCTTATTTAAAATGCAATAGCCAAAAAAATAAGCTCATAAGGCCAAAAAAGTGGTTTTTTGGAAATCGGCCCACTTTTAGAAAACTGAATCAAAACACCATGAAAGACAAAGGTACAAACTTTTTATTTCAGCATACGCTCATGAAAAAAAGTCCACAGTAAATGATTCATCTTTTTTTTTAACCTCTTTCCGAAACAAAAGAGAGGATGTACGTCAGTGTTGTCTGTTGACAAAACAATAACAAAACAGTCGGGATAATATCTAACCCTTTTCCCGCTTTTTCCCGCATCTAGAGCATCGTAGTACAAATCAGTCAACTTCAGCATTTTTTCAAGAAGCCGTTGCTTTTCAGAATCGTATGTTCCCAAATCTATATATTGGTCCTCGAATGTCAGCAAGCTATCAGTTGATATACCAGCTACCATACTAAAACAATAAATATACCAATGCGATGTTAGGAGAAACGAACATGAGGCATTTTTTTTACAGAAAAAGTAAGAAGATATTAGGCTTGAGTATTTCAGTAGTTCCCGAACAGCCCTTTACTCCATCAATATAACATTTAGAAAAGCTATATTCTGATACTAAATAGATAACTTTTTTTAAGTAAGACAGTTAATAATCAGCTTAATAAGGTTGACAGCACAAAAGAATCTCACCTGCCCTGCATATGTTCGCTGGAAAGGGCTTTTATCTGCACTCAGCTGAAAACACCAATAAAACCAACATTAGACCAACAAATCATAATTAAGAACCAACAGATACACACGCGCATTGTAATCGCAAACTATAAAAAGCTCAACTTTTTATTATATTGCTAGTGGAATAAAGCATTATCTTATAATAGCTTACTTCAGAATTAAGCATAATCAACCTTTATCAACTTTATATACCATCAAACTGTTTTTAATTATAACCAACTTTGCTCCGGCTAACACATCCAGTCTCTTACCCATAAAGAAATCTAAAGTAACGTAAATTACATTGCTTTCGCCATAACCAAATACAAATTGGTAACAGCCGAACCACAAAATTAAATATAAATCAGTTTTTGCTCAATTCAACTAAAATGTGCCAAAACCGTAGGTAAAACCTCACGACACGCCACAATTACACAAAACAACAACAAACTTGATCTAAACAATCTCAAACTACATAAACCTACACAAAAGCGAATTAAATCGCTTTCGCCGCCTTAGTTCACTACTACTACACATTAATTTCCTAACTAACCAATATTTACAATAAAAACCCTAGCTAAACTAATAAAATCTGATCACAATTACATATAATATATAACAATTTAGATAAAGATTAATTATATACATCTTTGAATTGAATGAAACCGATATCACCGAGATAAGAAACAGTTAAACCCACTAATTCATCAATATACCAACAAAAAAATAAATAAATAAATAACTCTATAAATTAAATACCCGTACCTCAACTTTCAATTTGGAAGGTAGATATGTGTGTGTGTGTGTGTGTGTATTTTTTTTTTTTTTTTTTTTTTTTTTAAGATGAATAATTTCATGGGTATTAAAGAAGATGGTTATTGATTGATCGATCGGTAACTGGGTTTAGTTTATGGAAGGTAGATATGTCTGTGTGTGTGTGTGTGTTTTTTTTAAGATGAAGAGTCGATGTGTGTGGAAGGTTATAGACTGCCTTGGATAATGGATAATTACTTTGTTAATCACTTTTTTTTTGGGCAAATCACGAAGCTACAGTACATGAATAGTGAAATACAGTGGACTGTACAGTAGCAGCAAGTGTAAAACTACCATATGAGCCACACATTCATGTACTAATTACTTTGTTAATCACTTTCATTAACAAAAGCAAAAACCGCCTTTTAAATATATTGTATAATAATTTTTATATCATTGTAAACACCGGCGGGTAAACTAGTAATATAATTTTTATATCATTGTACTGAGTGAAAATATATTAGGATCATAGTCGGGAGTGTCGGGTATATTGTTCGTAGTAAATAATTGAGTGATAGCGTTTATTTAATAAATAAATATACGTGAATGGAAATTATGCAAACCCGTGAATGACCTAATATGAAGATGATGTTACTGATGATATGTAGACTACTCTATTCTATATGGTGTGTTTTCAATGATGTTCCATGAATACGCAACCAAACCCTTACGGTTACACAAATTTTAATACCCGTAAACCTACTTTACGAAATGATGAATGATAACCATGAATGGTGATTTTCCTCCGGGAATGAATAGTGTTTTGTGAATAGTAAATTTTTTAATAACGTTTCAAAATCACAAACTGACTTCAAAAACGATGAATAGTGAAATGATGAATAGTAATATGTGAATAGTAAATTTTGAAGTTTGGAAAATGACCTGGAATTACGATTTGTCACAGTGACGATCAACCAATGGACGAACCTAAAGAAGGAGAAGCTAATTATGTCCAAGGAGGATACCGCGGAGGCGGTTATCATGGTAACTATTACGGGAGAAATTATGGAAATTGGCAAGATCGCCAACAAAGGGATAACAACCGTGATTCTCAACCTCGAGCAGACAATCAAACTCCACAAACCTCGGATAAAAAGCCGGAAGAAACCGATTTTGAAAAAATGATGAGAGAATTCGTGACTGCTCAAAAATCAACTAATGAGTTCGTCAAGACTCAATTTTTCAATCTCAAAACCAAAGTTGAGCAAGGTCAGAAAAATCATCAAGCATCTATTCAGGATCTTGAAAACAAATTCGGTAGACTTTCTGACCAATTTTCTTCCCGACCATCTGGTACGTTACTAAGTAATACCCAATCCAACCCTAAACCAATATCATTTGGATCAAACGATAAAACTTATCATCCACCACAGACTAGAAATGAGCATATCAATGTTGTATTTATAAGAAGTGGTCTCTCTTATGATCCACCACCAAATCCAAATGATACCACGATCATCCATGATGAAAGTGAGGATGAATGGTATGTGCTTAAACACATACCTTTTCTTGACCAAAACCGGACCCAAATAGACCAAAAACTAACCAAAATGCCAAAAGATATTGTGTTTTTATGTTTATATATGTGCAGGCAACGGATAAACGAAAAACGACAAAAGACAAAGAAAAATCCGGAAAACACGGGCACGAGACGTGGAAAAGATATTTATAGAGCCAAAGCCGGGAAAGATTCGTCAAAGATAATATTTTTTGAAGAATGGCCCTTGGATTATTTAATATTGGCAAAATTGGTCCTTTGATTAAATTTGAAGTAATGGCAGAAATGGTCCCCGAACTTTCATGATTTACACCTATGGTCCTTGTGTTTAACTAATTTTGTCTTAGCTACAAACCAACCGGATCCAAAAGAAATAAACAAACCCATCTATTTATCCCACCGGCCCAATTCACTAACCGCATCCCCTAGCCCACTCACCATTAAAACCCGACCCACCCTCCTAAAAATAATATAAACACGGGGTCAAACCCCTCTTTCCAGTCAATATCCCAATCAATCGAACCCTAATTCGCTATTTGTCTTCTTCAACCCCTTTTCCTCCTTAATCCGCTGCTTAATCTCCCCATCCCTTTCACCACCACTACCAGCCAAACATATCACATGGTGTTGTCTTTGGTCCCCTCCCCTCCACCTCAGCGATCCGAGACAACCAAACCATCCAACGGATGAGATTCGAAGATGTGGTGAGCACGTTCTAATCCAAGGGCTATGGAAGAAACACAACCGCAAGAGGGGAACACACACACGAAAGAAACACACTCATTCTAGGGTTTTGTTATTTGTGTAGTATAAATAGGGCCGAGTAGTAGCAGTCGAACTTAGGTTTAATTTAGCATTTTATTTTCAAAGGTACTATGTATTTTATTTTCAGTTGTAATTTACTCTTATTTTAATTTAAGTCCAGTTTTTGTTTCGTTTATTTTTTTTTAGTTTATTCACTGCTATTTTATTCTGCTTTTATTACTATGTATTTTAGATGTTAGTTTAAATGAATGAGTTGCTAAGTTTAAAAGCTTGTAGTAGCTTATTTAGCATTTTAGCCTACTGATTGAATTGACGTAAGATGCTGAGCTTCTTTTTGAGTATTAAAAGCTTGTAGTAGTTTTAAAGTTTGTTTTTTTTTACTTGTAATGAAGCTGAAGAAGCAGAAAAGGAAAATACTCCAAATACACCCACCAAAGAAAAACCCATCCCACCAGTCAAGGCGTACACACCAAAGATTCCATATCCTCAACGCCTTAAGAAAGAAAAGATGGAAGAGCGTTATAAAAAGTTTGTTGAAATGATCAAAGAGGTTAGACTCAATGTTCCCCTCGTTGATGTTCTAGCTGGAATGCCCAATTATGGGAAATTTTTAAAGGAACTTCTGAATAACAAGAACAAGTTGGAACAAATATCTGCTACCTTTCTCAAAGAAGAATGTTCAGCTATTGTTCAAAACAAAATTCCACCAAAACTCAGAGACCCCGAAAGTTTTCTGATTCCATGCACATTTGGAAACAACATCACATGCGATGCTTTAGCCGATCTTGGTGCAAGTATCAATTTGATGCCCTATTCATTGTATTCTAAACTTTCCATCAATACCTTGAAACCTATAAAGATGAGTATTCGATTAGCCAACCATTCTTACCAATATCATGTTGGGGTTGCTGAAAATATGCTTGTTCAAGTTGGTAAATTTGTTTTTCCCGTGGATTTTGTGATCTTAGAAATGGAGGAAGTTAGTAGAGTCCCTTTTATTTTAGGAAGACCTTTCCTAAACACCGCTGATGCTATCATCAAAGTAAAAAGTAAAGAACTCAATCTTGGAGTTGGAGAAGATAGAATTACCTTTTTAATCGATAAAGCAATGCAATATCCATATTCCAGTGATGACACTTGTTTCAACATTGACGTAATCGATGAAGTCACTGATGAAGAATTGGATGCATTACTTGACGATTCTGATCCATTCATGACTACTTCAGAGAAAATTAGTGAAACAGATCTTGATACAGAATTCGCTGATTTTAAGGAAGTAAAATTCGAAGAAGATATTGAAGAAGTTGAAGAAAGAGAAATAGTGGAAGAGAATTTTGAGGAAATCACCTTTAATGATCAATTGAGGATCAAAACCTCTCTTCAAGAACCACCAACTAATCTTGAGCTAAAACCACTTCCCGATCATCTTGAATATGCTTACTTGGAAGAAAATTCACTTTTTCCAGTAGTCATATCTTCGTTGCTCAATGATGATGAAAAAGAATGTCTCATCTCTGTTCTCAAGAGGCATAAAAGAGATTTTGCTTGGAAAACTTCTGATATTCCAGGAATTAGCCCTGATTTCTGTAAACACAAAATCAATTTCGAAGAAGGTGTTAAACCCATTGTAGAAAGACAACGTCGACTCAATCCCAACATGAAAGAAGTTGTTAAGAAAGAAATCATCAAACTTCTTGATGCCGGTATCATTTACCCCATCGAGGATAGTCCTTGGGTGAGTCCAGTTCACTGTGTTTCGAAGAAAGGAGGAATGACCGTAGTGACTAACGAACGGAATGAATAAGTTCCTACTAGAACTGTCACTGGATTGTGAGTATGTATTGATTACATAAAATTAAACAAAGCCACCAGAAAAGATCATTTTCCTCTACCCTTCATGGATCAAATGCTTGAGAGACTGGTAGGGAACAAGTACTTTTGTTTCCTTGATGGTTTTTCAGGATATTTCCAAATTTCTATTGATCCTGCTGATCAAGAAAAGACTGCATTCACATGTCCTTTTGGAACTTACGCTTACCGGCGTATGCCTTTCGGTCTTTGTAATGCACCAGCAACTTTTCAAAGGTGTATGATTGCAATATTCCAAGACATGCTTGAAACATCTATGGAAGTTTTCATGGATGACTTTTAGTTTTTGAAAACTCATTTGAAGCTTGTCTTTCTAATCTCGATAAAATGCTCGAAAGATGTAAAGCTGCACATCTTGTTCTTAACTGGGAAAAATGTCATTTCATGGTGACTGAAAGAATTGTGCTTGGACACAAAATTTCCAGTGCAGGAATGGAGGTTGACAAAGCGAAAATCGATGTTATCACGAAATTACCACCTCCAACCAACGTTAAAGCCGTTAGAAGTTTTCTAGGACATGCCGGTTTCTACCGTCGTTCTATTAAAGATTTTTCCAAAATATCTCGTCCCATGACAAAACTTCTTGAAAAAAATTCTGTTTTTGACTTTAACGTAGATTGCATTAAGGCTTTCGAAACATTAAAAAATCAATTGACTAGTGCACCCATTATGGTTTTACCTGATTGGTCACTACCATTCAAGCTCATGTGCGATGCAAGTGATTTTGCTGTTGGAGCTGTGTTAGGACAACGTGAAGGAAAACATTTCCGCCCTATATACTTTGCTAGCAAAACACTTAACAATGCTCAACAAAATTACACGGTTACGGAGAAGGAATTGTTAGCCGTTGTTTTTGCTTTCGAAAAATTCAGATATTATCTTGTGCTTTCAAAAACGATTGTGTTTACTGATCATTCAGCACTCAAATATCTGTTTACCAAACAAGATGCAAAACCGCGTCTTATCCGATGGATTTTGCTACTCCAAGAATTTGACATAGAAATCAAAGATAAGAAAGGAGTAGAAAATCTAGCTGCCGATCATTTGTCTCGTCTCGAGAATTCAAATTTGGAAGAGTTAAGGGAAGATGAAATTGACGATTATTTCCCTGATGAAACTCTCATGACTGTTGACACAATTGATGAAAAAGAAATTCTGTGGTTTGCAGATTTTGCAAATTATCTCATTGGAAAAATTCTCAGAAAAGGATTAACTCACGCCCAACGAAGTAAATTCTTTTCAGAACTAAAACACTATAATTGGGAAGAGACCTATCTTTTCAAGATGTGTCCCGATGGGATGATCAGAAGATGTGTTTATGGTTCCGAAACAAGAAGAATTCTTGATGAATGCCATCATGGCCCGACTGGGGGACACTATGGTCCTTCCACCACAGCTAAAAAAGTTTTTGATGCTGGATTTTATTGGCCGATAATTTTCAAAGAAGCTCATACTATTGTTCAAAACTGTGATGCTTGCCAAAGATCCGGTAGTCTTTCTCGCAGAGACGAAATGCCTCAAAAAAGCATTCAAGTCTACGAAATATTCGATATTTGGGGAATCGATTTTATGGGACCATTTCCTAAATCGCACAAATACGAATACATTCTCGTTGCTATTGATTATGTTTCCAAATGGGCAGAAGCCGAGGATCTACCCACAAATGATGCACGAGTTGTTGTTAATTTTCTCAAAAAGCTTTTCACTCGTTATGGAATTCCTAAAGCTTTAATAAGTGATCGAGAAACCCATTTTCGTAACAGACAAATGGAGAAAATTATGAAATGATATGGAGTTCATCATCGTTTTGCTACAGCATATCATCCACAGACCAGTGGTCAAGTCGAAAACACCAACAGAGCCTTAAAGAGGATACTCGAAAAAGCGGTCAAAGACAATCCTGCTGTTTGGTCGAGAAAACTTGATGATGCTCTGTGGGCATTTCGTACGGCTTACAAAACTCCAATTGGTACAACACCATACAGACTTTTGTATGGAAAAACCTGTCATTTCCATTCGAAATCGAACATCGCGCCTGCTGGGCACTCATAAACTGTAACCCTGATCTCAAAATAGCTGGAGAGAAGAGATTTTTGCAATTGCATGAACTCGATGAACTAAGACTCCAAGCTTATGAGAACTCCAAGCTTTACAAAGCTAGAACCAAAGCTTATTATGACAAAAAGCTTAGAATACGGAAATAGTTCAAAGCTGGAGACAAAGTGTAACCACTAGTAAAATTTCTCATTTAAACCCAATTACTTTACAGAATCATTATCCTTTTTCCACGTATAAATTTTTTTTTTTATTTATTTGATTGTATCTCCTATCTCATGTGACGTAACTCACATCCTTGATAAACGTGCTCCCACACAGACCTGCCTAACGAACCTAATGTTTATTTCATAAACATATGAAAACATTACAAAATACCATTTACCATTCTACGATAATTCCTTAATGAACATACAAAACAAGACATTCATTATCTATATAGAGTTTCTATGAAACCCTAAAATTCATCACAAAACCAAATATGAACAACTAAACCCTAGAACAAAAAAGTACAACTCATCGGAGCTAATGTACAAGTTACAAAAGCACCAGAAACTCTAATTCTATTTTAACTCCCGGTAAAACCCTAAATTCATAAAACCATGATTTTGTGTATTCATCTCACAAACCCTAATTTATTTATATAATATTTTTACAAAATAATAATTGTACAAGTTGTTTAAGCCAAAGTACAAGTCTTTTGTGCAAGAAACCATATATTTACAAAATCCTTATTAAAACCCTACAAGTATTTATTTTAAAGCACAATTTACAAACCATTCATGCATACATTTTAAAAATTAATTTTTCTAAACTCACTAAATATTTTTACAAGTCTTTAAACCCAAAGTACAAGTGCCTAATGCACAAGAACTAAAAATCCTATTTATTTACTTTTAAACATAATAAAAATTAACAAATAATTTTTATAACTTAACAAACTAATAAAACTATATTTTTCTCATATCCTAAATTTTAGTGCAACTCATTTAAGCCTATGGTACAACTTTTCTAAGCACAATCCACTTTACCTTCCATTCTTATACAATTCGGTTTAATTAAAATACAAACCAATCTTAAATAACTTTCCTAAATAACTAAACTAAACTAACTAAATCCCAAAATCCTAAAGTACTACATGATAAACTCATTGTACAACACCCCAAAGCCCATTCGACTTCCCCTCCAAAATCTGGTTCGAATTCAACTACAACCAAACTAAATTTACCTCTTGATAATACCCTCACCAAATGCATTGTATCTAGCCACAAACACATGACATACCCTCTCCTCTCTTCTCTTCAAAGAACCTATCCACATGTCCTCCTTCATAAACCAAAACCCTCCTCCATGTTAGTTAAAAACCTTGGATAAAATTCGGCCACATCAACACTCTTTCCCTCCTCTTCCAAGTGGCACAACCTTCAGCTTGTCTCAGCCTTTGTCCCCTTACCTTGTCTCCTTATCACTTCCCAACCTTGTCTCCTTATCACTTCCCACAAAACCCTAACATTCACTCCATAAATAGCAGCTAATATATCACTCTTTATCACACAACTAAATTCGACCTAAAACTCCCATACTAGTCGAACCATATCAACACAACACCATCCCATTTCTATACTGAACCCAGCCCAAATACACTCTCAATATAATCCCTTAAGAAGCATAGAAGAAGAGGAGTAACCCTAGAATCAAGAGTCAAACCAAGTCTTCCTAAAACCCTAGTCGAACTATCATCCTAAGTAAGTTACTTTAACTCTTTTAGATTCAGTTTTATTTACTCTATCTAGCATTAAAAACAACATTAAGAAACCACTAATAACAAATAAAATCGAAAACCATAATAATTCTTGTTCTTTTTCTTTGTTTCTGTTCGAACAGAAACCACAAACGCACCCTATATGTTTGGATTTTTGCTAAAACAAATCAATAACATATAGAACATGTTAAAATATAACAACTATTATCATAACATACATAAAAACCTAGTAGGAGAACCCTAAAAGCATTAAAACCCAATTGGGTATTTTTTTCTGTTTTATATCGAGTCAAAAACCACCCCACAGGTCTAACTTTCGAGCCATAAACCAACCCCAAACGACCATCAAAAGTTATGATTTTTGGTATAAATAACGTACACCCAGCAAAAAAAATTTAGAAACAAGAATCATGGAAAATGATTAAGATTTCACAAAGTTATCGAGTCTTGAAAGTTGCTCTAAATCGCTAAGAATAGAAACAGATTTTCAGGTTATTTCTTTTTCAATATGTGTCGACCAACTCACCAACTTTCAACCTATTTTTCGACCCTTATAAGGTCTCTAAAAATTCTGTATTTTGGACATGTTAAAGACAAGATAGCTAACTTATTTTAGGAAGAAGAAACACATAAAATGATGAATCGAGTTAAAAGTTATTAGTAACCCAAGTTTGCTCTATCGCTAGGATTAAAACAAAATTTTTAAACTTTGTCTAACACAGGTTTAACAGATCGACTTTAGTAAGCAAATTCGACCCTCAAACGAATTTCATAAAATACGAAATTCGACATGATTAAAGATGACATGGCTAGCTATATTTAGAAACAGAGAGGTCGTAAAATGATTCATTATTCACAAAGTTATTCAACCACAAAACTCTTTCAAAGTCACTTATTTCATGCGTATTAAATTTTAGTTAAATAGAGTTTTTATGGGCTAATTTTGTAAATAATTTATACCAAGGATTATTTTTGACAATATCAAATAAACAGAGTAGAAAATGTTCATTTTTGAAACTTAAGGGTAAAAACTGTCATTTTCTAAAAGTCCGGGGTACAAACTGTCATTTGACCAAACCTTAGGGATTAAAGTGTAGCTTTTCGTAACTATCATTTTTATTCTATTTTCCGATCTAATAGAAAATATACTAACGTAAGACGTTTATTTTATTGATGAACAAAAGAATGAACGAAAGATATACATATAACGAACGAACAGAAAACATAAGAAAGAGTAATAAGATAAAATCTTATTTTTGAAGAAACTTCATGTTGTCTCGTTACAACAATAAATCAACAACCACACAACGAAACGAAACGAACAAACGAACATATAATCATCTGAAAATGATTACTGAAATTTGACATAACAACCCAGGTTTCTTGTCCGGAGACGTTTATCAACTTTCTTTCATTTTGCTTTCTATTCAAAGTACTAAGGTGAGTTTAATAGCCCCTCTTTTCATATTTTGAACTCTTTTTGGGGGAGATACATGCTCATAACATTTACAAACACTGTTTGCTTTATATGATTTATGAATCACTATTGAACTTATCCCTTATTAAACACAAATAATTTCAAGAAACGTTACTCTTATTTTTATTGCCTATGCTAAGTTACCTTAAGCCAAAAAGACCTCCCATCATGGACTTCTAATCACCTGCGGGTGAGCGCGAATATTGTGGATAGATCTATTGGGCTGACAACCCCTTTGTGTTACCGTAACGTAACCCAAAGCATTATATTTGAAGTGAATAAAGAGATGTGGCTATCTCCTACCCGGGGGCAAGGTTACCTACATTTAATTATGGGGTAATTAATACATCATTAGCTCATGACTGTTGATGTTCTGTTAATGTTTTGCGTGCCATGAGACTTAGTACAATAAAAATACATCTTTCCCTAATAATAATTGTATGTGTGGCAATTATTACATTAAATCTTGTGTTTAAATGATTTCCAACTGAACAACTGAACGAACGTATTTCTGAACAACTGAACGAACATATTTCTGAACAACTGAAAAGGACTATTTTCATTCACAAACTCTATGAACTCACCAACTTTATGTTGACATTTTAGCATGTATTCTCAGGTATTTGGAGGCATGGCTTGGCACGGGATTGGCTATGAACTGTCTAATTTGTTATCATTCGATAAATAACATATTTTTATTAATGTATTTTGAAAACCTCCTGCTGGGACCTGAATATTGTAACTCTGATATAAATGAATGATAACAATTTTATCTAAAAACGTCTCTTTTCGAGTCATTTTCTATCATCATGACTGTGAACTGTGAAGTAGCACCCTGATGTGCTGCGTGTGTCGTTGCGGTTTAGCAGTTTTAATGCCTACTCAAGTTTTAAATTTATATTTAGCCGACTTATCAATAACACACACACCTAACGAGCAGTGTACCCGGTCAGTATGAATATAATGGTAAGTAGAGTGTCGATCACTAAGAGTGGAACGTATTATCTAGTTATTCTAATCAGTATTTTAATATATTAAGTTAGCTGTACAATCTAATCTAACGCAAGGGGGTTCAGCCTGAGAGACTGGCACGATTTGGTTGCAATTAAATAATAAACTAAACCAATAGGCACGAATCAGCAAGTAGCACACACGTACACAGATAAATACTCGAGACAATAAGAGGGCTGTCCTTATGATAAGTAGTTTGTCACTTGTTTTATTGCTAGTGTTATATGAAGTGTATAGTTCGATGCAACGCACCGAGATTAAGTCCTTTCTCGTTGGTTATAATCTTATCGGCGAGTAAACCCTTAATGATTACTTATGACTATCCTTTTTATCTTTCTCCTACTTTTCTACAGACCATAGAATGCATAGGCGATCTAATAAACAGGCGAGGGCAGAGGCATGGCGACCCGATCAACGCTCAGCTAGCCACAGAGGTTATCAATGCACTAATAAAAGTCACCAATGACATCAACATATAAACTTTAATTAATGAGAAAGCAGTTTTAAAGGAGTGCAATCTTTCCGTTGTCACATTACACAAGCCACCAATCTTGATGAATTAAAGTTTACTAACACAATAAAACAAAACTACTTAATGAATTAAACACATACAGCACCTTCTTACAGCTCTTGTATCTTTGATTTGGGTGTGTCTTGTGCTGCTACCTTGACTGAATTCGTCCTAGGTTTCTGGTCTTCGGTCTTCTGTTAAAACTTCGGAACTCTTCGGAACTCTTAATTCGTCTGGTCTTTGGGGTATTTATAGTTTCTGTCTGAGGGTAAGATGCGGCGCATCTAGTAAGTAGATGCGGCGCATGTACTTAACTTCGCGTGGGGTCCAAGATTATAATATTCAGGAATATTCGTACACCGCCAGAAGATGCGGCGTATCTTCGTCTTTGGATGCGGCGCATGTCCTCTTGTATCTTGGATCGTAGCTGGTGAAATATTGATAGTGATGCGGCGCATGTGATAAGCAAGATGCGGCGCATCTGGAGCAGATTAGTCTTGATCTTTTCCATTTCAGTAGACTCTTAACTTCTTGCATGTTTTGCTCCATAATTAGTCCAAAATCGCCAAGTTTCACCAAATGCTTGTTTTCAACTGAGAATTACAAAAGTAAACGATTAAGTATCAATCCTCATACATAATATAGTAAAACAAGTCAAATTAATAGGATAAATGATAGTAATAAAATGTACTTATTTGAGTTCATCAAATATCCCCCCACTTGAACTTTACTTGTCCCCAAGTAAACCTTAGAATTAATCTTATGAAAATGTATCCTAAAAATGTTAGGATTTATTTTTATATTTAAGCATGTATTCGTCTTTTGTCATAATCACACAACTAAACACTTAACGAATTAGAAGTAAAATAAAATAATTCGATAAAAGCAAATCTAATCGTTTAACTGTCCAGTCGCGACGAATATTCTATCATAAGCTTGGCAAGTATACACATCTCCACCACTAAAGCAAAGGAATAACAAGTCTAAAGCGGTAAAAAGGGTTTTTAGGCTTAAGGGTTAATTATTCTTAATATCTATCGATCTCAAATTCCAGAAAAGGCGACAAAATCAGAAATACACGATCGAATCCACGAACACGATACTTGCAATTGCTCAAATCCTTAACTCGAATAGGCTAAAGATAGGTCCAAACTTCACCAATAATAACATATCAAAAAGGGCGACAAAATCATAAATACATAGCCGAATCCACGACTACGATACTTAAGATTGCTCAAATCCCTAATCTCAATAAATCAAAGGTTTGGTTGGATAAAGAATAATAAAGGGCATGGATAATATATGGGATATAAATTGGTGTAAAATGAAAAATAAACAAAACAAATAAATTAAAATCCTATGTGTGGTTAATCACTATCCCAACCATCCCATGAATAAGACTCATATCATTGAATAACTCACGCTTTAACACTTGAAACACACGCTTTAGGTAGACACGAATTATACTCAACAAGATCTTAATCAAAGAATAAACCTTAATTGGCGTTCCCATAACTGCCAATTCCCATTCAATCCATAGATATATAACAACTAGTGGTGATATCGACCACTTACATAATTTTACATCGTTGGTTTAAAAACAAACATCCAACTTTCTTTTTTTTTTCTTTTTTTTTCTTTTCTCATTTTTTTGAATTTCTTTTTTTTTTTTTTTTTTTTTTTTTTTTTAATAACATAAACATAGATGTGTAAAATTTTACCACATCACTAAAACAATAATTCTGGATAATTTTTTCATACTTTTCATGACTTCAGAAATAACGGTAATAGTGAAAGTAGTAAACACACGAAAAAAAAATAAATTCAAAGATATACAATATTTACTTTCACTCCAATTGCATTGTGCAATTTCCCGACCTAACCATAGATAATGAATTACGCACACGAACACAAGTAATGTAAGGAAACACACTTTGCCTATAGCAATTAACCAACCACGGATTCTAATCTACAGGGTAGGCTAAGGTGTAAGGGTGTAACGAAACATTATAACAAAGGTGTAAGAAATGAAAGGAATGGCTCTGAGTGTTTTTCTAGGGGTATCTTACTCTAAAAGTGAGAGTAACAAAAGGGTTTATACGGGGGTTAACTAACCAGTGTAGTTAGCTAATATCACATAACATATAAGGCTATTTGGGTGTAATCCTAGAAATTTACCAATTTAGACAAGTCATTCCAATTATATAAAATAATACTTATTATGGTGGTCTCGAATAGTATACAAGCCAAGTTCTAAAGTTTACAAGTCACCGGCACACTCATAGATTTGTGAGTTTTGAAAAATCACAATTTTAAAAATAACGTCATGTGTGCAGCTATGCAACTTAGACTTTAAACAAAAACATGCTAAAAAATTTTAAATTTTGATATATTAAGCACATTTTAAGCATATTTTGAAAAGTTTAGGACAAGTAAATGTTAAGTGTTCTAATTCTCCAATCCCCCCACTTAAGTTAAACAACGTCCTCGTTGTTTGTATAAAAGGTTAAAAACTGGAAAATAAAAGAATTAGAACAGAAAAACTCCCCTGAGATTTGCTCGGTATGATCCTCCATTAGTAGTAGAGCAAAAATCATCTTTCTTGTGGATTAGAACGTTTAAGCTTCATATAAGATGTATCCACAGGAAATGCAGGAATCTATAATACCACCAAGGCTTCAAAGCACACCTAAGGTAAGAAAGGTTCAAACTTGCATAATACATTAGTAGTTAGGGAAAAATAAAACATAAGAATTAAAAATGAAAATCATCAGGTCAGTCGATGCGCCGTATCTTATGGAAGAAGATACGCCGTATCGAGCCTGGAATAATTACGGATCAGAATAAAAGATGCGCCGCATCCTTAACCAGGGATGCGCCGCATTAAAATAAACTGATAAAAAGTTTTAAATTCGAAAATAAAAATGCAGAAAAGTAAAATAAGATATGACCATTGCAGGAGATGCGTCGCATCTCAGAATTGAGATGCGCCGTATCCTCTGCGGCCTGAAATAAAAATAAAACAAATAAAAGGATAGGATGCGTCGCATCTGTTTACCAGATGCGGCGCATGTAGTTACCAAACAGACTGCTAACAGTCTGTTGTAATATGACTCGTTCCACGGTTTTCTCTCACGTTCTCTCGTACTCTCATGCTGAACTTAATGCCAGTCTTCACCAAATATAACAAGAAACATAAACTGAAACATTAAATATATACACGAGAATAGTGATCAGTACAATCCAAAAAATAATAATAATATGTGGAACAATGTCAGTAAAATCAAGAGAGTAAGATCATGGGTGAGTGAGGTCGTCTGGATGGGTCCCGGAAGTGCTGGCTCCATCAGTCCTAGGGCGGACTCTGCGAGTGTATCCAAGTGTCACTCCCGCAACATGAGTACCATCTGAACGGGTGTGGGTAATACCCTGCTGCTCCAAAAGTCTGCTCACACTCATAACCAGCCACTCTGAGTCTCTCCTCATACCATCAACAATCCCTCTCAACGCTCTCAACTCCCCCTCGACTGCCTCGACTCTCTGACCCATGGTACGTACAGGGACTGGTGGGGGTACTGGTGCCTGCGGCTCCTCCTGATGGGCTGGAGCAGCAGCCGGAGGTCCCTGAGGGCCTCCCTGCTCCGCCTCTGGTCCTGCAGCTCTGGCGGGCCCTAATGCTACCCAAACGTACTCTCCCATAGCCAGCTGGCATATCCCAAGCCTAACCAAGTAATCCCTGTCAATAACCGGGAGATGGGTCACCACAACCTCCAGCCCCGCTGGAATCTCCGCTCCAATCACTCCAAAATGGCGGGCCAGCCTAGAAACAAAATGCCCGCCAGTCATCTGGCTCCTCCGATCTCTCCCTGCGGCTGATCGGTGGAGGTAGTGTGCCAAAAAGTGGGGGATGTTCACCGACAACCCCTCATCCATGCTCCTAAGGAGGAAGAGGTCCAGAGTGGTCACCTTCTCAGGTGACTGACCCCTCCCAGCAATGGTAAGTGCGATCAAACGGTGGCACAGCCTCCTCATCGGCTCCAGCAACAACCATCTCCATCCTATGCTGTAAACTCTCAGCAGCATGTCCTGCCCCAATCAATCCCACATCATCGAAATCCAAAGCCTGTACCCTGAATATCCTCCTAAAGTAAATCGACTCAAGTCTCCGTAAGTAGTCCTCCAAAGTGCCAGGGGTTAGACCCATATCCTCGAATCGTAACCACTGGTGTCTCTGTGCTACTTCTGGTAGTGCCATCTGAAATAAATTTTTAAAGTTAGTAAACAGTCTGCAAGATAGGTAGATACGGCGCATCTTATTTAATCAGTGCGGCGTATCTGCATGAAATATAAGAGATGCGGAGCAAGAGTTGAGATACGGCGTATGTAGATGCGCCGTATCTAGATTAATCAATACGGCGTATGTAGAATTTTATTAATTTGGGAATAGGTCGTTACGCCGCATCAATTAACCTAGATGCGCCGCATCTAAAAGCATATCAGTATAAATAAAGGGGGTCAGGCAGACTTTTCAAGAATCCGTGTCCGTGACGTAAACTACCACTAAATATCACAGTATCATATACTCCTTATATCAGTTCTAATAGCTTATCACATTTTACTAATCCACCTTCCCGCTAAATATTCAAAATCGAATTCATTTTCCCAAATTATCGTTCAAATCAAACTAAGCCAGAAATTCGATTATTTACGCAAGTTAAATACGGGGAAGATCATCTATTACAAGTCCTAATCATATCTCTATATCATTTAAGCACAAATCGAATTAATCATATAAACCCTAATTTTCGTATTAACCAGGATTAAATCGAAATGGAATAATTACCTTAATTTGATGATTAGGAGAAAGATTATAGATCGGATTAAAGGTGGGTTTAAGAAAAATGATCGGAATTGGAGTATAATATCAGTGTGTGTAAGTTCTTAACTGTGTGTGTTTATGCGGTAAAGATTTTAGATCCGGCGCATTCCCGTCGTATTTATAGGGCAAAACGATGCGCCGTATTGGAAATTGGGATGCGCCGTATCTATTTAATTTCGTTGACTAGTCAATGGGTCCTAGATGGTCAGAGATACGGCGCTTTGGATATTTAGATCCGCCGTATCGCTCTGTTAGTGAACGAAATTTAAATAAAGAACATACCTTGGCCTCCGCAACACAACTCCATATACATCAAATTGGGGTAAAACGGTTACACCATACGATATAAATGAATTCAAAATAAGAGCAATAGGTATAAACGTTTTATTAACAATTGTAATCTTATAGTTTAGAGGATAAGAATTTATTCCGAGGTTAGGAACAAATATCGTTTTTAAGCATACAAAATTAAAATTACAATTTGAATCAGATGTATAATATGGATAATAAAATTGAGATGATATAGTAGAGAACTTTCCTTTGGGCTGGTTGAATAATCGTAGAGTTTACCTGGAATTCTATTTCAAGAATTTAATACGTTCAATGTTACCAGTACTGAGTTTTCCTCCACTCTTGCTGTCTTATGTTCGGCCACTCCAGCTAGCGTCTCTTAGTTTTGTTCAGAATGTAATCTTTCTTGGTGATGCTTGAGTCATCATTTATCCTGAAAATAAACAACTTGCACACGAGAGTAGCGGACCGATCAAAGTAAATATCAAAAATCAACTATATTTATCAAATTATATTCGTCGTATTAACAAAGGTTAATGCGCCGAATTTTCGTTACGTTTCAAAATATAAGATTTTTGATTCAGAAGATACGCCGTATCGACAGAGATCGATGCGCCGTATCTGTTTAATAATTCGAAAACTGTTTTTAATTAAAATAATAGATACGCCGTATCTGCAGGAGCAGATGCGTCGTATGGCGTTAACGTTTAGAAATTTTTTTTATCAAAAACAGATACGCCGTATCTTGGGGAAAAGATGCGTCGTATCGAATTAATTAAACGCGTTGTATTTTATAAAAATTGAACGCAATACGCCGTATCTGAGAAATCAGATGCGCCGTATCGTTCGATTTAGCTCAGTACAACGATAGCAGAAAACAAAAAATACGAAAAATTAAAACAAATAAAAACACACAAAAATAAACACAAACAAAAGCAAACAAATAACACACAAAAACAGAAAATATGCAAAATAGTACAATGAATGCAAATTAATTTAATACACAACAAAATTAGCGGTTAGATAAAAAATTAAAAACCTAATTAAAATACTAATCAAATTAACAGATAATAACAATTCACTCCCCGGCAACGGCGCCAAAAACTTGATGTGCTGCGTGTGTCGTTGCGGTTTAGCAGTTTTAATGCCTACTCAAGTTTTAAATTTATATTTAGCCGACTTATCAATAACACACACACCTAACGAGCAGTGTACCCGGTCAGTATGAATATAATGGTAAGTAGAGTGTCGATCACTAAGAGTGGAACGTATTATCTAGTTATTCTAATCAGTATTTTAATATATTAAGTTAGCTGTACAATCTAATCTAACGTAAGGGGGTTCAGCCTGAGAGACTGGCACGATTTGGTTGCAATTAAATAATAAACTAAACCAATAGGCACGAATCAGCAAGTAGCACACACGTACACAGATAAATACTCGAGACAATAAGAGGGTTGTCCTTATGATAAGTAGTTTGTCACTTGTTTTATTGCTAGTGTTATATGAAGTGTATAGTTCGATGCAACGCACCGAGATTAAGTCCTTTCTCGTTGGTTCTAATCTTATCGGCGAGTAAACCCTTAATGATTACTTATGACTATCCTTTTTATCTTTCTCCTACTTTTCTACAGACCATAGAATGCATAGGCGATCTAATAAACAGGCGAGGGCAGAGGCATGGCGACCCGATCAACGCTCAGCTAGCCACAGAGGTTATCAATGCACTAATAAAAGTCACCAATGACATCAACATATAAACTTTAATTAATGAGAAAGCAGTTTTAAGGGAGTGCAATCTTTCCGTTGTCACATTACACAAGCCACCAATCTTGATGAATTAAAGTTTACTAACACAATAAAACAAAACTACTTAATGAATTAAACACATGCAGCACCTTCTTACAGCTCTTGTATCTTTGATTTGGGTGTGTCTTGTGCTGCTACCTTGACTGAATTCGTCCTAGGTTTCTGGTCTTCGGTCTTCTGTTAAAACTTCGGAACTCTTCGGAACTCTTAATTCGTCTGGTCTTTGGGGTATTTATAGTTTCTGTCTGAGGGTAAGATGCGGCGCATCTAGTAAGTAGATGCGGCGCATGTACTTAACTTCGCGTGGGGTCCAAGATTATAATATTCAGGAATATTCGTACACCGCCAGAAGATGCGGCGTATCTTCGTCTTTGGATGCGGCGCATGTCCTCTTGTATCTTGGATCGTAGCTGGTGAAGTATTGATAGTGATGCGGCGCATGTGATAAGCAAGATGCGGCGCATCTGGAGCAGATTAGTCTTGATCTTGTCCATTTCAGTAGACTCTTAACTTCTTGCATGTTTTGCTCCATAATTAGTCCAAAATCGCCAAGTTTCACCAAATGCTTGTTTTCAACTGAGAATTACAAAAGTAAACGATTAAGTATCAATCCTCATACATAATATAGTAAAACAAGTCAAATTAATAGGATAAATGATAGTAATAAAATGTACTTATTTGAGTTCATCACACCCCAACTTATATTTCCGCTGCGAATATCGAAAACGGGGGTGTTACAGAGTGGTATCAGAGGTCATGGTTATAGAGAACCAAATGTTTTCAAACATTGGACTGTAGCCGCGTTTTCAAAAATAAACAAAATTACACCATCAAGTCCTACGCCCTCCGTGCCGGTATGTTTCAATATTTAGAGCATTCTTTATTGTGATTATTTGGCATTAATAATCCCCATCTGATAACTATTTGATTAGCTTTATTTGCAAATTTCAAATTGCTTATTATCACTATTTGCAGGTTACTACAGTATCATGTCCCCTGAAACTCCCGAACTTAACGAAACTGATTTACGTACATCACCTACTCACTCTCGTAAGAAAACCACATCCGATGAAAAGTTTATTGGTTGCCCAACAACATTTGAGGTTGGACAAAATTCACGCCAAGAAACAATTCAGAAAGATGTTGAATCAAATCCTCTAGAACCTAATACTCCCGAAACCCCAATACTAAACTTCCCAGATGCTATATCTACACCTAATTTCCCTAATCCTAATATGAATCCTCAAGATCCCATGTGGACTCTCCTTTATGAACACGCCAATATTCTCGACAATCACGCTGAACATTTAAAAGAGTTACCACATTTACGTTTCGAACGATACGACCGTGACTTCGACACTTTGTTTAGAAGAACCGATGACGAAAGAAGAATGGTGTTCGGCTTGGAAGCAAGTGTTGATCGAATGAAGAATACGCACGAACATAAATATAAAAGCCTAGATTATAGGATCCGTCATGCGAGGAAGGAAAACAGTTAACTACGCGGTAGAGTGGCAGATATTGAAAGAACCCTACGGATGGCCAGAGAGACGGCAATCAGCCAGGGTCAGAAGATTTTCACTTTGGAAGCTATGCTGGACAGTCAAATAAAGGTGAACCAGGAATTTCAAGAGCGTTTCTTGGAAATGGAAATTTCACAACTACAACTTGAGAATGAAGTTAAGCTTTTACGTCAAGGACGTGGCTGATCTCAAACTCATGTGTAACAACGTTGTGTTTACTAGACCAAATAGTATTTGGTTAAGTATTTCCTATATTTTCCAATAAACTTGAAACCTTCAGAGTTTGTAATCAATCAATAAATGTATAACAATTATCCTTTTGTTATATATATCCTTTGTTTATTATCCATAATAGACAAATGGTTTCGTATAAACCATACCTTGAGCCCAATAAGTGTCACTTATCTTTTTCCTCCTGAACCTAGTCAACCTACCATAACTAGGTCATAACCATAGAACCCTCCTAAGATAAAATTTCGGAAGAAACCTTGATGAATGAAGAGAAAGTTGCTGAAATTCAAGTGAATTAGTTAGTTCCTTGGCAGATATACCAAAAGTTAATCATTTATCTACGATATTAACCAGACATATCGTGATTAATTGATTTTCAATTGGACATAACTCCGCATTATGATCATTCATCGGGAATATTTTCCTTATTATTCTATCATGGTCATAACTGGAATTCTAAATTCATATTTCTTGTAATGATAGCAGAAGAAAGTCAACATACCATACCAATATTAACCGCGTCAATGACTCCTGAAGTTATCTAGAAGTTGGTAATCAACCTCATTGCAGCAGTGCTCGAGGTGACTACAACGACTCGTTTAGGAGGCAGTAAGAAGGCAACAGGAAAGAAGAAGATGAATGTGTCTTGTACCCCTAAAAGTTTTACGGGTTGTAGAACATTTCCTAACAAAAGCCTAGAAGGAACGACTAAACCTACCACTACCCATACCTTAGGAATTGAACAAAATAACCAAAAGCGAAAACACAATGAAATAGAAACCACCATCCCTACTCACTGTCCCACTTGTCAACACAAGCACCTTACTCATAAAGCTGGTTATGATGGAAAACGACCTCTATGTCAGCGATGTAAGTTACATCATTATGGAGTTTGTTTTATCAAGTGTGGAAGATGCCAGGAAATAGGACATCAGACCAGAAACTGTAAGACAATAGGAGCAAACCTACGAACCAGGACTTGTTATGGATGTAGAGGAAAAGGACATATTATGGATCAATGCCCGAACTTCAATCCCAACTGGAAGACTAAGACTGATGCAGAAGAAAACTAGAACTTATTAAGAAATCACAACTATGTCCTAGTATGACCTTTAAGTTTAAGCAGAAGGATATATTGAGGTTTAGAACTCTTTAAGTTTTATTTTCCTTTCAGATACTCTTTAGCTACGATGGAAGTAATCTAAATAAATTATCTTTCTACTTTATGAAATCTCTATCTCGTAACAATTCTTTCATAATCTCAATCTGCGTTTAGTTTCGATATCTATTCTATTTCTCCATACACTATTCATAGACATGTCTAGTAGAACCCTAGAAAACTCTAAGATTTATTTCGAGGTTATCTCATTAAGTACCTTACGAAATCCCTAACCTATCACCGTAGGGTGGACTGAAATTTTTCAATGCTTTTGAAAATTATTTATGAAGTTATTTTACAGAAATAAAGCGTTGAACGCCATCTAAAACTTTTTGAAAAAGAATAAATACCACATTGACTGAACAAAACATCGCATCGTTTGGTCCTCAATTATACATAGCCTGATCAACTATGTATAATTTAGGAAAAATCATGTAATGAATTGGACAGTTATATTTCCAGATTTTTTACTACTAATTTTCATTCAAAAGCAAAGTATTGAAACAAAACAAATTATTTATGAACTATTATTTTGATTTAATGCAACAGAAGTCTACATCTACTACCCATCATCTCTAAGATAGGAATTCGAAAACATTTTGGATAGAAAAACCCTAAGATTTTATTCGAAACCTTGGAAGATCATACATAGAGACATAACTAGCAATGAAAGTGCTAATATTACAAGGATTACATAAGCTTTATTTTATTGAGAATTACCTAGGAAATACAACAAAGACCATCCTGATAACCCTAGCACGAGACTTATTTTCTCCATGTCTGATCCACGATAAAAGCTGCGATAGTCAGTGGTGCGACGAACATTAGGATTATACCCAAGGCTTCAAAATTTTCATCCGAATTATACACCATGTAGGAAGCAACCGCAACCACGTAGACCATTGCTAGGATTGTGACAAGATGCGGCATTTTGAGGTTTTTAGAAGAAAATTTGATGGTGAAAGAATGAGGATTAGAAATGAGGTATTTATAGGTGAAAATATGACCGTTATTTCGATCGTTGGAAGCACTATTCATCGAACTTTAAGAATCTGACCGTTGCACAGTGATTTATTAGGTGTCAAAACATTCAAATTTACTTCATCCAGTAGAGACAAGACTGACCAAACCTTCTTCCCTTAGGTATTAAACGGAGAATCAAGGATTAGCAGTGAAACCTAAGAATGAGATAATATTTTAAATAATATTATTTTTAACTTGAGGCATTTTAAGCATATCAAACTCTCATCTTAAACCGAATCGTCGTACGATTTTCCTTTATCACATTCCCTATCTGAATAGGTTAGAAATCTGAACCTAGTTATCTCAATACTTCACTTTTCCCAACTTTCCAACCAACACAGGCCGAATCTCGGGACGCGATTCCCTCAACGGGGGGATACTGTAACCACTCGTAAAATTTCTCATTTAAACCCAATTACTTTACAGAATCATTATCCTTTTTTCACGTATAAATTTTTTTATTTATTTATTTGATTGTATCTCTTATCTCATGTGACGTAACTCACATCCTTGATAAATGTGCTCTCACACAGACCTGCCTAACGAACCTAATGTTTATTTCATAAACATATGAAAACATTACAAAATACCATTTACCATTCTACTATAATTCCTTAATGAACATACAAAACAAAACATTCATTATCTATATAGAGTTTCTATGAAACCCTAAAATTCATCACAACACCAAATATGAACAACTAAACCATAGAACATAAAAGTACAACTCATCGGAGCTAATGTACAAGTTACCAAAGCACCAGAAACCCTAATTCTATTTTAACTCCCGGTAAAACCCTAAATTCATAAAACCATGATTTTGTGTATTCATCTCACAAACCCTAATTTATTTATATAATATTTTTACAAAATAATAATTGTACAAGTTATTTAAGCCAAAGTACTAGTCTTTTGTGCATGAAACCATATATTTACAAAATCCTTATTAAAACCCTACAAGTATTTATTTTAAAGCACAATTTACAAACCATTCATGCATACATTTTAAAAATTATTTTTTCTAAACTCACTAAATATTTTTACAAGTCTTTAAACCCAAAGTACAAGTGCCTAATGCACAAGAACTAAAAATCCTATTTATTTACTTTTAAACATAATAAAAATTAACAAATAATTTTTATAACTTAACAAACTAATAAAACTATATTTTTCTCATATCCTAAATTTTAGTGCAACTCATTTAAGCCTATGGTACAACTTCTCTAAGCACAATCCACTTTTCCTTCCATACTTATACAATTCGGTTTAATTAAAATACAAACCAATCTTAAATAACTTTCCTAAATAACTAAACTAAACTAACTAAATCCCAAAATCCTAAAGTACTACATGCTAAACTTATTGTACAACACCCCAAAGCCCATTCGACTTCCCCTCCAAAATCTGGTTCGAATTCAACTACAACCAAACTAAATTTACCTATTGATAATACCCACACCAAATGCATTGTATCTAGCCACAAACACATGACATACCCTCTCCTCTCTTCTCTTCAAAGAACCTATCCACATGTCCTCCTTCATAAACCAAAACCCTCCTCCATGTTAGTTAAAACCCTTGGATAAAATTCAGCCACATCAACACTCTTTCCCTCCTCTTCCAAGTGGCACAACCTTCAGCTTGTCTCAGCCTTTGTCCCCTTACCTTGTCTCCTTATCACTTCCCAACCTTGTCTCCTTATCACTTCCCACAAAACCCTAACATTCACTCCATAAATAGCAGCTAATATATCACTCTTTATCACACAACTAAATTCGACCTAAAACTCCCTTACTAGTCGAACCATATCAACACAACACCATCCCATTTCTATACTGAACCCAGCCCAAATACACTCTCAATATAATCCCTTAAGAAGCATAGAAGAAGAGGAGTAACCCTAGAATCAAGAGTCGAACCAAGTCTTCCTAAAACCCTAGTCGAACTATCATCCTAAGTAAGTTACTTTAACTCTTTTAGATTCAGTTTTATTTACTCTATCTAGCATTAAAAACAACATTAAGAAACCACTAATAACAAATAAAATCGAAAACCATAATAATTCTTGTTCTTTTTCTTTGTTTCTGTTCGAACAGAAACCACAAACGCACCCTATATGTTTGGATTTTTGCTAAAACAAATCAATAACATATAGAACATGTTAAAATATAACAACTATTATCATAACATACATAAAAACCTAGTAGGAGAACCCTAAAAGCATTAAAACCCAATCGGGTTTGTTTTTCTGTTTTATATCGAGTCAAAAACCACCCCACAGGTCTAACTTTCGAGCCATAAACCAACCCCAAACGACCATCAAAAGTTCTGATTTTTTGTATAAATAACGTACACCCAGCAAACAAACTTTAGAAACAAGAATCATGGAAAATAATTAAGATTTCACAAAGCTATCGAGTCTTGAAAGTTGCTCTAAATCGCTAAGAATAGAAACAGATTTTCAGGTTATTTCTTTTTCAATATGTGTCGACCAACTTTCAACCTATTTTTCGACCCTTATAAGGTCTCTAAAAATTCTGTATTTTGGACATGTTAAAGACAAGCTAGCTAACTTATTTTAGGAAGAAGAAACACATAAAATGATGAATCGAGTTAAAAGTTATTAGTAACCCAAGTTTGCTCTATCGCTAGGATTAAAACAAAATTTTTAAACTTTTTCTAACACAGGTTTAACCGATCAACTTTAGTAAGCAAATTCGACCCTCAAACAAATTTCATAAAATACGAAATTCGACATGATTAAAGATGACCTGGCTAGCTATATTTAGAAACAGAGAGCTCGTAAAATGATTCATTATTCACAAAGTTATTCAACCACAAAACTCTTTCAAAGTCACTTATTTCATGCGTATTAAATTTTAGTTAAATAGAGTTTTTATGGGCTAATTTTGTAAATAATTTATACCAAGGATTATTTTTGACAATATCAAATAAACAGAGAAGAAAATGTTCATTTTTGAAACTTAAGGGTAAAAACTGTCATTTTCTAAAAGTCCGGGGTACAAACTATCATTTGACCAAACCTTAGGGATTAAAGTGTAGCTTTTCGTAACTATCATTTTTATTCTATTTTCCGATCTAATAGAAAATATACTAACGTAATACGTTTATTTTATTGATGAACAAAAGAATGAACGAAAGATATACATATAACGAACGAACAGAAAACATAAGAAAGAGTAATAAGATAAAATCTTATTTTTGAAGAAACTTCATGTTGTCTCGTTACAACAATAAATCAACAACCACACAACGAAACGAAACGAACAAACGAACATATAATCATCTGAAAATGATTACTGAAATTTGACATAACAACCCAGGTTTCTTGTCCGGAGACGTTTATCAACTTTCTTTCATTTTGCTTTCCATTCAGAGTACTAAGGTGAGTTTCATAGCCCCTTTTTTCATATTTTGAACTCTTTTTGGGGGAGATACATGCTCATAACATTTACAAAAACTGTTTGCTTTATATGATTTATGAATCAATATTGAACTTATCCCGTATTAAACACAAGTAATTTCAACAAACGTTACTCTTATTTTTATTGCCTATGCTAAGTTACCTTAAGCCAAAAAGACCACCCATCATAGACCTCTAATCACCTGCGGGTGAGCGCGAATATTGTGGATAGATCTATTGGGCTGACAACCCCTTTGTGTTACCGTAACGTAACCCAAAGCATTATATTTGAAGTGAATAAAGAGATGTGGCTATCTCCTACCCGGGGGCAAGGTTACCTACATTTAATTATGGGGTAATTAATACATCATTAGCTCTTGACTGTTGATGTTCTGTTAATGTTTTGCGTGCCATGAGACTTAGTGCAATAAAAATACACCTTTCCCTAATAATAATTGTATGTGTGGCAATTATTACATTAAATCTTGTGTTTAAATGATTTCCAACTGAACAACTGAACGAACGTATTTCTGAACAACTGAACGAACGTATTTCTGAACAACTGAACGAACATATTTCTGAACAACTTAAAAGGACTATTTTCATTCACAAACTCTATGAACTCACCAACTTTATGTTGACATTTTAGCATGTATTCTTAGGTATTTGGAGGCATGGCTTGGCACGGGATTGGCTATGGACTGTCTAATTTGTTATCATTCGATAAATAACATATTTTTATTAATGTATTTTGAAAACCTCCTGCTGGGACCTGAATATTGTAACTCTAATATAAATGAATGATAACAATTTTATCTAAAAACGTCTCTTTTCGAGTCATTTTCTATCATCATGACTGTGAACTGTGAAGTAGCACCACAACTTATATTTCCGCTGCGAATATCAAAAATGGGGGTGTTACACAAAGTTCTGCTTTTCAATATGAAATACAAGTTTAACGCTCCTAAGCTTAAACCGAAATGGTTCGGACCATATATAATGAAACATGGATTTCCATCTGGATATGTTGAATTATATGACAAACAGGGTGGAAGTTTCATTGTTAATGGTCACCGGATTAAATTGTACTATGATAAGGAGCAAATGAACGAGATTTCTATCGAATAAATTCCACCTGAATCAGAATATGAAGCTATAACATTCATGGCACCCTTTCCGGCCGATTATAAGAAAAACACTCCTTGGGCCGAAGAAACTGGTTTTATCCATGATGTTCTTCCTAGAGCTTGGGAAAGAGTGAAATTGGAAGACATAGATGAAACTGGAGAAGGAATAGTGATAGGAAACGTGGTGTATGTTCCCAAATCCTCGTGGAAGAAACCAAAAATTGCACCAACGTAGACTAAAGGAAGTTTGAGTCATGCTGACAACTCGTTAATAAAACAAGCGCTTCTCGAGAGGCAACCCATGTGTTTGCTATTTTTACTTCTTATTTTTATTTTCAAAGTGATTACACCCCAAAGTTTCTCTAATCCCTTAGTTGAACTTAAGTGTGGGGGTGTACCACTGACTTTTTAATAAAACGTAGAAATATTTTCGTGTGTTTGTTCTGTTTGCTTTAAGATTACTGCAGGTAATGATTACTAAGCTTGGACACTGGGATCAAAGAATCATATGAAGCGCGGAAAATATGGTTTATTCTCTTATTTCCCTATTTCCATACTTTGAAGTTTTTTTATCACATTGAGGACAATGCTTAACTTAAGTGTGGGGGGTGATTAGGAAAATAAGGATAACTTGTAAATTTCGAGCTAGATTTTAAATTTTGTTTACCCTGGTGATCTAGTTATTTGTCATTTTTAGGATAATATATTAGAATAACTGGATCTATCCACTGGTGAAATCTGTAATTTTTGAAAAATTGAGATGTGTCCCGATTAATATTGCAATCTATTCTGGGATCGAAAACATTAGCTAGCACATATTATAGCCTTTCCACTAAATTGTGAGGATTTGAGCCTGTTCTGTATTTAGCATACATCTTTTATACTTTGATTCTTTTACTATGAGTGTGCCGGTGATTTTATTTATTCTAGAACTTGTGCTTGTAAATCATTACGAGACCGTTGTGAGATCACATTTCGTGTGTGATATAAATGTATACACGTGATAAGAGGCAACCTTAGGATTTAACTCAAATAGCCTTCCGTATTGATATTTAGCTAGTTACACTGACTAGTTAACGACCAATATAAACCCTATTGTTAGCGTTTATCTTTAACGCTAGATACCCCTAGTTACACCTTCTGAGCCAATCTTTTCTTTTGAATAAATCCAGAAAAATACAAAAAGATTTTACACTTTTTAGCCTAGCCTTACCATTAGTCTAAGTCTTGGTTGGTTGCTAGCTATTTGGCAAGATGGATGTTATGTGGGAAATCATGAAAGTATGAAAAAAGTTGTAAACTCCAAAAGCAGTGATTAAAGCAAAGTGAAGGATTAGTCATCACAACTACAAGATGACTAGTGAATGAGTTTATGTTCAAAAAAAAAAAGTCATCGCAACTATAAGGTGACAAGAATAGCCAATGAGCTATGGAATAATGTATTGATCGATCAAGTATGGAGTTTCTCAAGATTGCATGATAGTGGTTCGAAATAGCTAGCAACATTTGGTTAGTAGACTTTGACTATTTTGTATATTCTTTATTATCAACCTTTCTAAACATATCCCATGTCTTATCCTTACCTTTTGGCTTTGTGAAATTATCAAGTGTATTGACATATAGTGACCATCCGAGTTCTTGAGGAATTAGATAACGCGCCAGCGATCTAAGGTTATCCTTAGTGACCATCCGTTGTTTGGTAATGCGGCGATCTATTATGTTTTGCATAAGATATTTGCACGTAAGTCTGATATAACCCTTGAAGCCTTAAACCCGAATAAAAGACCTCTTTGATATGTATACTTGGTGCTCACGCCATATCGGTGTAGTTTTGTTTCTTGTACAAGCCTATGGTAATATTTAGATCATGACTGAGCAATGAGTGTGATTTCTCTTATATACTCCACCAACCATATAAATGAGTGTTTTGAGTGAATTATATTTCATTTCTTTTTCGTGAGGTGATTAGTAATGTTCATCAAGCAAGAAAATCAATTGGGTATTGTCAAACATCTCGATGCTTCAATTAGAAAAGCTTAAAATGATGGATTTAACTTGTACTTGTACTTGATAGATTTACATCACATTTTTCCTAAACATATTTCGAGTACCATGTGGATAATTATTTTTAATTCTAGATTTTCTTGAGGGCAAGCAAAGTTTAAGTGTGGGGAATTTGATAACGCTAAAATTGTGCATGTTTTTAGTAGCGTTATTCGTGTTTTTGTATATGTTATTTGGTTATATTTATATGCTTTTGTTACTTAATCGCACCAAAGTATGTTTGCAAAGTATATGTAGCCAAGTACAGGAAAAAGGAAGAAAAATTGAAATATTAATGAAGAAAACTAGGACTTACGATTGTACGAAGATTCCCATGTCAAGATCCACTCCGAAAAGGCATTTCATAGAAGGATGATTCAAGTATTCATTACTCCAAGTTCTAAGACAAATAAAAGATCAAGTTTGGACAAAGAACATTGAGCTATGAGAAAGATACAAGCCGAACACCAAAAGTCCAAGATTGACTCTTGATGCGTGGTTTTGCAACCTTACAACAGGTTTTACCTCTCGAGGGATCTCAAGAGGCTTACAACCCCACCAGGCAGTGTACCTGACCGATGTAGTATAGTGTAGTGGTAAGTACGGGGGATTGATCGTTCTCCACAGGGAATAGTGTTCGTTAGGTATGAAAAACTACTCTAATAGGTCTAAGGGTGAGAGAAGATTCTTTTTATGTTTTTATATTTTTTATGAAAGCAAGTAAAATCTCGGGTTTGAAAGAGTGGGCGGAATTAGTTGCTAGTCAACTAACCCAAGTTACTACGAATGCAAATAAAATAAAATAACAGAAAATGAAAAGGTGGTAAAACTTATGTGGAGAGAAATGTGTTTACTTAGATTTCCTTACTCCCTAACTATCTTTTACCGGTTGATTAGTGTGTATTAATTGCGTGGATGACGGGTGTATTCCTTAATACCGATCGTGGGGTGGCGTACGTACTTCCCCAACTCTACAAGCTCCTACTTCACTCCTATGTCGAGCCGGCTAGGAAGCTCCTAACATGGGATCACTAGAATTCGCTTGTGCATTAAATACAACCATAAAAACCTTTAGTACGCATTGGTTCATGTTTCTTAAGACGTTCAAGCAAGTTACCGAATAGGAAGTTAACCAGTTTTCTTAAGCCTAACATAGATAAACAATCATCCAATACAACTAATAACACACTAATAACCAATAATCAATAGCTAGGTTTCATTAGATCTAAGCAAACACAAGATAAATCTAGCCTAGCATGTTAAACAAAAGACAAGAACAAGATAGAATCAAACAACACATAGACATATTGAATGATTAATTGATAACTTATCTTCAATGTAACATGGAAGATCTCAAGGCAAAAAGCCTTGAAAAAGCTGCTAAAATCGTCTTAGGGTTTTCACACACAAAGTTCCACAATCAGTTCCACACTAATGACAAAAAATTGCAAAACTATATATAGACTTTCAGATCTGACGGCGTCACGTTATGGAGTGTGACGCCGTCACCTCGCCGCTTTTAGGGTTCCCGTATGGCCTTCTTGACGCCGTCCCTCTTTAGCTCTCCAAAATCCGTTCTGGCTTATCAAGGCTTGACGCCGTCAGAATTAGGCGTGACGCCGTCCCTCTTTAACTTAAGCCGTGACGACCTTGATCACTCCAAAGGGTGACGCCGTCAGAATTCCCATGCAAATTTCACTGGCTTATCATGAGTAATTTTCATATCCACCTTTTTCTTGCCAAGCCATGACGCCGTCCAGGGTAATTTCTGACGCCGTCAAATGTACTTTTCAGCCGATTTTGAGACTTTGTCATTTTCTTCACTTTTATGCTCCAAAAACGTCCAAAATGCTTCCTTTTCCAGATTTCTTCTCCAAAGTACCTAAAATGACAAAAGGAACGATTTAGGGCAATATTTGATCAAATAAATACGATTTAGGGCTTAAATGACCCCCTAAAAGCGGTACACTTTTCGCTTCATCAACTCTACAGGTCATCTCCATCCGATCGGACGTAGCCCGCAACCGAATCGGATGGAGGCTGCATCTAGAGGCCAACCGATCGGATGGACGTAATACCGATCGGTTGGAGAGTGCCTGTATGGCCAAACTTCATCACTAAGCATTGTATCTTGTTACCAACGATTCTAGACTCTTCTCATGTGTATTCTAGGTCCTTCTACTCTGCTTGGAGGCCAAGTTGCAGCATTTAACACCCTAGGCCTTGAGATGAGTATAAATAGAGCCTTTGGAGAACAATTCAACAACAACTAAGACAACAACTCTCTCTAATCATAAACCACTCTCAAAAGCTCTCAAATTCGTCCTTAGAAGTCCAGGAAACTTTGGAAGTCCACGAAGTCAACATTTGGAAGTCAAAACTCTCAAGAAGTCAACACCGATACTTTGGGTATCATTACCTAATCATTTGTAATCTATTTCCAATCATTGTAAGACTTTTAATCATGATTTCTAATGTTCAATATTCTGAGTTTATGTTCATGTTTGCTATGAGTGGCTAGTGCCTTTGTGCACTTGCTTAGATGATGTATATTACTTAATGATTTGCGTATGATTGTGATAACATGTTTTAATTCAATTTCAAGTTAATTCTAAGATCCAATTGTGCTTAAGTTTCATAGTGACATTTGTTAATCAAGTTTGACTAGTTGTTAGTAATTCTAAAGGTCGAAAGGTTTATTGTTATTCAACTAGTTATAATCATTTGTCTATGAATGATTGTTTTTACCCATTATTCTTGGTTAAATAAAGAAACTTAATTGTGGTTGTAATAAGAATGCTTTTGTCTATCAAATTGGATTGATTGAAAACCATCTCATAGGTCGAAAGATTAGTAGTTTACAATCAATTGTAACCTTTTTGTCTATGATCGGTTACCTTTTGTATTGACCATTTCCTAAGCTTATTTTATAAAACAAAAGATTATTTTTGTGTTTAAGTTTGTTAATCCAAACTTATGAAACTTGAATTGATTGGTTAAATTTAATGCTTGTTTTTATAAACTAAAATCTTGACGAAGGTTTAACTTGTAAGAACAATAGATTAGTTCACCAACTAATTATCATAACCGACATGTTAACAAAAGTTATCACAATCATGCTTATCAAGAGTAGTATACTAGTCTAAGCAAGTGTAGTTTTAATCATTTGAATTATCATATTATCATTATTGCTTGTTTTTGAGATTTACTTTTAGTAGCTTTTATACTTACAACTCGATTCACTCACAAATCCCTGCGAACGATCCCGACTTACCGTCATAATCTTTCTATAACGGACGAGTTCACTTGCTCGTATGTGTTATTTCTAGATTCTGTAATTCAACCCTTATAAATTTAAAACTTGTACTCACACGCAACACATCAGTGATGTAGTTAAGGAATCTAAGAAAGCTGGTGAGTTGTGTTTGCGCAAAACAGGGTGATACTTCAACTCATGCTTCATCTATTAAGGCTGGATGCAGGGATGATGAGAATTTTTGTTTTTTCGTAGCTTTGGATGATGATGAGCTTGTTATTCCAACCGCATGGTCTGATGAAGGGAAGAACAAAATAAGGGCAAAAAGGTTGAGTGGTGAGTATGAGTTCAAAAAGATGTTGTTCGAATTGGATTTCTTAATAAACTATGATGAAATCAAGGAGAAGCGAAGCAAAGACACTGAAGTGAGTCAAAAAGAGGGTGTGGCAGATATGAATCAAACTGTTGACAACGAAAAAGATAAAGTTAGTCCAAAGGATGCTGGAAAGGGTATGGGTGAACCTGAACTTGAACAGGGTTTGGAAGGTGAGTTGGAAACAGGGAAAGAGGTTGATTCTTCCACATAGAAATTGAAGAGGATTGTCTGGATGAGCAAGCATGCTATGGACCTATTGATGAGGCAGAGTTTGATTTGTTGATTCATGAGGCAGACATTGATTTGTTGATTCAAGAGGCAGAGATTGATTTGTTGGAGACAGGCAAAGAGGATGATTTCGTCCACATAGAAATTGAAGTTGATTGGCTGGATGATCAAGCAGCCTATGGACCTGATCAAGATGCAGAGATTGATATGTTGTATGTTGAGTTAGATTTTGTTATTCATAATGTGGCTTTTCTACATAATGAACTCAGAGATGAAGCTGTAGTAGTTGCTGATGAAGGTCCAACAGCAGATGTTGAAGATAGTTTGGAAAGCGCAGACATGGAAGCTCCAGCTACAATTGATTCACCTGCCAGTGTGACCTCTGGTACAGAAAATAAGAGAAAAAAGTTGGATCCAGTTGACAAGGATGGGAAGGCAATACAAACAGATGAGGAGGTTGATTCCAAGTGAGGAGGGAATGCTCAAGGTCATGACAAGGCAATGGTCAAGGTTGTTATGTTTATTTTGTTTATCTTATGGCTTTGGATGGCATGTTTTGAAACAATTTAGTTTATGTAGCTCGAGTAACATTTTAGTGTTGTGTCTAGTGGTATTTTGTGCCATATGAGTATGTTTATGAACATGTTGGGTTATGTATCAATGTATGCAATACTGTGTTTGGCACACAGTATTTGGTGTTACTCATGTGTTACATATGTTTAGCACATTTGACATGTTAATTTGGTGTTTTAATTATTGGTTGACTACTAAAGTCAATGAATGGTATGCAGGTACACAAATGGTTATGTTTATGATGAAACTCAATTGGTTGATGATGAACTCAAATAAGTACATTTTATTACTATCATTTATCCTATTAAATTGACTTGTTTTACTATATTATGTATGAGGATTGATACTTAATCGTTTACTTTTGTAATTCTCAGTTGAAAACAAGCATTTGGTGAAACTTGGCGATTTTGGACTAATTACGGAGCAAAACAAGCATAAAGTGAAGAGTCTACTGAAATGGATAAGATCAAGTCAAATATGCTCCAGATGCGCCGCATCTCACTCATGACATGCGCCGCATCGCTATCAAGATCTCACCAGATACGATCCAAGATTCAAGAGGACATGCGCCGCATCCAAAGACGAAGATACGCCGCATCTTCTGGCGGTGTACGAATATTCCTGAATATTATAATCTTGGACCCCACGCGAAGTTAAGTACATGCGCCGCATCTACTTGCTAGATGCGCCGCATCCTACCCTCAGACGGTAACTATAAATACCCCAAAGACCAGACGAATTGAGTGCCATATATATTATATACGAGACCGAAGACCAAAAACCCTAGGACGAATTCAGTTAAGGCAGCAGCACAAGACACACTCAAATCAAGGATACAAGAGCTGTATGAAGGTGCTGCATGTGTTTAATTCATTAAGTAGTTTTGTTTTATTGTGTTAGCAAACTTTAATTCATCAGGATTGATGGCTTGTGTAATGTGACAACGGAAAGATTGCACTCCCTTAAAACTGCTTTCCCATCAATTAAAGTTTATATGTTGATGTCTTTGGTTACTACTTATTAGTGCATTGATAACCTCTGTGTTTATTAGTGGCCTGCGCATTTGACTGCGGAAAATAATGTGGCTCCCACGGTTGTTACTAAATTGATCACTTAGGAATAACTTTTAGACATAAGTAATCATTAAGGGTTTACTCGCCGATAAGAATAGGACCAACGAGAAAGGGTTAACTACATACACTTCATATAAAGCTATCAATAAAACAAGTGACAAACTACTTAATCATAAGGACAGATCTTCTTATTGTCTCGAGTATTTATCTGTGTACGTGTGTGCTACTTGCTGATTCGTGCCTATTGGTTTAGTTTATTATTTAATTGCAACCAAATCGTGCCAGTCTCTCAGGCTGAAACCCCCTTGCGTTAGAATATTAAAATACTGATTAGAATAACTAGATAATACGTTCCACTCTTAGTGATCGACACTCTACTTACCATTATATTCATACTGACCGGGTACACTGCTCGTTAAGTGTGTGTGTTATTGATAAGTCGGCTAAATATAAATTTAAAACTTGAGTAGGCATTAAAACTGCTAAACCGCAACGACACATCACGCGCATCAAGTTTTTTTGGCGCCGTTGCCGGGGAGTGAATTGTTATTATCTGTTAATTTGATTAGTATTTTAATTAGGTTTTTAATTTTTATCTAACCGCTAATTTTGTTGTGTATTAGATTAATTTGCATTCATTGTACTATTTTGCATATTTTCTGTTTTTGTGTGCTTTTTGCTTGCTTTTATTTGTGTTTATTTTTGTGTGTTTTTATTTGTTTTATTTTTCGTACTTTTTTGTGTTCTGCTATCGTTGTACTGAACTAAATCGAACGATACGGCGCATCTGATTTTTCAGATACGGCGTATTGCGTTCAATTTTTTTATAAAATACAACGCGTTTAATTAATTCGATACGACGCATCTTTTCCCCAAGATACGGCGTATCTGTTTTTAATATAAATTTTTTTTTCTAAACGTTAACGCGATACGACGCATCTGCTTTAGCAGATACGGCGTATCTAATATTTTTATTAAAAACAGTTTGCGAATTATTAAACAGATACGGCGCATCGATTTTTATCGATACGGCGCATCTTCTGAATCAAAAATCTTATATTTTGAAACGTAACGAAGTAACGGCGTATTAGTTTTTGCTGATACGGCGCATTAAAATTTTTATAAGTATAACTAATTTTTGATTATTTAAACATACGGCGCATTCGATTTATCGAGCGCGGCGTATTGCTTTTCTGAATAAAAGTCTGATTTATTTTTAACGTATTAAGATACGGCGTATCCCATTTATAGGATACGGCGCATCAACAGCAGACGTCAGCAGCTTTTATTTTACTTTGATTGTTTCACTTTTCTTTTGCACGAGTAAGTTTTATTTCAGGAAGATGGACGATCCGGATATTACAATGGAAGAATATGTCAAATTTATAGAGGAAAGAGCCTTGAGCAATAATCAGATGTATGATTGGAAAAGAGCAAGATATGGTGGACAAGTCATTGAGACAAAAGAAATCACTATGGAAGAATACTTGATTTTAGGACAAGAAAAGTCAAGGAAAGAAAGAAACAAATTGCCATTTCAACACACTTGGTGTATGTCAAATGATGATGAAGAAGATTCATATACCTTGAAACCAATTCCGGCAATTGTTCTTGATAGTACTTTTTCTCCGGAGATTGCACAAGATGATGTGTATACGGAACCCTACGTTGAAGAATATTCTGCAATCGTATTACCACCATTAGACAATCCAACGGATGAAGATGAAAAGTATTCCAATTTTGATTTCGAACCATTTGACGCAATAGTTTATGATGACATACCTCAACCAGATTTTGACCCAACGAGGGATTTTGAAGAAATCTGGGATTACTTATTTAAGGATGAAATTCGGGACGATGCTGAAATTGCAACACCACTAGTTGAAGATGGAGATTCACAAGATGAATTGGAGTCGCTTACAACACAAAGTGGTACAAATTTATTTAATATTATTAATCCCGTTACTAATAATCTTGCTAGTTTTCCTAAACAGGTTGCAAAACGAAAAGATGATGAGGTGAAATTTATTACACTACCTATTGAAGCACCTGTGATCAACCCGTATTTGGTGGAGCTCGAAGAAGAATTTGGTGATGAGCTCTTGAACATTGCTATGATTGATGAAGATGATGATTTCGACCCTATGAAGGTTGTTGAGGAACTCGAACTTTTACTTGCTAAAGATCCTTTCTCATTTTCTGCGGAATTCAAGGGACGCCTTACTACCAAAGAAACTAACCAAGAAGAAAGGAGACTCATTTTTCCTCAACATACTACTCTTTCAGATGAAGTGGGCAAGTCATCCAATTTATCAACCAAACCGGGTAAGAATAGGAAAGATGTTCATATATTGCCAAGGTATGATCTTTATTTATTTCTTCCATCTTTACTAGCAAATTTACACTCTTTTCGTGTTTATTGCTATTATCACCCGCACTTGATCCCAAGTGGGGGGAACAACACCCTTTTACACAGTAAATAAGGGTGGAGTCAGGCTCGTGACTCGAACAAAAACAAGCGCTTCGTGGGAGGCAACCCATGCTTATCTTTTAATTTTTATTATTCTATTTTGTGTCGAGTCAGTCAGGCCGCCGAGGATACGGCGCATCTCAATTCTGAGATGCGACGCATCTCCTGCAAATGGTCATATCTTATTTTGTTTTTCTGCATTTTTTATTTTCGAATTTAAAACTTTTTATCAGTTTATTTTTTAATGCGGCGCATCCCTGGTTAAGGATGCGGCGCATCTTTTATTCTGATCCGTATTTATTCCAGGCTCGATACGGCGTATCTTCTTCCATAAGATACGGCGCATCGACTGACCTGATGATTTTCATTTTTATCTTTTATGTTTTATTTTTACCTAACTACTAATGAATTATGCAAGTTTGAACCTTTCTTATCTTAGGTGTGTTTTAAAGTGTTGGTGGTATTATAGATTCCTGCATTTCCTGTGGATACATCTTATACGAAGCTTAAACGTTCTAATCCACAAGAAAGATGATTTTTGCTCTTATACTAATGGAGGATCATACCGAGCAAATCTCAGGGGAGTTTTTCTGTTCTAATTCTTTTATTTTCCAGTTTTTAACATTTTATACAAACAACGAGGACGTTGTTTAACTTAAGTGGGGGGATTGGAGAATTAGAACACTTAACATTTACTTGTCCTAAACTTTTCAAAATATGCTTAAAATGTGCTTAATATATCAAAATTTAAAATTTTTAGCATGTTTTTGTTTAAAGTCTAAGTTGCATAGCTGCACACATGACGTTATTTTCAAAAATTGTGATTTTTCAAAATTCACAAATCTATGAGTGTGCCGGTGACTTGTAAACTTTAGAACTTGGCTTGTATACTATTCGAGACCACCATAATAAGTATTATTTATATAATTGGAATGACTTGTCTAAATTGGTAAATTTCTAGGATTACACCCAAATAGCCTTATATGTTATGTGTTATTAGCTAACTACACTGGTTAGTTAACCCCCGTATAAACCCTTTTGTTACTCTCATTTTTAGAGTAAGATACCCCTAGAAAAACACTCAGAGCCATTCCTTTCGTTTCTTACACCTATGTTTAAAATGTTTCGTTACACCTTACACCTTAGCCTACCCTGTAGATTAAAATCCGTGGTTGGTTAATTGCTATAGGCAAAGTGTGTTTCCTTACATTACCTGTGTTCGCGTGCGTAATTCATTATCTATGGTTAGGTCGGGAAATTGCACAATGCAATTGGAGTGAAAGTAAATATTGTATATCTTTGAGTTTATTTTTCGTGTGTTTACTACTTTCACTATTACCGTTATTTCTGAAGTTATGAAAAGTATGGAAAAATTATCCAGAATTATCATTATAGTGATGTGGTGAAATTTTACACATCTATGCTTAAAAAAAAAAAAAAAAAAAAAAAAAAAAAAAAAAAAAAAAAAAAAAAAAAAAAAAAGTTGGATGTTTGTTTTAACCAACGATGTAAAGTTATGTAAGTGGTCGATATCACCACTATTTGTTGTACATTATATCTATGGATTGAATGGGAGTTGGCAGTTATGGGAACGTCAACTAAGGTTTATTCTTTGATTAAGATTTTGTTGAGTATAATTCGTGTCTACCTAAAGCGTGTGTTTCAAGTGTTTAAGCGTGAGTTATTCAATGATATGAGTCTTATTCATGGGATGGTTGGGATAGTGATTAACCACACTTAGGATTTTATTTTATTTGTTTTGTTTATTTTTTTTTTATTTTACACCAACTTATATCCCAAATATTATCCATACCCTATTCTTTATCCTACCAAACCTTTGATTTATTGAGATTAGGGATTTGAGCAATCTTAAGTATCGTAGTCGTGGATTCGGCTATGTATTTATGATTTTGTCGCCCTTTTTGATATATTATTATTGGTGAAGTTTGGACCTATCTTTAGCCTGTTCGAGTTAAGGATTTGAGCAATTGCAAGTATCGTGTTCGTGGATTCGATCATGTATTTGTGATTTTGTCGCCTTTTCTGGAATTTGAGATCGATAGTGATTAAGAATAATTAACCCTTAAGCCTAAAAACCCTTTTTACCGCTTTAGACTTGTTATTCCTTAGCTTTAGTGGTGGAGATGTGTAAACTTGCCAAGCTTATGATAGAATATTCGTCGCGACTGGACAGTTAAACGATTAGATTTGCTTTTATCGAAATATTTCTATTCTACTTCTAATTCGTTAAGTGTTTAGTTGTGTGATTATGACAAAAATGAATACATGCTTAAATATAAAAATAAGTCCTAACATTTTTAGGATACATTTTCATAAGATTAATTCTAAGGTTTACTTGGGGACAAGTAAAGTTCAAGTGGGGGGATATTTGATGAACTCAAATAAGTACATTTTATTACTATCATTTATCCTATTAAATTGACTTGTTTTACTATATTATGTATGAGGATTGATACTTAATCGTTTACTTTTGTAATTCTCAGTTGAAAACAAGCATTTGGTGAAACTTGGCGATTTTGGACTAATTACGGAGCAAAACAAGCATAAAGTGAAGAGTCTACTGAAATGGATAAGATCAAGTCAAATCTGCTCCAGATGCGCCGCATCTCACTCATGACATGCGCCGCATCGCTATCAAGATCTCACCAGATACGATCCAAGATTCAAGAGGACATGCGCCGCATCCAAAGACGAAGATACGCCGCATCTTCTGGCGGTGTACGAATATTCCTGAATATTATAATCTTGGACCCCACGCGAAGTTAAGTACATGCGCCGCATCTACTTGCTAGATGCGCCGCATCCTACCCTCAGACGGTAACTATAAATACCCCAAAGACCAGACGAATTGAGTGTCATATATATTATATACGAGACCGAAGACCAAAAACCCTAGGACGAATTCAGTTAAGGCAGCAGCACAAGACACACTCAAATCAAGGATACAAGAGCTGTAAGAAGGTGCTGCATGTGTTTAATTCATTAAGTAGTTTTGTTTTATTGCGTTAGCAAACTTTAATTCATCAGGATTGATGGCTTGTGTAATGTGACAACGGAAAGATTGCACTCCCTTAAAACTGCTTTCCCATCAATTAAAGTTTATATGTTGATGTCTTTGGTTACTACTTATTAGTGCATTGATAACCTCTGTGTTTATTAGTGGCCTGCGCATTTGACTGCGGAAAATAATGTAGCTCCCACGGTTGTTACTAAATTGATCACTTAGGAATAACTTTTAGACATAAGTAATCATTAAGGGTTTACTCGCCGATAAGAATAGGACCAACGAGAAAGGGTTAACTACATACACTTCATATAAAGCTATCAATAAAACAAGTGACAAACTACTTAATCATAAGGACAGATCTTCTTATTGTCTCGAGTATTTATCTGTGTACGTGTGTGCTACTTGCTGATTCGTGCCTATTGGTTTAGTTTATTATTTAATTGCAACCAAATCGTGCCAGTCTCTCAGGCTGAAACCCCCTTGCGTTAGAATATTAAAATACTGATTAGAATAACTAGATAATACGTTCCACTCTTAGTGATCGACACTCTACTTACCATTATATTCATACTGACCGGGTACACTGCTCGTTAAGTGTGTGTGTTATTGATAAGTCGGCTAAATATAAATTTAAAACTTGAGTAGGCATTAAAACTGCTAAACCGCAACGACACATCACGCGCATCAGTTGACTACTAAAGTCAACAAATGATATGGTACTCCTTTTTTAAGTTTGAACAAATGGGTAAGATTTTGGAAACACATTGCAGTTGACAAATGGGTTAGAACTTGTTGTACTTTGGACAAATGGGTTAGAACTTGTTGTATTTTGCCATTGCATGGATAACATTTAGAAACTCATTGGACAATAACACCAATTTTAGATCCTAGAAAACTATACAATAACACAATGAGGCTTTGGACAGACCTAAAAAGACCTCACCAAAATAAGTTTCACTAGTAACAAAAAGATACATAACAGTTGAAACGACAAACAGAATTGACCTTCTTAAGCCTAGAGCTTCTTAGGGGCAGGCACATACCAATCCATCCTATTCTTGCTTGAGCAACCCACCTTTGCTCCAAGACCCAGTACAACATTTGTTATTCTTTCACCTCTGTTTGGTCTTGTAAGCTCACTTGCATAAGCTATAAGAACAAGGGGGCCAACAGTTTTGGAAGTGCACGCCTTAGAATTGGTAGGCTTTCCCTTCCCCCTTTTCCCCCAGATGTGGAAGCCTTTACCTTCCTCTTCCTCACCCTTGTAGTGCAAGCCTTGGAAGTGGTAGGCTTTCCCTTCCCCCCCCCCCCCCTTTGCTTTAGATGTGGAAGCCTTTCCCTTCATCCTCATCCCCCTAGTGCAAGGCTTGGAAGTGGTATCCTTTGGTGGTATGTCTATTTCTTCATCACTGGATGATATGTCCAGTTCTTCATCCTCATCACTGGATGACATGTACATTTCTTCATCCTCATCACTGGATGATATGGCAATCACTTCTACAATTTTCTGCATACCTTTATTACCCATCCCCATATTTTGCTGGTTTGCCCTAACACACCCGTTTTCAAGAAACTGTATCCTTTTTTCAAGAGCTTCCAGTTTTGCATCGAACCTAGTCCCCTTTTCAAGATAGCCTATCCTTTTTTCATAATCTTCCAGTTTTGCATTCACCTTACTCACGTTTTCAGTATCTTCACAGCCCTCATCGAGTTCCCCCCCCTTATTGATGTTTTGAGTATCTTCACAGCCCTCATCAAGTTTCCCCTCTCCCTTATTCCTGTTTTGAGTATCTTCACAACCCTCATCAAGTTTCCCCTTTCCTTTATCATCTGCAGTTTCACATCATTGAAAAAGGGACTAAATGTGTAATACACATAAATCAGAACAATGAAAAAGAATACACTGACCTAGCAAGACCTCAGGTTGTTTGTGCGCATATTCCCATAAGTCATTAAGAATCTCATCAGAAATTTCATCCGATTCCATCCAAGAGGTACCATATTTAGACCGAACAAACGCTACTATTTCATCGGTTAACTTGAAATTGCTCCAGTCCTTGTCTGCCATTGTACGAAATTGTGTGAAAAATGATCGAATTTTGGTATGTAGTAGAGGAGTGTGTGAGGATTAGAGCGGGAAAACACAGGTTGTGCAGCTATTGTGTGAAAAACAATTGCCACATTCCTCCTCACCTTCCCTTGACCAAATAGCAGTGTTCTCTCACGCACTTCGAACACTTTCTCTATCCTTTCATGCTTCACAACAGCGACAAAGAACCCATACATGTTGTACTTCTTCACAAGTCTTGATGGTATAGTCTGTTACAAAATGTACAAAACTTAGCATTAGTTTTATTGGGGTGATTCTATCATACATTATGATCTATCAATCATCTTATCAGAAACACAATATCTCAGACAAATGACAGCTATATATCTGATTAAGCAACTCTGTCACTACTGCTTCCCAGGCCAAATACACAGAACAAAATAGATGACCACATCAACCATGCATAAAGGAAGTATAGCAGCTAAAGATCCAGCTCAAGCTCAAGCTAATGACAAGAGAAGAGTTGGAACAGAGGAAGCAGACCATAAAGTCAACCATATCAAGTCTGTGTCGAAGCTACAACAACCTCACAAGCTATAGTTTGATAGTTGTTTAGTTTGTAATATCATTGAAATTGTAGCGTAGCATTACTTTGACTTTGAATTTCAGTTTGTATATAAACTCTCATTTGTACCCATTTTCATTTAATGTGAAATACAAAAGTTTTTCCCTCCATAATATTTTCTTTCCAACTCTCAATAAACCAACATCCACACTAACATTAAGTGTAACAATTTAACAAATTAGCAAAGTTTCAATACACTTACAAGTCTCCTATCTCTCCAGAAGCATGAAGTCATCTTTCTGTAGAATGCCCTTTCTTCTTGGTCATGGACAATGTGAAAAGTCTAAGTACACATCCAGTTCATCCGACGGGCTTCAAAATCTGAATTTAATAATACAAAATTAGTTACAGATAATCCAAAATGTTACACTGATATCATATACTTGATGTAGTTAAAGTTAATAAAGAAAAACATACCATAGTCATGTGCTTGGTGACAGAGGGCATTCATGGCTATGTTGGTGTTGTATGTCTCCACTGTTGTGATGGCCCCTCCATCAGGTTCAAACAACATGACATTATATTCCTCCCCCGGGACAACCTGAGTAAACACCATCCACTGACCAGGTTTCATATTTAAGTCTTGGACCAATCTCAACCAACCACACCCAAACAGGAAGGAGTGGACGTATCGATCATAGAGATGTTCACTTTCCACCCTAACATTGTACTCAGTCGTATTAGTAATAACCACGACATAGTCAGTAGGGGTTGGACCATTCAGATATTTCAAAAAATCTTCTTGCAACAACTGCATAAGTAGAGATGTGTCTGTCACTGGCACTAAACATCTCCAAAACTGATCACTTTCGGGCTCATAGTTATGAAACTCCTCCCCATCCTCACTGTAGCAACTTACAGAAAACACATCATCACCCTCTTCTATAAAATGTATGTAAGCAACATCCGAACAGGTGATGTTGTGCATGACAAAATCATTTCACCTTGCTCCCTCAACAACACACACTAATTCTGAGACTCTTCTTAAACTAACTCTCCATCTAATCCCCCTACAGTTAACTAAGTAAATATAAAGATTCCCATGATAGGAACCTCGTAAGATGTAATCATTATGCAGTTCCTCTATATCAAAATTAATTTTTAAGCATTGACAATTTCTTAAAACTAGTTTCTTAGAGAAATAACAGTTAATTCATATATGGTGTTAGCTTACAAACTCATCCAAAACATCTCCAGGATCGTCCACAGCGCAAACAAATTGATTCCCATACATAGTTACTGCATTAACGATTAAGATTAACAAAAATAACGTTTGAATGAAGTAAAAATCAGTAAATATTATTACCTGGTATGTGTGTTGTTTGATTTTGCATGCCTTGCAAGTTCCAATGGTATGTGTTTGTGGGTATGTGATTTGATCGGATGAAATAAGATAGAATGTGTTTGTGGGTGTGTTATACACGACATAAGTTATTTGCAAAAAATGTCTTCGTCGTATTCGTGTCTCAGGGTAGCTGAAGGGTGTTAAAGGCGGGAAAAGTATATTGACGAAATTACCCTCACGTGCAACGCACGCGAGGACTTACCTAACGGGATTTCCTAACGAGCGTTAGCTAGAAAACATAATTCGCAACTACAGTAACTCTTCACGGACCTTTCTTGCAAAAAACTGAAAGTTCAGGGACAATATTCACAATTTTTTTTTTCGAAGACATCTTTCGTAATTTTGGCAAAGTTCAGGGACATTTTTCTCACTTACTCTTTTCTTTATTTACAAAATCTCTCGGTAGACATATTTTATTTGTGAGTTGGTAATCAGTTCACATCTTGAAAATGTCATCTACTACCGCATCATCATTTATAGAGTTATAGTTGTGCATTATTTGCTTAATTAGGCATATCCTATAATCATCTACTACTGCATCAACATTTATAGAGTTATAGTTGTGCATTATTTGCTTAATTAGGCATATCCTATAATCATCTACTACTGCATCAACATTTATAGAGTTATAGTTGTGCATTATTTGCTTAATTAGGCGTATACTATAATCTTTTATATGTGGACAAATGTCATAAAAAGGCACTAAATTTATAGTCCGTTTTCAATCAGGGTATTTTTTATTTTTTTGCATAAAAAGGCGTCCAACAAAAATTTTCAGCCAATTTAAGTTTTTTTTCTAACACATTTCGTTAGTGAATTACATGTTTGGTCCTTCAAATTATTTTATTTCAAAAAAAACAAGTTGAAATTTTTTTTCTATAACCTTTTTTTCGAAAATTCTTTTTCTAAATTTTTTTTTCGAAAAAAAAATTAGAAAAAAATTGAAAAAAAAAATTCAATTTTTTTTTTTTAATTTTGAAAAAAAAATTTCAAAAAAAAAAAATTTTTTTTATAAAAAAAAGAAAAAAGTTTTTGAAATTTTTTTTTTAAGTTTTTTCAAAAACTTTTTCTTTCAAAATCTTTTTTTATTATTATTTTTTTTTTGAAATTATTTTCTTTTTGAAAATATTTTTTCAAAAACTTTTTTTTTCGAAAATATTTTTTAGATAAAAAATTTTAGAAAAAAAATTTTCAAAAAAAATTGAAGGACCAAACATGTAATGATTATACAAATTCAATGACCAAACATGTAATTCACTAACGAAGTGGGTTAATGAAAGTTAGTAAAAAACCTAAATTGGCTGTAAAATTTTGTTGAGCGCCTTTTTATGCAAGAAAAAAGAAGAGTACCCTAATTGAAAACGAACCCTAAGTTTAGTATCTTTTTGTGTCATTTGCCCTTTATATAATAGAGGAAAAATGTTTTTTGAGTCCTTGTCATTTGCCCGGTATATAAACGTTACTTTCTTGTTGATTAATGTAATTTATGGCTAATAGTCTGAAAAGACATCGAACTTGTCACATTTTTCTATTGTTGTCATCCTACAAAATTCAAATACTTCTTTAATTTTCCTATTGTATGCATCATTACTTATTTTTTCAACTTTGAACCTTTTTTTAGAAGGCGACTTTCAATTTTTGGTTTAGAGAGTCGTACCCGCCACAAATGCAGGCCCTCATCCATCACATACCCAGACTATGTTGTCTTAACCGGGCCCACGCTAGTGTAGTGGGGATTCAACGGCTTCCGCCCGGAAACCGTACCGCCTCCACACGAGAATACTCGCTGGAGTAACAGCCGGATGAAAACCGGGGCCGGCTCGGATTCAAGTCTCCGCAACTAATGGCTCAAAGACTCTCCTCTTCATTGCCTGATAACAACAGAGCATGTAGCCCGCCCCCATGTGAGAACTTCCCGGTTGGTCACCCAACCGGTAGTGCTCTCACAGGAGACTCACTTAACCCCTTAAGCCACCACCACTAAACCACATGCTTATTGTTTCTCAACTTTGACCTTAAACATTTTTTTGTGTTATATAATATTTGATGAAAATTATACTTATGAAAATACATTCAAATCCTAATCCATTCATATATTTTACATCAATTATTATATAAAACAAAAGAAAATAGTTAAGATCAAAGTTGAAAAAAAAATTCTTCAAAAAGTCAAAACATGACAATTATTTTTGGACAGAGTGAGTAATATTTACGTAATAAAAACATCTTTCGCTAAAATTGTTAATTTTTTTTTTTTTTTTTTTTTTTTTTTTTTTTTTTTTTTTTAATCTTTGTAAGATTGCAAATCTGTTATCATAGAAACTTGTTTAATGTCATAATTTTAAGTTGTAATTTGTGACGGTGTAATGTATCATTTTTTTTATTTATAACACTATTGTTGTGAACTTAAGAAGGCTTATTTGTAATTGATTATTAATATATACTTGATTTTATAAATTATTACTAAATGTGTAAAAATGATAATAAATGTAAAACGTTGCGGCTTTGGTCGAGAATCATGCCTAAAGAGGACGTCTTAATAAAATCTCCGACTAGTATGGAGTGGGTTTGGGGGAGCATCGTGCTTCAACGGGACGCCCCGATTAGATCCCGATGAGAATGGGAGCAGGTTTAGGAAAAACTTTGGTTATCGGCCGGTTTGAGAATAGGAATGGTTGCCCCGCCCCGTTGGCATCTCTACTTCATAAGTTAACATAAGTAACTATCTTAGTAATTTTAAACTATATAATGCATCGTGCGAATGCATACATATTGAATTTTTGTTTTCTAAAAAGAACGTGCATATTGAATTTGTTACAAAACTATGATAATTTGGAATTATATCAATGTGGAAAAGTTACATGGGAGTGGATTATTTTCCCCCACCCACCATGCATATAGATGTCGGTCTCTTTCCAACTGATTAGACCTCATGAAAGCTACGTATATGACTTTTGGATATATTCATACACTTAGGGGCAATGTTTAAACGGTTGACGGCGGTTTGACCGCCGTGTCGCCATTTTTAAATCCGGTTTTTTATAAGTCCGTTTACTGTAGCGAAGGGTTTTCGGTTCAACCGGTTTTGACTTCTTTTTTTTTTTTTTTTTTTTTTTTTTTGATTTTTTTTGTTGGGCGGTTCGGCTGGTTCAACCGGTGACGGAAGCATGGCCGGTTCGACTAAAAAACCGGTTTTTAAAACATTGCTTAGGGGCCGTTTGGTTTTAAAGTATGGGAATAAAAGATTGCTTTCATTCCTAACATAGTTGTTTATGTTTGGTTTATGGGTTTGGTTTTTGAAAATGAGTATGAAACCCATAAAAATGGTCATTTCCCATACCCATCTATGGTGGTGGGTTTACAAACCCATTCCATAGTCATTCTCATATACATACCAAACGCCCCCTTAAACTTAAATTAAGCAAATTAGTTATAATAAGGTTAACTTAAGGGTGATATAAACTAAAACATGAAATTGAGTTCATTTTTAAAAATTTCTCTAAACCTTAACCATGTGAGGTTTTCATGTTGAGTTTAGCTGGGAAATACACGAGTAACTAGTAACTGACTCCCTCATATGCAGCTGGCTAACTAGGGTATCCTTATGGCCTTTTTCCGGCTTTTTTTTAGCCACCTCAAGATGTGTAACTAATGAGTTTTGAACTTGAGATCTCTTATGAAAATATAGAGGTACCTAAACGGGATTACCCTAACGGTGATTAATTTTTCTTTAAACTTTGTAATATCATCGCAACACGTAGAAAATATCCAAGACCCGAATACAGACACAGCTACACTTGCCAAGAGCCAATCTTACCACCATCTTCTGTTTTAGCTAATGTATCTTTACTTTTAGTATATATACCTAGTAGGGCGGGCCCACTTGGAAGCCGGGTATGTCACGGGCCACACCCGATTGAGTCACGAAGTGTAATTTGTTTTCAAAAAGTGTCGTTTTTTAGCCTGTGCAATCCCCGATAATAGATTTTGCTACTTTATTTATTTATAGTGCAACTTGAGTTTAGACGAAAAAGTCTTTGTGGTGCAAATTTTAGCACTTGTGATGAAATTTCTTATGCAAAACCTGTCTAAAAAGTTTGTGCAACACCCATGCGAAAATCAAAAGTCCGTCACTAATAACTAGTAAAAATAATAATAATAACAATACATAAAAAAAGGGTTATTACCGGTTCATATATTTCTACTAAAATCTACTATAGTCATCGTCAAACATTTTAGTGATAGATTTCAAATGTGATTTTGCCTCTTAAAGAGGCTGAAGATGACTTTTTAGATAGCATAGATGAAAAGGATGGATTCATGGCATCTAGAAAAGAAATCCTTTGACAGCACTCAATTTCGAGTGTCCTTATCGTGTCATAAGTAGCGATCACCGATAAGATGGTTTAAAATTTTAGGGTGTCAAAGAATAGGGGTGGACGGCCTCAAGAAAATTAAAATTTGTGAGACTAGATATTGGGATCTATCATCATCAGATGTTGCTATCTAATAAAAGAGCCTATTTTGTTATCACTCACGTAGTCACGTATATGATTTTGAGAATCTCAATCCTTTCTATCGATAAATCTTAAAATCAATATTGAAGATCAAATGCGTGAGTTATCTATTTATTCTAATAAACGTGAATAATGTACAAGTCTATGAAGCAGTAAAAATCATTAATGCTATGACGTGTCTTCGCTCCTATTAGTCTGAAAATAATTAATGCTCTCATGTGTACAACATTGTTATGCACGATCATTTCCCTTCGATACTAAAGCTGTTATTTTTTGTAGGTCAAAATCCCATCAATGCAGTAATCCTTTCGCTTCTATACAAATGGTTTTATTTTTGGTAGGTCAAAAAGCCTATCAATTCATTCTCATTACAGAATCATCCTCTATACGCTCCTACTAATTAATATTCAGTTTCAATTCACCAATTAATATCAATGTATTAAAAAAAAACAAATTTACTACTTTTAAATTCATTATTATTAAGCTTATTTTTTTAATAGTTGGATTTGGTTGTCTAATTTGGGTTTTTCTTTTATTGAGTTGGCTATAGGTTTCTTCATTTGATTTTGACCACAGTTACCGGACGCACACCAACAGTTTGATGAAATGCTTGAAAGAAAAAGACATGCTTAATATGTAAGTGATGCTTCTTCTTTGTTATACTTTCTCTTTCAGTTTAGGTTATTGTTTTATTCTTGGACTTTTTAGAAAATATAACTATTAATTGAGAAAAATATTGTTTTATTAACTTTCATATTCACGTTCTATCAGTTTTGTACAAGTATTTTTATCTCTTTGTTGCAAATTTTTCAGAAATTAATACATATAATGGCGTATAAGTGCTTATTCAGTGTAGAATAAACAAATAACCAGATAAGCACTTAAATAAAAGCAATCTTAAACATTTAAAAAAGAAAAAAAAAAAAAAAAAAAAAAAAAAAAAAAAGTTGATATAATTGTTGTTGATTTTGGGTTTAGATTAAACAGTGTTGGGCATTGTTTTTTGAAAGTGATTATGTCGTAGTAGATAGTGTTTGTTTGTGCATATTCATTAAAAATAAGCAATCCAAATGTTTATTCTTTGATTCTGAAAATGTGTTACGGATATATAGTTTTTGTATGTTAAATTATGTACTTTTTATGGGTTTTCTAAGTGTAGATATGTTATTGCCTCTCAGAGTAAAAATGTGATTTTTTTTGGGGAAAGGATTTTAACCCGGTAAAATAAGAGTAAGAATGTGGTTATACTTGACTAACCAAGTCCAACAACGTACTAAGAAAAATTGATGTAGTCTTCTTAATTAAACCAAGCTATACACTTTCTTTGTGTTGGGTCCTTCAGTACCCAAGGATCCTTAAAACATGATTTGAATACAAATTAAGCTAAGTGTTAATTAAACCGAAAACATTCTAAGTCACTGAGTGAACAGTCACTTGGTGAGTTACCTTCAAGATGCTCAGGACGAATCTAAGAAGAAAGATTCACCACACAGTGAGGCGGTACTCCCTGAAGTATTACTTGAGCCAAAGAAGAAGGTAATGGGTTCAGTGAGTGTTGGACAAGAACTCACTGAACCCCAGTCTCCTAAACAACAATAAGTGATTGAAGACTGAAGACTGAAGGCGAAGACTGAAGAACCTGAAGCCTGAAAGAAAGGCGGGAATAAGCGGGAAGGTTTGAAGAGATAAGGACAAGTCTTATCGGGGCAGAAACAAACCATCCCTAAAGCGGCTAAAAGTCAAGAAGTGTCAGAACTGACACTCGAAGACTTTTTGGCGCATTCCTATTGGTTCTTGGAAATGACAAACACTGTTGTAGTTGTCAGACACGCCTTCCTATTGTTTATGTATTTTTAATCTTCAGTCTTCTTACATGTTTGCCTATAAATAGCAAACAGATGGAGAAAAGTGGGTTAGGTATTTTGTGCAATAAAAGCTTAGACTTTCACAATACCCCTTTTCTCCTACAAAGAGTAACCAATCCCTGAGATAGCTTAGTGGGTCGATATTGTTACCACTTAAGCATTGCTTGAGTTTAGATAGGAGACACCATACCTTGTCTATTCAATCCCAAGTGTTTGTTACGCAAAACACTTGGGTAATAGATTCTTTGATTGATTTCTAATAAGAATTTAAACGTTGAAAAACATTGTGTTTTTATATTTACGTTTTACTTATAAGTTGTAATTAAATCAAATACATCGTATCAGTCATAAACACAAATAGATTAACTTTTTAGTTAACTCTAAGCGTGTTAAGGGAACAACAAGTGGTATCAGAGCCTCTGGTTTATAAAATCTTTTCAAAAACTAAGAGTGCTCAAGGTTTTTAAAACCAAGATCCTACTATGGCTGATATTAATGTGCCCCAGCTAGTCGATAAAAAGGGTGGAAGCTTTTCAGCTGTTGCCCCCAGACTTGAAACTGGTAAATTTAGCAAGTGGAAAAAGCGAATTCTTTGCTACTTGACTGGTATGGAACCATACTACATCACTTGTGTCAAAGAAGGTCCCTATGTCCCAAAGACTGCTGAAGGGCTAAACAAGCCTGAAGCTCAGTGGACCATTGATGAGAGAAGGGTGGTCAATCAAGACCAGCGCCTGAAAAGCATCATTATATCTTGTCTTCCTGACGATATAATGGAATCAGTCATCAACTGTTCAACAGCCAAGCAAACTTGGGATGACTTGATCAATAGCTTTGAAGGTCCCTCAGATACCAAGGAAAACAGGATAATGGACCTAAAACTTGAGTACAATACTTTCAGAGTAAAGGACTCTGAAAGTCTCTCTCAGACATATACCAGATACAAGACCCTAATAAACAAATTATCAAATGATGGTGTAGTTTTGTCTAAACATGAGACAAATGTTGGTTTTGTTAACAGTCTCCCTGAGAAGTGGCTAAACTTCTCACAAGGCCTCAGGAATGCTAATCACATTCAGACCCTTGAGCTCCCTGAGATCTATGGGAAGTTTGTCTATGAAGACAACTTAATCTCTAGGAGATACCCAGACTCAAAAGCTCTTGAGACCAAAAAGGCCATGACCTCCTCACCCATATCAACTGCCTTTTATTCTAATGGTGTTGTGCAGGATTTTCAAGAGGATTCTGAAGATGAGATTGATGAAAGAACTGGTGATGAGCACCTAAATGATTTAAACTTGGAATTCCAAGAAAGAGCACTCCTTGCTAATTCAAAACGTTTCATCAAAAGAAAACAGTCCAACTTCTCAAAAGCCAAAGCAAATGAAACCACTGAAGGTTTTAATTGTGGTAAAAAGGGTCATTTTGCTAGAGACTGTTATTCTAAAACCATCTCAGAACCCTCTTATAAATTTTCAGGAAATAGTTCCTCAAGAACTCGCAAGTTTCAACCTAGAATGCTTCAGTCGACCCAGAATGTTCAAAAGGGTCAAAAAGACTTTGAAGCAAAATATAGGAAAGCTAAGGCTAAACTTGCACTTCTTGAAACAAATCCCTCAATGTCTAAGGCTACTCAAATATCCAAACCTGTTCAGACAAAGAACAAGGTTCTTGTAGCAGAAGCTTATGACTAGGATGAAGAAGAGGTCTCCTCAGAAGATGAGGAAATTAGAGTAAGTGCACTGATGGCACTTTCTGAAGGTGATCAGGTGGCTGTTGGAAAAAGCCATGCAAGAAATGGAGAGTGGGTGAACATTACCATGAAGAAGGTAAACACTTTACTATCTATGGATGATGATTCTGATTGGCAGTCCTATATGAATTATATTTGTGTAGATCTTAAGTTTGTTGAAGAACAAAGGCTTAACTTGCTTTCAAAATATAACAATCTTGTGTTAGAATTGAATAAGTGCAGAGATGAATTGCTTGTACTAAAACAAGCCAAGTTAGAAACTATTACTCTACAAATTCAAAACACTGAAATTTTGAAACAAAACCCAACCCTGCAAAATGAACTTAACAAAGAAAAGGCTGTCATTGAAGGCTGGACTAAAAAGAACCCCAAGGTCTTTGATACTATGGGTTTAATTCCTAAGAAAACAATAGGAATTGACCATCTCACTGAAACCCCCAGTGAGAGTCACAGTGAAATGACCTTTATTCCAGCTGGCATATCTTTTGAGCAAGAAATGCAACCCAATTCAAATGACTGGATTGTCAGGGACAACCCAGTCAGTAAGTTACCAAACTTTGAGACTGAAAAAATCTTGCTTCCTGAAAGTCAGGCTCTGAAAAATATGCTTGGACTCTCTGACCAACCCAGTAGTACTGAGTTAGTAAATGAGTCCAAATCAGAATCATATCCACCACTCCCACCTCTGAATATCCTTCAAGGTGCTGCACCAAGCTCAGACCTCCCACCATTGGTCTACTATCAGTATTCTCCAAAGGAGAATCCAGGAATGGGAAAAACCATCCTGAAAAGGCAAACCCTTGAAGTCTCAGTAAATACTGATGACTCATCAACTTCAGTCCCTTCTGAAGTAAATACTGAAAGCCCTGATTCAAAAATTGACCAGTTGGCTGAAATGGTCAGAAAGCTGAGTGAGAAGATTGAATCTTCTGATAAACCTTCTCAATCCAAGAAGAAGGAACCCAAATCAGCTTCCTCAAGCACCAAACAAAAACCCTCCAAACCCCTGAAAAGATGTGAACTGTGTTACTTTACTAATCATTTCACTGATGATTGTTATAGAATCATTTACTGCATGATTTGCAAAAAGGAAGATCACAGGACCTCTGCTCACAAATCATACACAGCCACATCAAAGATGGCAGGCTTTAAAACACCCTTCTGATTCTAAACAGAAATAGAAACAAAAGGCCAAGCCTTTTGTACCTTGCCCTCACTGTGGATTCAATGACCACCTTCCTAAGGATTGTCTAATGGACAATAGTTGTGAAATTTGTGGTGATCCCACTCATGACACCTCAGGACATGATAAGGTCGTTCAGACCAGAAGAGATATGACCAAGTCATCCTCTCAGTCTACTGAGTCTACCTCTGCAATCAAATGCAAAACCTGTGGTAGCTCAATCCACTCTACCACTTACCATGAATCAATTGTCACTTTTAGAAAGACCTCCAAAGTTAAGCCCTCCAAGATGTGGAGTCCTAGAAAGAACTAACTCAGTTTACTATTTGTACAGAGGCATGCCAAGGATCCTGTTTAGCATCTAGATAGTGGATGTTCAAGGAGCATGACTGGTGTGAAAGAGTATCTGCACAAATATGTGGATGAATCAGGACCCAAAGTGATATTTGCTGACAATTCATCATGTCTCACTGAAGGTTATGGCTCAGTAAACTGCAATGGTATAGTCTTTACTAGGATAACTTATGTTAATGGTCTTAAATACAATTTGATCAGTGTCAGTCAACTATGTGATGCAAAATACATAGTTCAGTTTGATGATAAGCAAGGAACCATCTTCAATGTAAATAAGGAAGTTGTCCTTATTGCACCAAGAAGACAAGATGTTTATGTGTTAGACATATCCAGTCTAACTCAGAATGGAACTTGTCTCTTTACTAAGGCCACTGATACCCTCAACTGGCTTTGGCATAAGAGACTCTCTCACCTGAACTTTAAAAACATAAACAATCTTGTGAAACAAAACAAGGTCCTTGGCTTACCATCACTTGTGTTTTCAAAGGATAAACCATGCTCTGCCTGTGAAAAAGGTAAACATCATAGAGGATCCTTTAAAACCAAAACAAACTTTTCCATCAGGAACTGCCTTCATCTTCTCCATATGGATCTATTTGGGCCTATCAGTCCTAGATCCATTAACCATGAGAAGTATACTCTGGTCATTGTGGATGAATACTCAAGATATGCTTGGGTTTACTTCTTGATCAAAAAGAGTCAGGCAGCTGAAACAATCATGTCCTTTGTCAGGAACATTGAAAATCAAAATGACATCAAAGTCAAACAGATTAGGAATGACAATGGAACAGAGTTCAAAAACTATGAACTTGAATGTTTCTGTGATGAGAAAGGAATTTCCCAAAATTTTTCCTCTCCTTACACACCTGAACAAAATGGTGTGGCTGAAAGGAAAAATAGAACACTCATTGAAGCAGCCAGGACAATGCTAAATGGATCAGTTCTATCCAAACACTTTTGGACTGAAGCAGTCAAAACTGCCTGTTATACACAAAACAGATCCATCATTGTCAAGAGACATAGCAAAACCCCTTATGAGTTATTCAAGGGAATGATCCCTGACATCAGCTACTTTCATGTCTTTGGGTGTCCTGTGTTTATTCATAATCACAAGGATCACTTAGGGAAATTTGATGCCAAAGCTGATGATGGATACTTCCTAGGATACTCACTTGTCTCAAAGGCCTTCAGGGTGTTCAACACTAGGAGACAGCAAACTGAGGAAACATTTCATGTTACCTTTGATGAGAGCACTGATGCAATCAGTGTGTCTAACACCTCAGTGGAAGAGATAGGCATTGATGATTCATCAAAATACCCTCCTGGTGAACATCATCCTGAAAATGGTCCTTCCACTCAGTACCAAGCAAATGCTGACATCTCCTATTACATCATCCCTCACAACCTTCCTTACCCAACCATCACTGAGTTTTTTGAAGCACAAAAAAAGTACTGATGCACTCATTCAGTCTGAAAAAAGTGCTCAGGAACCAAACAATCACAGTGATGAGTCTACCCACTCAGACACTCAAGATGCTAAAGATCATCTTGTGTCTGATCCTGACCCTACCCATCAGGCCTCTACAAGTTCTAATCAGTTTCCCAGACCTCAGGACAGTTGGACTAGGTCTCAGGATATAGAACTTGTCAATATAATTGGAGAGCCTACTGAAGGCATGCTCACTAGAAGCATGGCTGCACAACTGAGAGTAGCCTCAGCCAATGAATGCCTATTTGTGGACTTCATCACCACAATTGAACCCAAAAGTGTCAAGGAAGCACTTAATCATCCAAGTTGGGTTCAGGCCATGCATGATGAACTGGAGCAATTTGACAGAAACAAGGTAATGACCTTGGTCAAATGTCCTGAAGATGTTTCAGTCATTGGTATGAAATGGGTGTTCAAAAACAAATCTGATGAAAATGGCATAGTCATTAAAAACAAAGTCAGACTTGTAGCCAAAGGCTATAACCAACAAGAAGGCATTGACTATGAAGAAACATTTGCACCAGTAGCAAGGATGGAAGCCATCAGGATCTTCCTTGCTTTTGCAACCTACATGAACTTCAAGGTGTACCAAATGGATGTTAAAAGTGCATTCTTAAATGGGTCACTGAAAGAAGAAGTTTATGTTCAGCAACCTCCTGGATTTGAAAGCCATGAGTTTCCTGACTATGTCTGCAAGCTTAATAAATCCCTTTATGGACTGAAACAAGCTCCCAGGGCATGGTATGAAACTCTTTCAGCCTTCCTGATCCAAAATAAATTTGTCAGAGGCAAGATAGACAACACATTGTTTATCTACAGGACAAATAATGATGTCATACTTGTACAAGTATATGTTGATGACATCATCTTTGGCTCAACAAGTTATAAATTTTGCAAACAGTTTGAAAAACGATGGCAAAGAAATTTGAAATGAGCATGATGGGAGAACTGACTTACTTCTTTGGTCTGCAAATCAAGCAGACTGATAAAGGAACCTCTATCAGTCAAGAGAAGTATGTCAGAAGCCTATTGAAGAAGTATGAGCTTAGTGGTTGTGCCTCAATCAAAACTCCCATGGTACCCCCAAACAACCTTGGTCCTGACCTAACTGGAAAACCAGTGAATCAAACTCTTTTCAGAGGAATGATAGGATCACTGATGTATCTACTTGCATCAAGGCCTGACATCCAATTCTCAGTCTGTTTGTGTGCCAGATACCAATCTGACCCAAGAGAATCTCACCTCATAGCTGTGAAAAGGATACTCAGGTACCTGAAAGGTACTCCAAACCTTGGATTATACTATCCAAAATGTTCAGGCTTTGATCTCAAAGGATACTCAGACTCTGACTATGCTGGATGCAACATGGACAGGAAAAGCACCTCAGGCTCCTGCCAAATCCTTGGTGGAAAACTAGTCTGTTGGAGTGCTAAGAAGCAACAATCAGTTGTCATGTCCTCAGCTGAAGCTGAATATGTTGCAGCAGCAAGTTGTTGTGCAAATGTACTCTGGATGAAAAGTCAACTCAGTGACTATGGAATTCAGTACAAGATGGTTCCCATCTTTTGTGATAACACAAGTTTAATTGCCATCTCAAACAACCTTGTTCTTCATCAGAGAACAAAACACATTGATATTAGATATCACTTCATCAGGGACCATGTCATGAATGGTGACATTGAATTACACTTCATTCCTACTGAATATCAGCTAGCTGATATATTCACCAAACCATTGGATGAACCAACTTTCACAAGACTGAAAGCTGAACTAGGAATGTTGGATATTGAAAATCAGTCCACTGATTGAATCCATCTAACTAAGTGTAAATTCTGAAAACCCCAAGTCCCTGACTCAATGTGTTCCTCAGTGAATAAGATCACTGAATCACCTTCCCTGTACCTCAGGAACTAAACCCAAGTCCCTGAACAAGCAGGATAACCTACCCTGAACCCTTGTACCTCAGGAACTAAACCCAAGTCCTGAACAAGCAGGTTCACTGAATGAAGAGTCATTCAGGGCCCTCTAGAGACATTCAATGCTAACTTAAATACTCTAAGTATCTAGTTAGTAAATGTCCGAGGTTGGTAACTGAATTCTTATTTAATATAAGAATATTTGTTCTTTTGCCTTTCTGGCATGCACCTCATGGGCCCCCACATTCCCACTTGGCATTTAATGCATCTCCAATCACATTACAGATATGTGATGACTCAACCCCGCAAATTACACTTTTTGCAGACGACACAACTGTTTGCCTTGACAGTTGCGCAAAACCGGGATAGTGGAGTGGTTGAGCATTAAATGCGGATCTCAAACGTTTTATACAAAACGATTTTCAAAAATTATCTTTTGAGAAATTAAAACCGCTTAATGCCCAAAACACCCTCCACTTCACTTCCCTATAAATACCCCCCAAACAAAACAAAAAAAACACACACACACACGTTTTTAGAAAATCTTAAGCAAATTCTTGCCTTTTTTCTTCAAAACAAAAATTTTGTGTGTGTGTTCTTAGTCTTTAGAAACCCAGACCTTTGTTGTTCTTGCAAACCCAAGACCTTCCAACACAAATGGCTACTTCTAAGGCTATCAAATACACCCCAAATATGGAATTCCTCATTGAGGGCGTAGACATGACCAAAAACAACGTGGTAGGTAACTTTGCCTATCCCCAAAAGTTTTGGGCGTACAGGAATGTAGTTAAATACCTTCAAAACTGCTTCCTTGCTACGGCGTTCACAAAGACCCCATCTGTCATATATCATAACTACCTGAGGGAATTCTAGTGTACTGCAGTGGCAACTAGCCCTGAGGACACCAAGGACTCAATTATCACATTCTCAGTGATGAATGGGAGAAGGACCCTCTCCCTTGATTACAAAACCTTCATCAAAGCCACTGGCCTTGATTTCGCTGAGAATTTTGAGCCCAACCCCACTGACCAAGAAGTTAAAGCAGAATTGCTTTTTCTAGGGCCACATGACCCCAAACAACCTGATGTGGCCCCAGGTTCATTATTGGCCAAGGCACCAATAATCAAATCTTGGTTACCCCCAGCCTGGAGGATCCTGATGACTTTTGTCATTCAGGTCCTTGGAGGCAATAAATCCTCCACGGAGCAGTTGAATGCATCACAACAATTGATGGTGTTCAGTCTCCTGGAGGGTAGAAAAATAGACATCAAAGGAATAATCTTCCATGACCTCGTGGCCAAGCTCTCAGGAAAATCTAGACAAAGACACATGTCTTACCCTAGGTTTATTTCCTGTGTGCTTCAGGCCTTACTAGGCTCTGATTATGTTAGGCCTGACGTTCAAGGATCAAAATCTGACGTCTTACATAAGGCCAACTATTCTAGAGACCTTACTGAGGTACAACCAGTACCCCTGACCAACTATATGCTGGTAGTTATTCAGGGGGAAAATGCAATCTCACCCATTCCTTCTCCTGAAAAAGCAGGAAAGAAGAAAAAGAAGGCAGGGACCAAGAAGGTGGTGAAACCCACACCACTCGCCCTTGGATCTTATGCCTCAAAAGAAGGGCAAACGGCCAAGACCTCAGAGACACCCATAATTGAGACCCTTTTGACCTTAAAAGAAAAGCCAACGGAGGGTACTGAGAAATCATCCTCAGTATCCTCGGGCAAAACCCTTCCTCATGGCTCTACTGACATACACAAGTCAGTGGGGTCAGGAACCTCCACCCAATCACATCCTGATGAAGGCACTGATAAATCACAATCTGTACCTGAGGGAGAAAAGGGCCCTGAATCCTTGGTAGAGCAGCACTACTCTACTGAGAAGGGGACCCACACCAATTCACATCCTGCTTACGGCCCTGAGAAATCACACTCAGGGTCTCAGGGAGTCAAGGACCCTAAATCCCCAAAAAGGCAGTACAACCTGATGGGAAGGGGGTCCATCAACAATCACAAACTGTGCCTAGTGATAGTACTGGAAAACACCCACCAGTGCTTGAAGGCGCACATGGGGACAAAGACTCAGGGGGCATGCAACCACCCACTGATATGGAACCACAACCCCCTCAAGGCGGATCCATTCCCTCGGGAAGTGACTCCAAAAGCCAGGCTGAGCAAACCCACTCAGTTATTATGGCAGGGTCAGGACCTGGCCAAAACCAGTTGCAGATTCAGTCAATGGCGGATTTTCAGGCTGTTCTCTTGTCTGATGAAGAGCTCAGCATTGACAGTGAGGAAAGAAGTGTTTGAGACAGGTGATGATATGGACACTGATGCTAACCCACTGAACAATCGCATCAGTCTTCTCCACCACAGGGTGAAGAATCAGCATCTCAGGCTGATCATTCATCGGACTCTGAATCATCCTGCCCAGCCAATCTCAGGAAGTATGACAACATTCTTCCTCTCACTGAAAGACAATTGGTCAAGTTCTTGCAGAAAGCCAACAATGCTCTCTTTTAAGGGCTCACTGAAGAAATCTTTGACCAACATTGTGAAGCTGCAGTTCATTATGTCAACCTGAAGGAATCTGTTGAAGCTTATCATGATGACATTAATGAACAACAATCAGGGATTTCCTACTCCTTGACAACTCTTGATCAGAATCTTAAAATGTTCAACGCTACTCTTTCCAACATTACCAAGAGCGTTGCAACTATTCAAGAGTCAGTGAAAGATGACCCTGTGCTCAACAAGAAAATTCTTCAGGCTTCTGAGACCTATCAGCAACAGTCAACTCAGTTCACTAAGCTTGTCAACATGCTGACATCCTCCAACCTTCAGGGTCTCAGCTCTTCAGTGGACTCCATCAAGTCTTCCCTAGTTCTTATGGAGGCAAATTTGGCATCTTGGGCCAATTCTTCAAATTCCTTGGCCTGGAATCTTAGGCCTCGGATGACTGCTATAGAGGCTTCTCAAGCATCTCTTGAGGCGAAGGTGACCACTCTTTAGCAAGACACCTCAGACATCAAATCCATGATGACTGAGATCTATCAGGCTTTCAAAGGTCAGGTTGTTCCCTCAACTTCAGTGAGCACTCCAACTCTTGCTCTCACAATGGCTCAAGCAACAGTAGAGGGGGAGAAAGTCACTGAAGCATCTTCCAGCCAACAACCTCCTTCTCACACTGAGGGGGAGATTCCTGAAACAACCTCATCATCAACTCACCAAGATAAAGGCAAAGGCATTCTCACTACTACTGAGCCTGAACCTACAATATTGGTGCCTGCTACCCAGGTCATAAGGCCTGACCCTGATGAACCAGTCAAGGTCCCTTATGAAATTAATGGAGTGATGCATCTTCTCACTGAGGCTGAAATTCATGCTCATATGGAGAAAGAAGAAGGGTTGAAGAAAGTAGCTGAAGAAGAAAGGTTGAACAAGTCTGCTCTTATCTAGGTGGTCAGTGAAGAGGCTGAAAAGCTGTTATAGTTGTCAGACACGCCTTCCTATTGTTTATGTATTTTTAATCTTCAGTACTCCTACATGTTTGCCTATAAATAGCAAACAGATGGAGAAAAGTGGGTTAGGTATTTTGTGCAATAAAAGCTTAGACTTTCACAGTACCCCTTTTCTCCTACAAAGAGTAACCAATCCCTGAGATAGCTCAGTGGGTAGATATTGTTACCACTTAAGCATTGCTTGAGTTTAGATAGGAGACATCATATCTTGTCTATTCAATCTCAAGTGTTTGTTCCGCAAAACACTTGGGTAATAGATTCTTTGATTGATTTCTAATAAGAATTTAAACGTTGAAAAACATTGTGTTTTTATATTTACGTTTTACTTATAAGTCGTAATTAAATCAAATACATCGTATCAGTCATAAACACAAATAGATTAACTTTTTAGTTAACTCTAAGCGTGTTAAGGGAACAGCACTTTGTCTGGTAATGCAAATGTGCATTGTTCATCAAAACCAACAAATGTGCATTATTCCACTAACTAATTGATTCACATATATATATTGTTTGGTTCTGATGTAGGCAATTGCATTAGAAAGACAAACAATTTCTTGAGAAAGTCGATGTTAATGAAAGGATGAATATGATAGCGAGGAAGAGACATGTAAATGGTTACGTCGGCATATCTTGAAGTAAGATTATTTTGTTCATTTATTAGTCATAAGCTATTTGATTCGAATTCCATATCATATTTTTGATGTTTTATGAATCCTAACAAATTAGTTGATGCATTTTTGTTGTTTTCATCAGTGACCATGGGGATATCGAACGCAGTGGGGAATATGAAGGTGGGAACATATGCATTAAGTAGTCATTTAAGTAAGTAATCACAAACACTATTATTAGTCGGTCTTGGCTCATTAAACCGACTCAAAAGTGAAAGAACAGGCTAAACCAAACCGTTTTCAAATGATTTGGCAAGTTAAGTTTACAAGTCATGCACAACCCCACTGAGACTGTGTAAAGTCAGGACATTCGGAATTTGGAGATGTATGGCTATGGAACACATAGTTTGCTGCGATAAAAGGTAATGTGCTCCGATTTTGTTGTTATAAAAAGGAATGTGACATGATTTTAATTCAGGGCGAATATAATTATGTGTATTGTTATATTCTGAGATGGTGATTACCAAAAGTTTATCAATTCATATTGATTTTGAAGTATTCAATCTAAGAATTTAAAATTTCATGCCTTTTAATGTACTATATTGTAAATTTTTCTTTCTTGACCTCTTTTAAAGGTAATGGGAACTTTTATGCAGTGTTGACTAATTTATTTTGTTGTTTTAAAGGAGCCCCAAAAAAGTTGACGGTATCACAGTCCGCAATAACGCGTCAAAATGGCGGGTTGGAAATAGGTAATTTGAAACACAATGTGAGTTTTTGGTTCGGGCTGCCATGCCACAAATATGATCTGAGGCGATTCTTTCTCTACAATTATCTTTCGGTAAGTATTTATCAATTGTAGTTGATTATATGAGGTGATTACATTTGGGTTTGCTTGAATTTCTCTTAAAACAAGGGGTGGGTGCGTATCATTAGATGTATACATGTGCCAAAAATGTCAAATGGAGTGTATACTAATATTTATGGTTTTTTTTGCAGTAGTATCCACACCAACTGGTACGCATGGGTGTCAGATCCAAATGGTGTAATTGCTCGCTTAGTGTTAATACACGCATATATCAAGTATGTAATATTGTCCTATGTCGTTGGTTTTACATCTTTATTGTCTTTGTATCTATGGTAGCAACTTTATGTTTAACCATGTAATTTGGATAGGAGGAACTAGGACAATGGTATTCAATAGTAGTGGAAAAAAAATTCTTTTCTAAAGGTCAAACCAGTGATATATAAAACTGGAACCAGTCATGGGTCATTTTTAAAATCGGCATGTCGAGGTGGTAACCATTAACGTGTCATTTTGAAAATTGGGTCGGTCGACTCATTCCACGACAATACGTTATGGTTTATTATCTGTTAGTTTCTATTTGTGTTTACCTTTTGACTTTGCACTCCGAATAATGTTTTATATGTGATATCATATCTATAATACAATGGCAACAATAGGTTTGAATAATGTTTGTCAAAATTCCATTCCCTAATGTGTTATTCATTTAAATTTTGTACCGTGAAAAGTAGAAAAAATGGCATAGCGAAATTACAAAGGCAATGAAAATGTTACAATAGCATCTGCTACATCTAACTATTTCTTTTATTTATTTAAAAAATCATTCTATACCACCCACTTAGTTTGATCAAAAAAAAAATCCACCCTCTTAGTAACATTTTAACACTATAATTTGTTTTCTCTTATCATGATCTTTGTTGTGGAGGCTTTTGTCGGTCGACATCGGAATGTGTAGTATTATCATGAAGGAAAAATAGGTATACGGGTTAAATGGGGCAAGTCTTTATGCTCTCTACACTTATTAAATATTCTCTTTCAGTTCCCAATTTGTGCTATCTTTGCGTTGAGACCATAATGTAACATCAGAACCTTTAGTCCCCAGATGGCTAAATGGGTGTTTGACATTGCATTTTGAATGTAATTATAGTAACAAAACACGCTACAATGTTTAAACTTTAAAGGGTAAATGGATAGCAATATTGCTGTGGTACTGTAACTACTGGTGTTTGTTGATGTCAGCGAGGTTGGTGGTGTCCTATGTCGAATTTATGTGGCAGTGGGGTGTTTGGCATATTGGCTTACACGCATACCTCATGTGTTTTTTGTTTTGGTCTTTACGCTCTCTACACTAATAAAATACCTCATGTAACAACATAACCTTTAGTCCCTAGATGGCTAAATTGGTGTTTGCCATTGCATTTTGAACGTAATTATAGAAAATTAGTTGTAACACAACAAGCTACAATGTTTAAAGTTTAAAGGGTAAATGGATAGCAAATATTTCTTTTGTTTTATGACTGTTGGTGTTTGTTGATGTCTGCTAAGTTTGTGTTAATTCAACTAAAATTTTAAATGAAATACTTTCTTTTAGTGTTGATGTTTCAAGATAAACAACTCTGTACATTGTGTTTCCATGTTTCAAGATTTCTTTCAATAGTGAGAAAGTATGATAATAATGTGCACCCAAATCAGTATCATCAATACTTGCTAATGGTCAAGTAAGTAATTATAGCTCAATTTTTTTAAAAATATCATATGTGAAGTAACCAGTGGCGGACCTAGGATCCCGTCACAGGGTATGCAAGTGCAAAATTAACCAGTGACTCTATGTAAATTAACCAAGTAAAAGCACAAAATTAAGTTTTTTTACACTAAGCCAAGATTTCACAGGGTATGCAAGTGCATACCCTGTCTATGAAGTAGATCCGCCCCTGGAAGTAACTAATGCTCCTACCACCAGTTGTTCTTTCTACTGATGTTTCTATTATTGTGCCCCCTTTATCATACGACTTCATTACACATCATGTTTACATGTCAACAAATTTAGAATGTGTTGCTTTTATTGTTTTCAGCTATTTAATATTCATCGTTCTTCACTCAAGAATTTCTTATGCACCTCCTGCTGCTACTGTACTTCACCCAAGTTGACCAGTTTATAAAGAATGGGTCATATCTACCACATGTAAATATTTTTTAAGAGGGTTATGTAGTCTTAGTTTATTTTAGAGAATATAGCGCAAGTAACACAAAATCGTGTATTGAGAGTGCTCATATTAGGCTCTTGCACTGTTTGATCACATGGCCACATGTAAACATTCCACGGGTTTGCCATCAGCCATCGCTTCCAAAAAAACATGAGCTTTTGAGATATCTTTTGTACATCCCTCAAGAAAGTGCTTATGGACCGGTTCCCTTCTCCCTTAGTCGAATAATTTGTAAACCGATGGGCTAAAGTCATAGATTTTGAATATTTGATAGAGATTATGGTGTGAAGTTACTATTGCCGTTGTAAGGCTCAATTTTTTTAGCAAATCATTGGTAAATTTCACTCATTTATTTCATATCAGATTTTATATATCATTTAAATGCTATTGTATATGTATTTTTATACCTCAATATAACAATATGATCTACAAAAATATTAACAATAGTATTAAATATTAACGTCCTAATATTTATTTTCCCTTTTCAACAACTATTACTTTTTTCATACCAATTGTCAATAACTATTATTAATTATTTGTTCTTCTAATAAAATAAATAAATTTGTTAGATTAGTAAAAACTTCGACCGAGACAATACACTTTGGAAAGACGATGATCATTTCGAGGTTGAGAATTACTCCGTCTGATAAACGTTTACTGCTAAAGATCGTGAGGAAACAATTTCATGTGTCAGTGTCATTTTGCATGAAAACAAACAAGATTCAAGGGCAATCAATTTCAAACGTTGGTTTTTACTTGTCACGTCATGTTTTCACACATGGACAATTGTACGTGGCTCTTTCACGCGTCAAAAACAAAAAAGGTTTGAAGGATGTTTGTGATGCGGATTGTAGTAATCTATCAAAAACTACTACAAATGCAGTCTACAAAGAAGTTCTCGAAAACCTATGATGAAGGTTCAAGAAGTATGTACAATACACATATGACATGTTTTAGATTTACATATATTATCAATCATAAACTTCTTTTACTTGCACCTTTTTAAAACTTATTAGGTGCCCATGGAATGAACATTGGCTTATCACTTAATTAACGCTCACTACATACATTTTCTTTTCAAGACAATCAAAATTGGAGGCCACGATGCATGGAATGGACATTGGCTTATCACTTAATTAACGGTCACTACATAAATTTGCTTTTCAAGACCATCAAAATTGGAGGCCACGATGCATGGACGTTTATTACATTAATAGTTACAAGCATAGTAGTTCATATTATCATTGACTTATTACTTATTATTCGTCTCAAAAAATAATTCAACCTGTTTACATTCGTTGTGCTTTCTTACTTTATTCACACACTTAATTTTTTGATGTATTATTTCTTTTAAAACCCCATGATTCCGCAGGTCTATAAGCTAGTAAAAATATAAGCTTTAGTTTTCGGCTTATAATATAAGCTTCAGCCTCGGCCCATAATAAGTACAAACTTGCTTACACATTTGATTGCAAGTCTAAGAAACGTGATTTATTTACAATAGTAGTCTCTATTTTAAGTAACGAGATTGGCAACGGTCCGCCGCGTTGCTGGCGAGCCTATTTTTCGGCCGAGGTGATTTTGCATAAACAAAGGATTGCAACTATTACAACTTCCCTTCCTGAATTAAGCAATATATGGCAATTTCGAACTAATGAAAGGATTACAACTTCATGTCTCCAAGTCCAATAACGCTTAACAGGAATAATAGACCAATCTACGTTTGTGATCTCGTATAGAAGCTCAAATGATAATGACTTTGCCAGGTTAAACCATTCTACAGCCGCTTGTGCAGCATATGGATCTTCGTATTGTCTCGATATATCCATATCTTTGGCCGGCCTAAATTCTAAACACCAAAAAAAGGACCTATGTACATGATAGAATACCAACAGGTTGCTGATTCCAGCAGTTCCAGTTTGCGTTGTTGGCCTTAAACCGAGCCGAGATCCAAGCATTTGAAATCCTTTGAATAGCAGGGTAACAAATCTTCACCCGTCCCATGTACATAGTCTGCAACTCGAAGGTTTGTTGGCTTTCTTGGCACCTGAAAAGAGGGACACGATAAGTTATTTTATCTAAAAGAACATCTAAGAAAACAACAACATGAAGCTAATAAACCAATTTGTGATTGCAGGTGATGATTTACGAAGCAACTTAATGAGTGACAGAGTAAATAATCTAGTAACTTGATAATGATACAGCTGATTATCTGCAGATACACAATCAGAAAGTAACTTTATAAATCCCAGTACATATCAGAAAACTATCCGTAAACATTCGAATTAATATTACCAAAAATACACCAACAAATACCAATACAAACCATAAATACTAACAATATCTATATATGAGCATTTCATTACATGTATTAATTAGTACCTCTTGGAGAAATAGCTGTCAATAGTAACCGTAATCTTATTCTTTTAGCGCGAAATGGTAATTGAGGCACCGAGATTCCAACCTTAATTTTCTCCTGAAGGATCCCATAATCAATCACAAATGTCGATGTCTTCGACTATTCTCTACTGCTGTTCGACTCATCTTTGCTAGCAAATCCAAACGGCCCCTTAGTCATTTTTACCAAGGCTGATGCAATCACCACCGTTTAAGGAAAAACACAACCCTTTATACATGAAAATGGCGTCGGTTTTTTTAACAACTATTAGCTAATCCCAGGTCATTATTACTATCACAACTTTTAGGCAAAACATATGGCAACCCAACAAATGCAGGTTAGGCGAGACACAAAATGACAACAGACACACATATTTACCTTTACCATTTTCAAACAAACCATTATAAGAAATAGTATCCAGATACTCTAAAAGAAACGTAAGTTTATATAAATCTTGCATTAGAAACCCGAACCTGGAACATTTTAATCTAACATACGCATTACAAACTCATAAAGAAAATTAAGAATACCTACAGTTGTAAACCATTCGTCTACTTTCCGCTCTACCAATTGATTTTCATTTATTCTGCAATTGCAATTTAAACTATTTATTAGCCGTCTACACAGCTCAATGATTAACAAAAACAGTTGTTTCTAGTCCTAACCAAAGGTTCAGTAGTCAGCACTATTAATCAATATCGATGATAAACACAATACACAGCTTATGATTCATCCACTTTCTGTTCTAGCAACTCATTTTCATTTATTTTAATTCGTACTCCACATTCTAGCGTGCCTGCCATCTCATGTTCTAACACCTCCTAAAAGAATTAGTCTCCTTCAGTATAAACGCACATCATTCGCATGTGTAGGTATAAATAAAATAAAATTCCTAAATAAGTAAATCTGTGGAAAAAAAAACTAACACTATCAACCCCAATTAACAATATTCGCTAACACTAACACTACCCATTACATGCCTACGTACGTCTTCATTTCGCATCTACGCCAGTATGCTGTTAATGTCAATGGGGTTGCTATTCCGCTCATTCTGCAATCTGCTATCAAATAAGCTGCTTAGCAAAAAAAACATCATCTCGGTAAACCGTCATCCTAATTTCAGTACACATTATCGATGGCATTTGAAGCTCAAACATACTAACAATAAAATTCAGGGATCTTTAGTAACGTCATTGTTTGTTGGATTAATAAAAGTCACTAATTGACACAGAAAGTGGTCCACATACCTTAAATGCCAATTATCCTCAAAATCACCCTTTTTTACCCGTTACCTGACCTCCGTCGCCTCACCCTACCATGACACCGGCTAACAGCTTATTTTTATCAGTCTCCTCAGGCGAGCCTTTATATACACTGGAATGTAGTAGTTTTTCGAATAAATTCCTGAAACTTTGCCGCATCTTCAATGTTTTCATTAGCCTGCAACATTTATAAATAATAGTTACAAATTAATGCTCCAATGATGCCAAAAACAGTTACAACTGATAGCCGTCGTTGTCTAGTCACATAAAAACATTTTTTGATAACCAAAACAGATGTGTAAACTTAAAACAATGACGTTACTAAAGATCCCTGAAACTGACCCGAGTAAACTTAAAAAATGTGTTCGGTTCATGTTCTCTAAAACTGAAACTGACCCGAGTAAACTTAAAACAAAAAAGTCAGGCCGAGACCCATCCAGTTTGGTTTTGGTTGAGCCTTTTCACACATTTCGTTTTTGGATTAGATCTACCGTGTTCGGTTTGGGTTGGACCTGATGTTCAGCCCTGCATGCTTATATGCTATAATTGCATATCACAAAAATGCTACTCATAGAATACTGTATAAATGAGTTTCATCAATGTACCTTCATTGAAGCGCACCAAGCGGTTCGGATCAGATTGTATTTCAAAACTTTTGTTTCAACATGATAAGTCAATCATGTTTAGGACTCTTCCAAGAATGCAACCAAAGTAGGGTGCCGAGCAATTCTGTTGAAACTAAAATGAGTCAGACTCGGTATAAACTACAAATGCCAGGTCTAGACAAATTAAGGGACACTCTTCTTGGGGTCTACGTGTTTAACTGATTTGTTCTTACTAACGCAACAAAATGCCAAAAATCTGAATAAATCAAATAGGAAAAAGAGCTATACCAGGCACGGGACTTTTCAGACTATCGGGTCATGTGTATCCGTTCAGAGTGCTCCACCGTTGCCGTTGAGCAGCAACTGCAATAAGAGTACGTTCACAAACCTGAATATGAACTGAATGTGTACGTATAAACATCAAAGGAAATAAGTTGCCGAATGTAACGGTGAAATTCTATAAAAACTATTGTGTAACAGCTGGGCATTTGCAAATGAAATTGCATACCTCATACGTCAAGATGCTTCCAGGCTTGACGCAAAGTCACGTGGCATATTGTGCGTGTGCCCCAATTCTGAGAAGGAGATGAATCTATATGTAGCATCCTGAAAAAGAAAAAGGTTGTGCATTTATGAGTTGTATATCGGCTAGCATTACATGTATGAATCAGATGTTCGATAAGGATTTAGCATTACATATTGATAAAACTATATACCACTTTAACATAGGTAATTGTATTTTCTTCCTTTTTTTTAGCTTGAGAGCAAAAGTTTTTTTGCTAAATCCTTATCTAACGCAACCTTTCGGTCCGCCCAAACAACATCGATAATAGTTTCGTCCATACCCACTGTAAGGATGATACTTTTGCCGTTGCATCTCAGCCGGTCGAAGCAAACCTTTCAGCAAAAGAAATGATGATAAGCAAACTTTTCACTGAAATATACGATCATAGATTATTGAAATGCACTATTTTTTCTTCAAACGATAACCGAAAGGAAAAAATATATAATATATAGTAACATGAAACGGAAAGTCGTCCATCCTTTTTTTTTGGTCGTGTATCCCATATATCCCATCAAGAATACGTGGCAAGGTTTAACGGAAAGTCGTCCATCCCTTTTTTTTTTTTTTTGGTTGTGTATCCCATATATTCCACAAAACAAAATTCACTAAACATTTAAATTAAAGTCTTATAAACACCAAATGAAATAGATATTATGCAAACTTTCGCAACCTTGAGTCAACCAAGAATTTCATCCCTAACTACCGAAACACGATGTTAATCCGATAACCTTTTCAATATATACTTTTACAGTTTAAGTAACCATGTATCGAATGTCAAAGAAACATAAGCGATATCAATAAAGTTCCACTAAATTCCTTTTGACAATTAGAGAAAGTCAACTTTTGGTTAAGCATTTTATCAAACATTTGGCATGCTTGTTCCTTAAAGAACTGATTCCAACAATTTTTAGTTTCAAGAACACCAACACCTTTTAGATAAACCTAGAATTCAACTAATCTAAACAGAAAAACTATAACCCCCAATTTTTCGCATACACCTTTGATGATTACAGATCTGAAACTATCTAACAAATACTCATAAATAACCATCAATAAGTTTACCCAAAAAAAAATGGTATCATTGTTAGCAAAAACCCTAAATCTCAAATCCATAAAAAATTAATACAGTTAAACCCAAAACCATAAAACTTTTACCTGGTATAATCGAGTTAAAGATGCTCTAAAATCCGTTCATCTTATCTTCGGGTCAACAACAAAAACCCAAAAACAAATTTAGGGTTTCAATTTTCTCTTTCTTCTGCAGAAACAAAAACAATTATAGCCAAACCAAATTTAATGAAAAGAAAAACCAAACCCAACAAAAACAACATACCTTAAACATTCGGCCAAAAAAAAGCCAAAAATTGATTAATCAACTGCTATTGAATCTTGAAGCACAAATAAACAAAAACCCAGGACATCAAACCACAGCAGGAAGATGGAGGCGGTGTTTTGGTTAGGGTATGTATGCGTGTGTTCTGAAGGATCTAGGGTTATCGCTTCTTTATATTAAGCAAGCCATCTATAAAAGATGGGTTGGGTTACCACCGCCGGGCCACAAAGAGCAGGCCAGATAGCCCAAAAATTTTGGCGGGAAAAGCCTGGTGCAAAACGGCACCGTTTTCTTTGGGGTTTAATATAAACTTTAGGTATGAGTGGTGATAGATTTTCATACCGAGTGTACGTTGGTAACTAAAATGCTTTCATAGCATCGGCATTTTGGGCTTCACCAGGCCTTTTAGACCTACTCAGGTCGAGCCAAGAACTCGTTTCACTCAAAAAGTCAGGCCAAGAGCCCGAGAACAAGGTTCAGAAACTGACTTATCCCATTTGTGCATTTGTACTTCGACATCACAAATAACCAAGAATTTTTTATTAGATCAAACTTTACATATGTAAATAAAACTTTGTAAAAGGTAAATCATGCAGTACCATGTCTATTTGAGCACGTTAACACCATAAATTGCAAACTTTAAAACGAATTAATACATTTTATCAATCACAAGAGGTAACAGATAAAGCTACCCTTAAATCATTTGAAGTACCACAAATGTACATCCTGTGAGTTTCTATTTCCTGCTCATGACTCCATGGATTCCGATTTCCAGGAGCATGGTAACTACTGTCAACCCGATCACGCAATGAGAATATAATTTCCCTTAAAATTGGTTCGTGCCCGTTTAGTAAATTCCCCATGCTCAACACTTTCCTCCAAGACTGGCTAGCCGAGGGTTGAACAAACATATTTGTAACCACATCTCTCTCGTTCAACCTTACTTCTTCCTTCTTCGCTTCCTGAGAAAAAATAATATTTTTTTATTAGTTGCTAGTTAATGTTTGGTTTATAGGTGTGAGAATTGTGTTAATGACTTTTATGCATAATAGAAGTGTTTGGTTAATGGGTTTGGATAAACCCACGAAAGAGGTTGGCTTTAATTCCATTTCCGCTCCACCTTAATACTAAACCTATAGCCATAGTGAATCCTAGTTACCAACCATACACCCCCTTATTTACTTATATTTAGAGGTGGCAAGCTAGGTGTGTTAAGTAATTAGTCAAAATGGTCAGGCTGACTTAATTCACAACTTTTTGTGCCCTTTAATAACTAAACCCATACTTATAGTAATTCCAGTTACCAACCAAACAAATTTTGTTTTATTCTGATTGTAGCTACATACCCTTTCTCTGTTTGGGTTGCTAAGTCAACGGCAGAGTACTCGGCTTTATAGTATTTAATTGTATCCGGAGGTGGCAAGAGCCAAGATGAGTGTGTTAAGTAATTGGCCACAATAGTCTGGCTGTCTTAATCCACAACTTTTTGGGCCCTTTTTTAATTTCATTTTTATATAAAAATAAGAATGTCTTATCTATGATTTACACAAAATGATATCATTAAACTAATAACCTAAATCTCTAAGATTCTATTTAAAAAACGTAGCAGGTTGTATGCAATAAAGATAGACTTTCAGTGTCTTTCAACCCGGTGACTCATTTGATCGAAATTGTTGATTTAACCCCATCAAGGTATAACACAACCCAAATCAGTCCCTTCATAAGTCAATGGCTCAATATAATCAACTATAGTTATGTCTAACACAAAACTAGAATGCGCATTTTAATTAGATCGAAAAGCAATAAAGACTAACCACAATGCAACAATTTTGACATACCTTATTGGCATCGCCTCCAACTGAGCCATTCCCCATTTTGGGTACATAAAAGTTGTAGAAGTCGTTAAAGATAGTTTGCGCAAGACGTGGTGCATGTAAGAATTTGCGATGAACAGAAGCTGCTAGAGTTATTAGCTTTTCCACATGTTCAAATACAACACATAGTCGTTTCAGGTCTTCGATTATCTCAATGTCCCCAGGTAACTTGTTTGCTGCAATTTAAAGATGAATATTATAAGGTTGAAGACATGGGGTATTCAGATGTGCATATTGGAATTGAATAATATGATAAGGAGTATTGAATAACCAGAATATAAAGATCAGTTGCAAGAACACTTTGAAGCACAGAAGCAGAAGACAGTTATAGAGTAATAGATAAAATGACCAAAGAAGACATTATCATATATTGTCAGCATATATAAACTAAAGTATGACAATTTATTTTTACATCAACTATCATATTATTTGTTTAAGCTATTTTTTAACAAAAAAATTCAACTATACTTTCAATAATGATACTTATTTCCAAATAGAATTATTAACAAAAAAAGGAAGGTAAAAGTTCACTAAAATAGGGTTAAAGTTGAGGTGTATGTAGTTTCCGTTAAATAAATAGTTTCTTGTGGTTAATAACAACTTCAAGTCTAAATAAATAGTTTCTTGAGGAACCTAACATCCGACCCCTTTACCAAATAGAATTCACAACTCTTTAATAATCAGAATCGCTTTATCCAAACACAAAAAATGGTTAATAACAACTTCAAGTCACAACAGAAAAGCACAAAGTAGAACACGATACAGAAAATAGGAATCAAGAACACGATGTTGCTGCCTAACACGCAGGTTTGTTTTATTGAAGAAACTAACTCAAAACTCCACTACGGTACAAAGGTAATTCCCTACCCTTCACGGTATATATAGACTAACCTATTCTTGTTAGACTATAACTAGGAATCTAGGATTACTCTTTTACTTAAACTTATAATTATCTAACTTTCTGGAAGATAACTAATACATATTAAGTAAACATAGTAGAGTTGGACTTGCACTCCAACTTGTATTCCTTGAAGTCTGGTAACACGCCTCAAGCCACAACCATACTCAGATAATTTCATATGGCAAATACAATTATACAAACACCCCCATGGATGCATGTTGCACGAATCATAACCAAGACAAATGGAAAATAGAGACGACGGTACCTACCTTGCAAAGGCCTCAATGCAGAAGCTATGGTAAGGTATAGTTGATCGATTTTTGTTGTCATATTCTTTAGTCCACCAAAGCTAGTCTGGTTAAGAGTGTCAGCTGCTGCGCGGAAAGCGCCACACACCATTTGCTCCAGCAATTGATGAGGTCTCACCGTTTCCAGATAATGAAGAATCTTTAAGGTAAAGGTCAGATGTTAGGTTCCTCTTAATATTCAAAGATGTAGTGAAACACAGACATAGTTTTGAAGTGTAATTTAAAATAATAATAATATATATTATATATATATATATATATATATGTAAATTATGTACCTTTTCTCCTTCTCTATTTGGATCCATTAGTGGTTTCTGTTCTGAAGCTGGCAAAGAAGGTGCATCATTCCAAATTTTGCGCCATGAATTCCCGGGATCTGACATTCTTTCTGAAAGTCTTCCTCCAGGAGGCCATTTTTTTCTAGAAGATGGTGAATCATCCTCCTCCCAGTCTTTCGGGGAATGCCATCGAATAAAATCCTCAAAAACAGCATCTGGATTTGCAGCTTTAAATGCTGACATGTCTGGTTCACATTTATAATATTATGCACAAAAGGTTAGACAACGAATGAAAACAAAAAAATACATTTATCAATATGTTTTTTGACAAAACATGAAGCCTTTTAAAGTCATTCATTAAATGCAGAATTAGGGTCATTACCTGATGCTAGGATGTCCTTCTCCAACTGGCCAGAGAAGTTCTGACAAAATTATACCAGAACATTATCAGTACTTATCAATGAAATGTCTCAACAATGATGACTTTGTACTAGAGGTGGTAGGATTGGTAATGAGGCTGGGTCAAAACGGTTGATTATTCATATGGATGAATGGACTGGCTCAGGTTGAGTTGGGCCACAATAACTTTTTCAATTTTTATTTTTTTATAGATATTAATGAATAGAAAAACTATATTATTAGAATAGTAATCTAAATCTTAGAAAAGTGATTTACTAGGTTGTATGCTTCATAAATACTTTGTGGGATTTGCAACCCGTTTGAATCATTCCCCCTTATAGCAGAAAACTTTTATGTGGATCAATTGACCCGGTTTGAGATAAACACAACCCAAACTGACTGATATTCAAATAACTCATCAACATTTCCACCTTTACTTGGTAAGCGATTCCAGAAATGTTACTTTATCAACATCTATGATCCTTTTATCCCAAATATGTGAGAAGTAAGAACTTACAAACGAATCACCCAAGACTTCAACTGCACGGACCCTTTCTTCATGCATATCTTCTGTCATAATTGGTGGATCCTATGAATAAACGAATACCAAGTTATTCATTGTTGAGCAAACATAAATGTATAAAGAGAGAAAGTGAGCGAGATGAACCTGTGTGAATGGAGCATGCATGTAGTCACGTGATTTCAGAAGCATCATGGATTCCACTACACCTGCTGATCCCCTCCTCTTACCATTTGAAGATTCTGAATCAGCAGATGTCACAGTATGAGGCGGCATAGCAGTAAACCTAAAAGTGGTTGCTCCTGATTTTTGAAAGTCGTCAGAAGTTGAGGTGCTGCAAATTGAATAATACGACAATTTCAAACTTTAGATAATGTAGAAATCGTGGATATGAATTATCTAACACTAATCATGAAAGATTGGTGTTCAATAACTAGAACCAAGGAGCTCTCACTTGCTTACTTCACCTTTCACTTTCCTTAACTAAACCTTCTTTGGTTCTCAATAGATCAGATGTAGATGTGTCCTTGTTAACGACATCACGTGCCTACACTCAAGTAAAATAAACCATTAAGCTAAGGAACTGTTAGCAAATATCATTATCTCTTATCTAATATACTGTAAGAACAACTGCCAACCTACCTTAGGACTCGGAGAATCACTGCTGTTGTCGCCATCACCACCTTGGTGGCTGTCCACCTGCTGGCGTCTTTTATCGATGCATATTGCAAGCTGAGTAGCAATAACATTGAGATGAAACATTAATTATAAGAAAATCAAAGACAGCACAATAGAGAAATACATGTAACGAAATCAAGAAACTTTCAGATTATTTATTGTTCCTTACCATTTGCAGCTTTTGGTTAACCAAACAAGTTGATAGGTCAATAGTGGCATTGGTTGGCATTCGTGGCAATGGTTGTGATTCCTCCCAACACCAACGAACTTCTCTAATAAACTCTATCCATAGTACAGCAATGGCTAAACATATAATATTCATAACAAATTTTAGTCAAGAAAGATGAACTGTAATAAAATTTGATTTACTACAAATAAAAATTAGTACTATGTTTACCACGTATGTTGCAGTCTCCAAACCATAACGAGTGTAAGCAAAATTGAGCGAACAGGGTTTCCAATGGAGCGCCCTTGATAATTCGAGAACTCTTGTGTCTACTTTCGGGAGAAATAATTTGAGGTCCTGCAATTACGAGAGGTAATTACAATCTAATTCATATGTATCTCGGCTATGGAATTTTTATTCCTATTTATAATTTCTGACCATTTCTAATCTTGTCCCAACTACTGGCAAGCAGAATAGAGTTAACCACAAAAACAGAAGTACAAGAAATAATAAGTTAATTTGCAAATGTGTACCCTCACGACAAAGATCTTTAAGCACACGTTCAAGAACTGTGGGTGGAGGAACTATTGCAGATGACTTCAGTTGTTCAGATCCTGATGCTTCAACTGAAAACAACCGAAACAGAAACAGGAAATATATATATAACAATTGTAAACTATTTGAGAAAAAACACAGATATACAGGCAATTTTAGTCGATCTAAAAGTAAGTCGCATACCTGAAACAAAATCTTCCATGAACGGCACATCCAAGGACATAGCCAATGCATCAACCAAATGACGAAGTTGTGAACCAAATCCAACCACGGTTCCAACATTATCACCCATGCTATAAAACAAAATTGTGTTATGTAATTACTGTTTTAAAAGAATAATCAGACTATATTAAAACACACTTTTTCATTAAAAACTCCTACGCAAATGTAATGAAAGGAATAGGCACAATTGAACATGAATTTTTTACTTTTTATGAAGAAAAATGAAAAGAATTCCTTACAGATAAGAAGAGAACTCGGGAACAATGAACCACTTTTGGGCGTCATGAATTGAAGCATTTTCCAGTTCAGCCATCTCCATGGAGCTTTCAACCGTTTTCTCATCCCACATGGCAATCAGTTCAAAAGCTGCAAGCGTTCTATGCTAATATTAGTAACAAAAACTAAGCATATCTAACTCTCTACCATATACACGGATTAGCAACGCTTCCAAATATGTAATACCTCGTATTTTCTTATCAAATGAAGTTGGCACATTATCTAACTTTTAGGGTTGGATATCAGTTAAGTAAATGAATAAGGGTTGTGCTTGTATTATCATAAAACCATTTTGGGGGGGGTAATTATGTTACATGTTAATGAAAATTTAAAAGAGATTGTTGTTTGAATTGGTCACTGGATATGGGTTACGTGACTTTAAGTTGGTTATGACATCCACGACATTTTATGCTCAAGTCACCTTAAGTATCACAACTACCCAATAAAAATACACGTACAAAACAATAAACCCTATAACAAGAGGCGGCAGTAGGAAGAATTGAGGAACTATTTGCAGTTTTTGGTTCACGTTTCAATAGCCAAGGTAACATTCTCTTTTGATTTGGCATTTGAATGTACAGTTAATTAAGGAGGCATGTTAGACAATGGTCGATTGGTCGAGTTTTAATCACGTTAGACAGAATAGATTATGCGTGCTAAATCTTGACGGGCCTAGGAACTGTAAATTAATTTATGTTGTTTTTATAATTTGGTTTAGTGTGAGAGTGATAAGTAAAATAGTTTTTGGTTTAATACAACTTACGGTGCTAGAGGCCCCAATCTTTATAATTTAATTATAAGTGAAGGCTTCGTAAATGATGATGGGGATAACAAGGGTGGTTTGAGATTTAGTTGTTTACTAATATGCTATTACAGTATTACTTGTTTAATTGTATAAAGAACACCCATGTTTCTGTTACTTTGTCAATTTGAGCTTACAAGCCAAAGGCACAGTTAGCTGTTAAATGTACAAAGAGTAAATGGACTAATGGTTTGACTTGATATACATTGGAGCGATTATATAAGTAATATGGGGATGATCACCTGTGTTTGGTGTTAGCCGAATGAAAGTAAAGAAAAGAATGGACAAGCTATATTGCTTACTGATGTTTAACTTAGAACTAATAGTCCAGCTTGATAAATATTGTAAAGTGTTTTATTTGATTACATACCTTGGTCTAATATGTGGTGTACGAATTGTTGAAGCAGGACTTGAGATTTATAAAATGTGCATGGCAGAAGGGTACATATGAGCATAAATTTGGTGACTTTGTATGATAAATTTATTTAAGTGTCCAGAACAAATATATGCATAGCTACATTATCAGTTGTGCGGTTAATACAATTCTAAATATTTGGTCACAGTAAGTCATGTATCAATTTCTTATGAACAGATTAATATATGACATTGTTTAGGCGTTAATCATATACTCGACCAATCAAATAGGACTCTAATATAATAAAAGAAGGTTGTATTGAACTTGTGTGAAATCTTAGTGAGATTTTATTGTAATTGTAGGTAGAGCTGGCAATTTCTGACACGGACCTGTTAACACGACACGACACGACCTGTTCTTAACAGGTTTCGTGTCAGGTCTTAACAGGTTTCGTGTCTTAACAGGTCCGTTCGGTTTAACAGTCCGGAACTGTTAAGACACGCTAAGAGACCTGTTATGTGTATACTTCTATCACTTTGGGCTTTAAGGTGGCCCTGAGAATTGGTTTGGGTACAATACAATACTAAAAGAAACCCTAAATCCCAATTTCATCTATACGCAGCCACACATCTTACTGAGAATTGGTTTCTATCCAAAATAGATCAACATCAAACTCATTCTCCCTTATCACTCCAAATGATCTATACGCAGCCACACATCTTACTGCAATCATCCTCCTTATATCTTCTCGCAAGATGTATCATTCTACAAAACATATACTACATCGTCCTGCGTTGTATCACAATACATCAAACACATATCACACTCCGAAACAAACTCAAACACAGCTCGATCATCTCTTCAAGATCTCTCTAAGGAGGTCTCGATAGGTTTTGTTTATTTTGTTTTGCGATTCTTTGATCAAAAGAAAGAAAGAATATTAACATAATTGTTCTTGTTCTTTCTTTATTACTTTTGAATATGTGAAAGCAGTTTAGATTATATCAGATCGATGATGTTGTACTCTTATACACTTGTTTTAAATAACAAGTATGTGAGTATTGAAATAGTAGCTGAGATCTTATATGTCTTTTTTTTTAAGACATATACGTGAGTTGGTAAGTGTAAGTAAGGTTTGTTGATGTTGCTATCTTGAATTTTCTAGGCTTGAAAAGTTGAAATGCATATTAATAGGTCTTTATCGTGTAACCTGTTAATTTTCGTGTCGTGTTCGTGTTTGAAAAAATTGACAAGATTAGTTATCGTGTCGTGTTCGTGTTCGACCTTAACAGGTTCGTGTCTTAACAAGTCGTGTCTGACACGATATGTCAGCCCTAATTGTAGGAGACTTTGTTTAATGCAAGTAAACTTTCATTCTGAGCACTTTCAAGTGAGTATTCATGTGCTTTTAAATTGGGTTGCACTTTTTATTGAAAAGATACTATCATGCAAACTTGTTTAAATGACCATTATTTGCTACGTGTTTTGAATGCTTGATAATATGCGAAAGTTGTAAGACTTGCTATATTTACATGTTGAGATATAAGAATGTTGAATCGTGAATCGCGAACCGTTAAATTGTGAAAATTGTGAATTGTGAAATATGAATTGTTGGAACTGTTGAACCGACCAGAAATATGAATCGTTGGAACCGTTGAACAGAACGGAAATATGAATAGTTGGAACCGTTGAACCGAACGGAAATATGAATCATTAAAACCGTTGATTAGAACGAAAATATGAATAGTTGGAACCATTGAACCGAAGGGAAATATGAATCGTTGGAACCGTTGAACCAAACGGGTATATGTTGAATCGTTGGAACCGTTGAACCAAACGGAAATATGAATAGTTGGTATATGTTGTATCGCTATATAAGTTGAATCGTTGATTTATATTTAAGTTGTTGATAATTGAATCGGATAAGAATATGTTGTAACTGAATAGCACTTATGTGGATTTTAACAAATTGCATGATTATCTTACAAGTTCAGTTCGTTCGTTATTGGAAAAGTGTTTGAATTATATAATTTATTTTGTATGTGAAAACCATGTATACACACTAGGCGTTTGGTTGACCCAAAACTCTTTTAAAATTTAGGGATCAAGAGATTATTTGGGCCTGAATAAGAGTAGACGCTTCCGCTGATATAAAGTAAATCAGAGGGTTTAACGCTCCGAAAAGAAGGTGTTACAAAATATGTCTACAATATATTACCTTTTAATGGGTCTTCCGCGGTGTACCACTCACTCCAGGGACAATCATCATCCCATTGTAATTTGTTGCGGGTATCACCTCCACCGTCCTGTCCAGATTCAGTAATCTCAGACTTGGAATTTAGAACCTCAATGTCATCATCACAAGGAAGAGTTTTGTACGTTAGCTTCATAGTGAAATGAACTCTGAAGAAGTGTGTAGAAAGGTCTGACGAAGAGTATGCCTACATTATTAAAGGTCGATTAATAGATAACAAATATTATATTAAAATAATACTTTGTGGAGATAAAGAGCTAGGGACGTGACTTACAAATTTAGATACAAACAGCTCATATAATCCCTCCAGATGCATGAGTTTTACTGGAACCTGAGTTGCAATAAGATCCCCTTCAAATCTTCTGGTAAAAACCGTCCCCATATTTTGGATACCAATGTAAGCTTTTCGCGACGGGTCATGCACTGGCACAAATGCTGGCCACAAACTAAATTGTTCGAATGATCAGAGAAACATTATATTTTAAACGACTATAAATATACAAATTATACAGAGCAGAAGTCCCACCTGGAGCAATTCGAGAAGGCTATAGCAACTGCGCTTAAAAGCTTGCTAGCCTCCGGTGAATCAAGAATAACTCCATTGGCACTTTGAGGTGCAATCACCTATTTAGACATAAAACATTAGTGCAGTATATTCAATTATTTGACAAAAACATATGAACGTTAGGAAAATAAATTTTATATACCATGAATTCTTTCACACCAAAAGACAATTGCAGTTCATGCAAGGAGGAACTCCAATTGGAAGCCTTTCCTAATCGAGATAATGCAATAATTAATATGATAGCATGTACTGAAACTGAAATTGAAACTAAAACTAAAACATGACGAGGGGTTTATATATACCAGTGTTACTAATTTCAAAGTAGTACTCTATGCAATAGTTTTTCATGGCATATTTGAGCTCAGATTTGACCTTGTACAGGTTCTTCGGCTCCCCCAATGCAACGGCTCCTTTTTCCTATAAAAATAGTACACAATAAGATAAACAAAAAACTTATATAGTCTATTGTATATGAAAGGAATGATGTTTCTATGGACTAGTGACACACATAAGGATACGGAAGTAAATCCTGTTAGAACAAACATACCAACAAATTCTTGGGACCACTTGCTAACCATTGTCGACAAACAGCCTCAATTTCAGATATGAACCTACAAATGACAAATTGAACAAAACTAAGTTCTCCCACTCTAAATTGACAACAGCATATACATGTAATACTGCAATAAAAACCGCTATAGGCTACAAATATGCATCAAAGTATTCGTAGAGATATATGATACCTTTCCCATGAAGATGCTAACGTAAAGTCATCAAAATGTTCAAACTGCACCGTGATAAATGATGAAGAAACAGTTAGTTAATCATGTATCTACTCCAGAATTAAACTAAAGTAGTAACTATTTTGACTATTTGTGAAAGGAATGAAACCCTTATTATGGAAGTCTTAAAAGATCAAACTATGAAGCCAACTATATACATGGCTACTTGCATGTACCAATTACTAATACTCGAACGCAAGGGTATCTGTATATGCTTGTTTTGAAGTAATCCTTTGCATTTTAGCTAGACGGTCAATAAGAATGCTCATAACTACTCTAACTGATCTATATAACAGTGTCCTTTACAAAAATAGAATACTAACCATTACCAAGCTAATCAATCAAATAATGGGTACGCAATGTTGCAAACGCACAATAACAATGGCAGTGTGCCGATAAAACAAGCAGAACAATATAAGACAAGCAAGATATATGTGGTTTAACCAATCGGCAATCAACCTAGCCCACAGCCAAATCAGCGATTCAACATCATTGATGTGATATAAGGGTTTACCATTAGACGAGGGATACATTTACAAAGGCCAAATTAGGTTAAATTCCCATACAGGACGGGACCATAATTCTAGTAGTACCACCCCACCGAGGCGCTTGGGCACCCTCATACTCCCGCTCTGTTTCGGTGGATAGGCCATTACACTTTCCTCATTTCCATAAACAGAGAAATACATCTTAATTCTTTAGGTCGAACAGTTACTTCCCGAAAGGAAGTTTGCTTTTATATGTAGCAAGCAAACAAACATTTAACATAATCCTAAATTTATATCTCAGAATCTCAACATCCACACGAGAGTAAAACACAACTATTCTACCAACTCGTAGTTAAGCTAATGGCAATCATCATTACCTCTGCTTCTTCCTCCTCCTCAACTTCAATCACGTGCTTTTTCTTACTAGAAGACGCCATCAAATACCTAAAATCAACCTCCTGGTACAATAACACACACACACGTCACCATGCATTATTCTACTAAGGGGTGTTTGTTTAAGCTTATTTATTTGGCTTATGAGTTTATTTGATTTCGGCTTATGTTTCATAAGCCAACTTTTTCCTGTTTATTTTGAGACATCATATAAGCTTATTATGACATAATAAGCTTATACAAGGCCATAAGTTTCAAAATAAGGCGGAAAAAGTTGGCTTATGAAAAATAAGCCGAAATCAAATAAGCTGGTAAGCACAAAAATAAGCTTAAGCAAAATCAAAACAACAACATTAACTTATATATTCATGAAACACATCGCAACACTAAAATATAATCACTAGAATAAAAACAAATAAATTCAATATAATTAAAACATAAATATTGAATAAAAATTGACCTAATTCATGATTTGCAGTAGTACTGAATAGAATTGGTTTTTATTTAAATCAGATGAAGAAGATCGGGATCTAATGTTGTTTTAGTAAGAAAAAATAAAAAATAAATGGTGGTTGTTTTGGGTTTAATTTAACGTCTTAATGACGTAGGGCTGTTTGTTTTGGCAGCTTTAGAAAATAATCTCATCTAAATTGCGGTAACCCTAAACCCTAAACCCTAAAACCCTTGTTAAAACTTTAAATTATCATATATCCTTAAATATTGCTTATAATTATAGATATATTTTTTTATATCATTTTACATCTTATAATTACATTTAACAACTAACTTACCAAACACTTTTATTAAAAAAAAAGATACAGTTTGTAGCTCATGTTAACAGCTTTGCAGCTTACAACTTACAGTTTACAGCTTACAGCTAGTTTTGCCAAACATACCCGTAATCGGTTAAAAAAAATTTGACGAAAAGAGGTTGTTTGGCAACGTGTATTGAACCTTGGTTTAGTTAGCACCATGTAAGCGCGGTGCGGTGGGTAAAGTGATGTCACCTTATAGATTTTTACATAAGATCAAATCTATCATCCACACATAATCTATTAAAATACAAATACAACACATAAAAACAAAAACAAAAAGAAAAAAAAAAAGGAAAAAACCAGACCATTGGACTGACAACGACGACGTCAACCCCGAAAATGCCACATTTGGTATCGATGTTGCGTTTTGAGGACGTCGCCACCCCAAAACGCAGGGTACCGTGCGCTCTTACGCGGTATCGTGGAGCAGTGTTAAAAACCAACAAGCTTAATTTGAAACCGTGAAAAATGGAAAAACCTGGGTTTTATTTCAAATATCCTTGAATACCTGAACCGAACCGTGGATAATATACATGTAGGTTTTAACTAAACAAGACGACATTTATAGTTTTAGACAAAATCCGTGTTGCGTCAATTTTTTGTATTTATTTTGTATCTATAGGTGTGGTTTAAACGTAGCATTGTTTGTCTATGTGGACATTTTTTCTGTCTTTTGTAAACATACTATTATGTCGATAGTCAAGTAGATTGTGGGTTATTAATGAGATGTGTTTATTATATGTGTGTAATTTAGTTTTGTATCTCATTTACTTTAGAAGTTAAATGGATTGTTATACGTTTTTACTATGAGTATCTATAACTTTTTGCTTAACAAAGTTAGTGTATGAAGTATTATTGCAGGTATCAATTAGCACGTGTAGCATGGGATAATTTTGTTTGTGTATTTCATGTCATTTATACTTTATAATTGTTTGAGGATAATATTTTAATACCAAGAAAAGTAGCGACAACAAATAGTTAATAGCATTTTTTGATTTTTTTTTCTCTTAATTTTGGTCTTAGAACGTGTTAGATAATGAACCCTCATAGGTATTATATTTTATTGATCAACAATTTATAATGAGAATTACATGTAAACACTAGAAATCTAATGGACCCTAAACACACAAACAGGTTGGGCTTATTTATCTATCGGTTAACACACAAACACCAACGGTAAACGACATTTCTTCTTCCAATACTGGATGGGGGATCCCTTGGTCGTCAAAATGAAAACTACTTAAATGATCAAGTAGCATTTGCTTTTCCTTTGGATCGAGGAAGTATTTTTCAGTATGACGTACTGTTTTAGTTGGTGCAAGATAGTGTGCGTGACTATTCTTAGCTACATACACCACTACCCTTCCATTTTTATGCTCAAATTTATCAGCCGCCTACCATTATCCCGTTCCGTGTTCGGCTAGAGAGATATATGTCAGGTTCCCATATTCGTTATCGATCCTTAGAGTCATATGCTCCCAATCACCAACGTGTTCTCCGATTATTGGGAGTTGAACGGTGAGTTCTCCGAGTTGGAACACTGATGAGCCGTTGAATGGGTAGTATAACCATATAACGAGGTCCGTACATGTACCACCCATGGAGGATTTGGCATGGATGTACGCAACCGTGTCGGTTAGTGACCCTTTTCTTACCTTATCCCTCAATTTTTTATCAGCATGGAGGTCTAAATAGGCATCATCTTTTGTCCTTTCACGTGGAAGATTTTCAGCATTGTTAATGATGGCCTGAGGTGAAGGACCAAAAACCAAGCCTCCATTATTAAAGAACCAAGTCACAGACGCCGGGAAGAATTCTTCATCAGGGTGAAAGTATATTGATTGAACAAATAGTTGCACAACCAAGCCTTCGATGATGATCAAAGGAATAATGGGGTGTTGAGATTGCGCCAAGCTTGTTCTTAACCTGAAAATAAGAAATACCGAAACACTACGTTAAGTGATTGCGCAGAGGTTGGACCCAGCGAACCACCTCCGGCGTGCGAGTAAGTATGTGTAATCGTTTGAGTAGGTTGTAAATGGTGAGAATGAAGTTAACTTACATTGTTCATGCCCGACTACGCTATTTATAGGGGAGAAATAGGACATAGTGGGCGGTTGCACATTGTTCGGAGATCATGGGGGCGTCCCATGATTTTGTGGTAACCGCTAGGGCTTTGTAGCCCACGATCTCTGTTTTGGCGGGAAAGCCAAGGGGAAGAGGAGACGTGGGTTTGACCAGGTCAGAATGGTCCTTTGTGCTAGTCCCTTCGATAGGAATACCCCGAAGGGCTTAGGGCTTCGATTGGCGGATTCCCACATGGTAACCAGTTCGCAGGCGAATGGTTTTACGCCAATGAAACGTGTTAGGAGATTAACCTGGGCCTCCGAAGGGAGGGCTTTCTACAGGCTCGAAGGGGAGTCCTTCGACCCGTTCGGAGGGTACATCATCATATATAAACGGGGCAAAAACGCCTATTTGCTTTATAATATGTTTCCTTTCACCTGTGCACAAAAATCTGAATTAAAGCCTATGAATAAAAAAAGTACTTCTACTTAAGCATGAAATGTATTCGAGGCATGGAAACTAGACAAAAAAACAAATATACATGTAAATCAAGAAGAAAAGAAAAGATAACACATAACTAAAAAGACACCATGATAGGGTGTCAATGTTATTGAATTGGTCGCTTGGGTCGATAAAACGACTATCTCAAAATTGGATGCGACTTTGAAAACATATAAGCTAATATTTTATTGGCTAAAAGTTTTTCCGTGTTTGATGAGTTTTTCACATTTAATACGGGTTTATTATGCAACAACCCATCATATAGCAACAAAAAAAAAGATTACAAAAAAAAAAAAAACAAAAAACAAAAAAAAAACAAAAAACAAAAAACAAAAAAAAAAAAAAAACTTTGTAGCATTTTATTTGTTTAGTAGGTTGGGCCGTTGGTAGATAATGAGTGGGCTCAAAGTTTGGTAACAAAACCGAGTTAGGGATAAAAATATAAAACATAAAACCTACACGTCTCTTTCTTCTTCTTCAAAACATGCGCTACTTACCAACACAATAATTAATTAATTACCTTATGCATCTTCTTTCACGTCTTTTAAAGCATATACATTAGAGACTAGAAGGATCAAAAATACGAAACCAGTGGTAGACATATTTTCTTTTGTGTCTTATCGTTGTTAATTTACGTGTGTGTTAATGAATTGAGTGTGTGTTAATGATTGAGTTGAATGTATATACACACTATATGTAGGACAAATTTTTTGTGAATAATCTTTACATAGTCTTCGTTCAGTTCGGTCTTTATTCAGTCAGTTTAGCAAGGCTTTATATGTAGGTCAATAATCTTATTTACATAATCTTTATATGTAGGTCAATAATCCTTACAAAATTTTTGGTTTTTTAGTTGGTCAATAATCTTTACATAATCTTTACATAATCTTTATGTAGGTAAGCTTAGCAAGGCTTGTTTTCTGTCCTTCCCATCTTTTGCATGGCGGTCCTTCCTATCAGCAAGTTGTAAGGAGAGTTGGACCTTACGATAGCGAACATGAGGGTTTCTGTCCTTGCGAGCTTGCCTTCTCCAATCGTTATTTCCAACGGAACTTCTCCCAGAGGCCACAAATGTTCACCAGAAAATCCTACCAAGTGTATTTTCGAATCAATCCGCTGCGACCTGATCGAAGGCTTAAGCTTAAGGAAACAATGCTCATAGATGACTTCGCAGGAGCTCCCACAGTCCATATAGGCTCTATTCACTTCTCGGTTGGAAATGAGGACTTTGATGACTACCGGATCATTTGAAGGGACTTGGCCTGCAAGAGGAGGAAAAGTTACCTCCCCTACTTCGTTACCCTCCGTTACCTTTCTCTTCAAGCTGGCTTCGCCCCAACGGACCATGAGTATTGGGGCTTCGAGAGGAGCAGTATCTTTAGCCAATTGAGTGTCGGTCATCTCTTCCTTTCCCTTCTTTATACCCGTCACCAAATGTGTCAATTGCCCGGACTTCACAGCTTCCTCTATCTGTTTCTTCAGTTCTCTACAACTGTTCGTATCGTGACCATAATTTTCGTGGAAGTGACAGTACTTGCTGGTATCCTGTTTTTGCCCTTACTCGTCATACGTGGGGGTGCTGCGAAGGCCTTGGCAGCCCTCTCCGTAGCAAGTATTTCCTTTGGAGACTTCGTTAGACTGCTTAACAAACCATGGTTGGGGCCTTTGTTGTACGGAGAAAACCTATCTCTGTTCTTGTTCTTGTTCTTGGACCCTTCCCACGAAGAATGCTTCGAAAACTTGTTGTTGCTATCTCTGTCTACCGGAGCCCCATTAGTGGACACCTCTTTTGCTTCGATCCAAGTATATGTCTTTTCCGTTAACCCTTTGTAAGTTGTCGGAAGGTCAGTGGACAAGAATTCCACCAAACTCCGATTTCGAAGACCATGTACAAAACCCAAAATACGCTGATCTTCATGAAGACCCAAAATCTGCAAAGTCTCATCGGTGTACCTAGTAACGAAGGCCCTTGTGCTTTCGTTTTCTTTTTGTTTGATGTTGTGCACCGTTAAATGAGTCCTCGTGAACTTCTTTTGCTGACTGAAGTGTGACCGGAACTTAGCCTTAAGATCGTCAAGATTGACGATGCTGCCGGGCTTTTGCCCATTCCACCAGATACGAGCAGAATCCCGTAGGGTGTATGTAAACATATGACAGGCCACTGGCATAACCCATTTTTGCATTTTGATAGCCCCTTCGAACAAATGTAAGAAATTGTCCGGATCCCCCTTCCCATCATAAGTCCCAATGTGCGAGAGCATTTTCAACCCATCAGGCAATGGGTAATCTTCGATCCACCTAACGAAAGGTGTAGCTGAACCCATAGGGTCTGAGTATAGACAGTTATAAGGTGGTGCATACATGGGAGCAGTATTATATGGATTGTTGTTTGGGGGTATTCCCATAGGAGTTTGGCTTGGGTAGGACTGATAAGGTGTATTCATGGCAAACGGGTAACCGTTTCCCATGGCGTACGGAGGGTACGCCATAGGATGCCCGAAGGGCATGCTCCCATAAGTTTGGGGAAAGCTTGGGTTATTAGGCTGTCCATTTACTGGAGGATATAAATTTTGAGGATAAGACTGAGTTTGGAACGAGGGGTACATACCATTGGGAGGAAGATTTCCTCCCATATTAATTGTAGGCGGATTGCCTTCTACGCCTGATGCGTGAGAAGGCTGCAACGGAACCCCAGCTTCAGTCCTTCCAAGATGAGCTGCTAGCAATGGAGGCTAAGTCACCCCCACTTCTTCCCTTCGCTGGATCCTACCGTTAGAGCCTTCGGTAACCGCCCCTTCTCTTCTTGTCGGAGCCCTCTCGGGGACTCCTTCGAAACCAACGGACCTTTTGCTTAGCCTTCGACCGAATGGAGACCCAATTCTTAAGGCCGATAGGGTTGGTCCTTGGGTCGGAGGCCTAGGTTCCATCTCCATTTCTTCATCATACTCATCACTCCAGTATTCCAACTCCCTTCGCACCTCAGCATTCCTGACTTGCCTGTTACGAGCCCTTAAGAGGGATTCCAACACTTCGTGGTTGGCTTCGACAAAGGCTGGGCTAATGACAGGTTCAGGATTGGCTGATGTCGAAGCATGATTGTTGGTTGTGATTTCTGGGTGAGAACGTGTTGTGAAAGTGGAAGCGGTTATTGGGGGAAGGTTGTTAGTGTCGTTGATTGGTATTGGTGCCAAGGTCGAGAAACCCGGTGGGGGAGTATCTTCTCTTCCTTGATCCATGCCGGAATAATAGTGAAAGTAGTTGGTTGGTTATAAGCTCGGAATTAACGAGACCAATTGTAGCGGTCCCACGGATGGCGCCACTGATTGAACAAATAATTGCACAACCAAGCCTTCGATGATGATCAAAGGAATAATGGGGTGTTGAGATTGCGCCAAGCTTGTTCTTAACCTGAAAATAAGAAATACCGAAACACTACGTTAAGTGATTGCGCAGGGGTTGGACCCTGCGAACCACCTCCGGCGTGCGAGTAAGTATGTGTAATCGTTTGAGTAGGTTGTAAATGGTGAGAATGAAGTTAACTTACATTGTTCATGCCAGACTACGCTATTTATAGGGGAGAAATAGGACATAGTGGGCGGTTGCACATTGTTCGGAGATCATGGGGGCGTCCCATGATTTTGTGGTAACCGCTAGGGCTTTGTAGCCCACGATCTCTGTTTTGGCGGGAAAGCCAAGGGGAAGAGGAGACGTAGGTTTGATCAGGTCAGAATGGTCCTTTGTGCTAGTCCCTTCGATAGGAATACCCCGAAGGGCTTAGGGCTTCGATTGACGGATTCCCACATGATAACCAGTTCGCAGGCGAATGGTTTTACGCCAATGAAACGTGTTAGGAGATTAACCTGGGCCTCCGAAGGGAGGGCTTTCTACAGGCTCGAAGGGGAGTCCTTCGACCCGTTCGGAGGGTACATCATCACATATAAACGGGGCAAAAACGCCTATTTGCTTTATAATATGTTTCCTTTCACCTGTGCGCAAAAATCTGAATTAAAGCCTATGAATAAAAAAAGTACTTCTACTTAAGCATGAAATGTATTCGAGGCATGAAAACTAGACAAAAAAACAAATATACATGTAAATCAAGAAGAAAAGAGAAGATAACACATAACTAAAAAGACCCAATGATAGGGTGTCAATGTTATTGAATTGGTCGCTTGGGTCGATAAAACGACTATCTCAAAATTGTATGCGACTTTGAAAACATATAAGCTAATATTTTATTGGCTAAAAGTTTTTCCGTGTTTGATGAGTTTTTCACATTTAATACGGGTTTATTATGCAACAACCCATCATATAGGCAAAAAAAAAAAAAAAAACTTTGTAGCATTTTATTTGTTTAGTAGGTTGGGCCGTTGGTAGATAATGAGTGGGCTCTAAGTTTGGTAACAAAACCGAGTTAGGGATAAAAATATAAAACATAAAACCTACACGTCTCTTTCTTCTTCTTCAAAACATGCGCTACTTACCAACACAATAATTAATTAATTACCTTATGCATCTTCTTTCACGTCTTTTAAAGCATATACATTAGAGACTAGAAGGATCAAAAATACGAAACCAGTGGTAGACATATTTTCTTTTGTGTCTTATCGTTGTTAATTTACGTGTGTGTTAATGAATTGAGTGTGTGTTAATGATTGAGTTGAATGTATATACACACTATATGTAGGACAAATTTTTTGGTGAATAATCTTTACATAGTCTTTGTTCAGTTCGGTCTTTATTCAGTCAGTTTAGCAAGGCTTTATATGTAGGTCAATAACCTTATTTACATAATCTTTATATGTAGGTCAATAATCCTTACAAAATTTTTGGTTTTTTAGTTGGTCAATAATCTTTACATAATCTTTATATGTAGGTAAGCTTAGCAAGGCTTGTTTTTATCTGGTTCCTTATTAATCTGCTTTGTTATGTAGTGAATGTCTACTTTTTATTTTGAATTGCAAACTTTATACACCGTGTCTTAGTTGGGACTTGAACCCACAACCATTTGGTTGATGGGACAACCATAGTACGACAATTTAAGTCATGGTACGTACAGTACTGCCTAAGAAAGTTAAGTACTTAACTAATGAGCCTAGCCCAATATTAATCATCAAACACTACCAAACATTGAAAACTAGACTCTGTCCTTAGATATTTAATGTGGACATCTATATCCGACTACACCCTCTCCCTTGATGTTTTCACTTTTAAGGGTCTTTCTTTAAAACACGTTTACATCAATCATAAAACTCATAATGATATTTTTCATAAATACTTATTCTAATAGGTTAAATTCTTCTTGTCAAACCTTATCAAAACTTTTGGATGTTAAGAAATGTCTAACGTCAATTTTTGCTGAATTGTCTTATCAACGCCATGTTTAAAAACCCGTTTTACTATATTATAAATCTTTTTAGGTCATATCATTTTGCATAACTATTAATTTCAAACAAGTATTAAATGTTGCTTGAAATATTGTTTTGGCCAGATCCGTATAAACAATTACTCAAATGAAGATTTGTGAACAAAATTTTTATCCGTGCCTCTAAGAAGGAAAACACACAATTCCAGAACAAATTTTGAAAACCAACCACCTTGCCCTTATGCTAACTTACTTCAAAACAGTTAGTACCTTGTGCCACTAGGATTTAGACCACAGGTTGGATTAAGCTCGAGGAAATTTAGAGGTGCCCACACTAACGAATTTGTAAATCATTGATCTAATATCCAGGTTCATTGGATCTTACCAAATTATCAAAAAGAGACAGACCAATAGCATGTAACCTAAATATTTTCCCACAAACAAATAATATATCTACGATAGTATGTCATAATGATAGTGACTCAATGATTATTTCTACGATAGGAAGTCATAATGATGATCAATTACATCATACGGAAGAACCGTCTCACTTTATATTTTATGCACTTATCCATCGTTTGAATTGTATGAACTTGTTTTCTGAAAACTTGTTTCACCTTTTGGGACCTAGCTTTATAACTCTGAATGTTTTTAAATAATCAAACGATGTATTTTCTAAACGACACTTTAGGTCGTTCAATATAACTACAACTTTGGTGCTATGACCAGTCGTGCCCCTGAATGACTTATTCCGCTGCAAGTCACGAAATTTGGGGGTGTGACAGATTGGTACCAGAGCAAAGGTTATAGCGAACTAGGTTATTCATTATACCCTAGACTATAGCTGCACCATCATAGCATCTCATCATTGTAGCATAAGTGCATATTCATTATATCACATGTAGTGATTGCGATTCCATACATATATCATTTCATCATAACCCACATTGTGTAAATGTTTATTTACTTTTATTTCACATCTGTTGTTTCAGTGATGTCTTCGGATTCACACCCTATTGTTATCTCGTCTGACTCTGAGTCAGCGGACGATACTTCCTCACTACCCTCTATCATATTAGAGTCTGTTACATCATCTCCGATACCCACTATCATTTTGTCATCAGTGGAGCCTACTCCACGGTCTTCACCTGTGATGTCAGAGGCCGAGACAGAACCCTTTGAGGAGGGGGAAGTCGTGCCTACCCCACCACTGTCACCTGTGATCCGTCGTGGTCCCAGAGTTGTTCCAGTTATCCAGCCAGGAGAGTCTGTACCCTATGGTCGAGTTTACCGTACATATCCAGGTGGGCCGCGCATGAAGCGCACTGCTGCTAAGCGAGTTCATCGTCTCACTGTCAGGTCACCAGCTGCATTTGTATCCTTACCACCACCATCATCACTTACTTCATCTCATCCACTCCGTCGCCGCTTGACAGCGAGGAGGAGTGTGACATTCAGTACACCACCATTATCACCCTTACCATCCTTATCATCATTGTCTCCACCATTGCCATCCCTATCAGCACCACAGATGTCATCAGCACCAGTTCATATCAGAGATCCTACCCCTATGTCAGACCTACCGCTCAAAAAGCGGGCTCGTCTTGATATCTCATCACCAGATACTTCAGATGCCACAGAGACAGCACCACTCAGCAGATTCGAGGTTGGTGAGAGCTCGAGGGCTGCTGCTGACAGATTGATTACTGCTGCTACATTTGACTCGCGACTAGATCAGCTTCAGGGAGAGATTGAGAGGGCATTATCCAAATAGGGGGAGATTGTTGGGTCATGAAAAACCCAAGAATACGTAAAACATGATTTGGACACAAATTAACTAAGTGTTTAACTTAAACCGAGAACAATTCAAGTCACTGAGAGAACAGCCTCTCAGTGAGTCATCTTCAAGATGCTTAAGACGAATTCAAGAAGAAGGATTCACTTCTCAGGAAGGCGGTACTCCCTGAGTCGGACTTAAGCCAAAGAAGAAGATGATGGTTCAGTGAGTGTTGGACAAGAACTCACTGAACCCCAGTCTCCTCAAACAACAAAGTGATTGAAGACTGAGGAACCAACGCCTGAAGAAAAGGCGGGAACAATAGGGAAAAGATCTGAGAAGATAAAAGTGTCAGCCCAACACTCTTCTCTTGTCAGATCCAACCTTCCCTATTGCGGCTAAAAGTCATGGAGTGTCAGCCAACAACTCCCAAAGTCTTATTAGCCCTTTCCTATTGGTTCTTGGAAATGACAATTACTATTTGTAATTGTCAGACACGCAACCTCAACAACTTGTATTATATTTAATCACTTATACTTAGATTACTTGTGTATAAATAGATCAGATGGGAGAGAAGTTAAAGTGTGCTTTGTATATTAAAATTTTAGAACTTTTACAAAGGAACTTCTCTCCTACAAAGAGTATACAACTCACTGAGATAGCTCAGTGGGTATATTGTTACCACTCAAGCAAAACTTGAGTTTCGATAGGAGACACCCCATACCCTTGTCTATTCAATCCCAAGTGTTTATTCCGCAAAACACTTGGGTATAGATTCTTGGAATTATTTCTAATAAGAATTTAAACGTTGAAAAATATTGTTGTTTTTATATTCACGTTTTATAACTGTTAGAATTAATCTTAAACATTGTATTAGTCATAAACACAAATAGATTAACTTTCTAGTTAACTCTAATCGTGTAAAGGGACCAACAAGTGGTATCAGAGCCTCTGGTTTATAAAATCTTTTATACTAACCAAGTGTGCTCTAGGTTTTTAAAACCAAGATCCTACTATGGCTGATATCAATGTACCCCAGCTAGTCGACAAAAAGGGTGGCAGCTACTCCGCTGTTGCACCCAGACTTGAAGCTGGGAAATTTAGCAAATGGAAGAAGCGTATGATTTGCTATCTTACTGGTATGAAACCCTACTACATCACCTGTATCAGGGATGGCCCATTTGTCCCAAAGACAGCCGCAGGGCTAAACAAGCCTGAGGCCCAATGGACCATTGATGAGAGGAGGGTGGTCAATCAAGACCAACGCCTAAAAAGCATCCTTATATCATGTCTTCCTGACGATATAATGGAATCAGTCATCAACTGTCTAACAGCCAAGCAAACTTGGGATGACTTGGTAAACAGCTTTGAGGGTCCCTCAGATACCAAGGAAAATAGGGTCATGGACCTTAAACTTGAGTATAATACTTTCAGGGCAAAAGACTCTGAAAGTCTCTCACAGACCTACACCAGATACAAGACTTTGATAAATGAATTATCAAATGATGGTGTTGTACTGTCTAAACATGAGACAAATGTTGGCTTTGTCAACAGTCTCCCTGAGAAGTGGCTCAACTTCTCACAAGGCCTGAGGAATGCTAACCACATTCAGACCCTTGAGCTCCCTGAAATTTATGGGAAGTTTGTCTATGAAGACAACCTGATCTCAAGGAGATACCCTGACTCAAAAGCTCTTGAGTCCAAAAAGGCCTTAACCTCCACACCCATATCAACTGCTTTCTATTCTAATGGTGTTGTGCAGGATATTCAAGAGAATTCTAAAGAAGAAATTGATGAAAGGACTGGTGAGGAGTACCTGAACGACTTGAACTTGGAATTCCAAGAAAGGGCACTCATTGCTAGTTCAAGACGTTTCATCAAAAGAAATCAGTTCAACTTTACAAAAACAAAAGCAAATGAGACCACTGAATGCTTTAAATGTGGTAAAAAGGGTCATTTTGCTAGGGACTGTTATTCTAAAACTATCTCAGAACCCTCTTACAAGTTCTCAGGAAACAATTCCTCAGGAACTAGCAAGTTTCAACCTAAGATGTTTCAGTCCACCCAACAATTTCAAAACAAGGGTCAAAAGGATTTTGAAATAAAATATAGGAAAATCAAAGCTAAACTTGCACTTCTTGAAACTAACCCCATATTGCCTCAGGCTGCTCAAACATCTAAACCTATTCAGACAAAGAACAAGGTATTAGTAGCTGAAGCATATGATTGAGATGTTGAAGAGGTTTCCTCAGATGAGGAAATAAGAGTTAGTGCACTGATGGCACTTTCTGAAGAGGATCAGGTGGCTGTGGGAAAAAGCCATGCTAGAAATGGAGAGTGGGTCAACATCACCATGAAGAAGGTAAATACTTTACTTTCTATGGATGATGATTCTGATTGGCAGTCTTACATGAATTATATTTGTGTTGATTTAAAGTTTGTTGAGGAACAAAGGCTTAACCTGTTTTCAAAATATAACAATATTGTGTCAGAATTGAACAAATGTAGAGATGAACTGCTTGTACTAAAGCAAGCCAAACTAGAAACAATAACTCTACAAATTCAGAACACTGAGATTTTGAAACAAAACCAAGCCCTTCAAACTGAACTTAACAAAGAAAAGGCTGTCATCCAAAGCTGGACCAGGAAGAACCCCAAGGTTTTTGACACTGTGGGATTAATCTCTCAGAAAACCATTGGTATTGACCCTCTTATGGTTGATCCAATTGTGTGTCATAATAAAATAAACTTTGTTCCAGGTGGCATATCTTTTGAGCAAGAATTGCTTCCCAAGTCAAATGACTGGATTGTCAGTGACAACCCAGTCAGTAAGTTACCTAACTTTGAGACTGGAAAGATCTTGCTTCCTGAAAGTCAGGCCTTGAAAAATATGTTTGGACTTACTGAACAACTCAGTAAGCTTGAACTCACTGAACAACTCAGTAATACTGAGTCTGTGAATGAGTCTGAATCAGAATCATACCCTCCACTTCCTCCACTAAATACCCTTCAGGGTGCTGCACCTAACTTAGGCCTCCCACCAATGGTCTTCTCACCACACTCTCCAAAGGAGAGATCAGGAAGGGGAACAACCATCCTGAAGAAAGCAAACCTTGATGTCTCAGTAAATACTGATGACTCATCAACTTCAGTCCCTTCTGAAGTAACAACCCAAAGCCCTGACTCAAAATTTGATCAGTTGGCTGAAATGGTCAGGAAGCTAGGAGAGAAGATTGCATCTTCTGAGAAATCATCTCAATCCAAGAAGGAACAAAAACCAACTTCCTCAAAGAACAAACCCAAACCCACAAAACCCCTGAAAAGATGTGAACTATGCAACTATACAAATCATCTCACTGATGATTGCTATAGATTCCTTTATTGCATGATCTGCAAAAAGGAAGATCACAGGACATCTGATCATAAACAATGCTCAGTCATGTCAAACTTTTCAGGACTTAAGGCTCAGTGCCTAAACTACCCTTCTGATTCTAAGCAAAAACAGAAGCAAAAGGCCAAGCCTTTTTCACCTTGCCCTTTATGTGGATTCAATGATCATCTTCCTGAGGATTGTCAAATTGACAAATACTGTGAGTCTAGTGGAAGTTCCACTCAGAAATCCTCAGGAAAAGAGAAGGTCATTCAGTCAAGAAGAGGAATGAAACAATCCTCTCAGACTACTGAGGCTACCCCTGCAACTAAATGCAAAACTTGTGGTAGCTCAGTCCACTCAACCTCTGACCATGAATCAATTAATACTTTCATAAAGACCTACAATACAAAACCCTCCATGAAATGGAGTCCTAGAAAGAACTGACCCAGTTTACTATTTGTGCAGAAGCATGCCAGGGATCCTATTTGGCATCTAGACAGTGGATGTTCAAGGGGCATGACTGGTGTTATGGAGTGTCTGCACAAATATGTGGAAGAACAAGGACCCAAAGTGATATTTGCTGATAATTCATCATGTCTCACTGAAGATTATGGTTCAGTAAACTGCAATGGTATTGTCTTTACTAGGATAGCATATGTAAATGGTCTTAAGTATAATCTGATCAGTGTCAGTCAACTATGTGATGTAAAATACATAGTTCAGTTTGATGATAAGCAAGGAACCATCTTCAATGCAAATAAGGAAATTGTCCTCATTGCACCAAGAAGACAAGATGTTTATGTATTAGACATGTCCAGTCTAACTCAGGATGGAACATGTCTCTTTGCTAAGGCCACTGATACACTCAACTGGCTTTGGCATAAGAGACTCACCCACCTGAACTTTAAGAACATTAACAATCTTGTAAAACAAAACAAGGTCCTTGGCTTACCATCTCTTGTGTTTTCAAAGGATAAACCATGCTCAGCTTGTGAAAAAGGTAAACATCACAGAGCATCCTTTAAAACCAAAACCAACTTTTCCATCAGAAACTGCCTACATCTTCTCCATATGGATCTATTTGGACCTATCAGTCCAAGATCTACCAACCATGAGAAGTATACTCTGGTCATTATGGATGAATACTCTAGATACACCTGAGTATTCTTCCTGATCAAAAAGAGTCAGGCTGCTGAAACAATCATGTCTTTTGTCAGGAACATTGAAAATCAAAATGAAATTAAGGTCAAACAGATTAGAACTGACAATGGGACTGAGTTCAAAAATTATGAACTTGAATGTTTCTGTGATGAGAAAGGTATTTCCCAAAACTTTTCCTCTCCATACACACCTGAACAAAATGGTGTTGCTGAAAGGAAAAATAGAACACTCATTGAAGCTGCTAGGACAATGCTATGTGGATCAGTCCTTTCCAACCATTTTTGGACTGATGCAGTCAAAACTGCCTGTTATACACAAAACAAATCCATCATTGTCAAGAGACATGGGAAAACCCCATATGAGTTATTCAAAGGAAGAATCCCTGACATCAGCTACTTTCATGTCTTTGGGTGTCCTGTGTTTATTCATAATCACAAGGATCACTTAGGGAAATTTGATGCAAAAGCTGATGATGGATACTTCCTGGGATACTCACTTGTCTCAAAAGCCTTCAGAGTGTTCAACACAAGGAGACAGCAGACTGAGGAAACATTTCATGTTATCTTTGATGAGAGCACTGATGCAATCAGGTTCTCAACTACCTCAGTAGAAGAGATAGGAATTGATAATTCTTCAAGATATCCTCCTGATGAATATCTGTCTGAAAAAAATCCTTCTACTCAGTATCAAGATGATGCTAATCTCTCCTATTACATAATCCCTCACAACCTACCTAACCCAACCATCACTGAGTTTGTTGAGGCACATGCACACACTGATGATATCAATCAGCTTGTTCAAAATACTCAAGAACCAAACAATCTCAGTGAGCTGGTAGACACTCAAGATCCAATCAATGATCATATGTCTACTCCAGAACCAACCCTCTTACCCAATCAAGCCTCCACAAGTTCAAATCAGTATCCAGGACCTCAAGAAAGCTGGACTAGGTCTCAGGACATTGAACTTGTCAATATTATTGGAGAGCCTACTGAAGGCATGCTCACCAGGAGCATGGCTGCTAGTCTAAGAGCAGCCTCATCCAATGAATGCCTATTTGTGGACTTCATTTCCACAATTGAACCCATGTCATGAATGGTGACATTGAATTACACTTCATCCCTACTGAATATCAGTTAGCTGATATCTTCACCAAACCTTTGGATGAACCAACTTTCACAAGGTTGAAAGCTGAATTAGGAATGTTGGATATAGAAAATCAGTCCACTGATTGAAATCCTTCCAACTGAAGTGTAAATTCTTAAAACCTCAGGTCCCTGACTCAATGTGTATATCAGTGAAAAACATCTCACTGAATCCTCAACCTCAGGAACTAAACCCAAGTTCCTGAATCCTTGTTTCTCAGGAATCATTCCATATTCCTGAATCATCAGTGACTAATCCCAAGTCCCTGAAATACCATCACTGAATGAAAAGTCATTCAGGGCCCTGAAAAGAGACATTAAATACTGACTTAAATGCTCTAAGTATCTAGTTAGTAAATGTCCGAGGTTGGTAACTGAACTCATATTTAATTCAAGAATATTTGTTCTTTTAGCCTTTCTGGCATACACCTAATGGGCCCCCACTTCCCAACTTGGCATTCAATGCCCTCTCTCACACAATACACTGTGTGATGATGGAAACTCTGCAACTTCTCCTTTTGCAGAAACTGCTCAACTGTTCACTCTGCCAATTGTGAAAAAAGAGGAAAAGTGGAGTGGTGGCATTTAATGCGGATCTCAAACATTTTATTCAAAATAACTTCAAAAATTTTTATTTTGATTAAATAAGATCACTCAAATGCCAAAAATACCCCCATCTCCACTATCCTATAAATACCAATCCAAAAAGAATTCACACACACGTTTTTGAAAATTATAAGCAAACTCTGCCCTTTTTCTCTCTCAAAACAAATTGTGTGTGTGTTCTTAGCATTTAGAAACATCCGACCATTTTTTCGACCAAAACCAGATCATAAAATGGCTTCCTCTAATGCTATAACCACCGCCCCCAATGTGAGCTTCACAATGGAGGGCGTGGACCTGACCAAAAACAATGTGGTTGGAAATTTCCACTATCCCCAGCAATATGGGGGTTACAAGGATGTAGTTATGTATTTACAAAACTGCTTCCTTGCCACAGCTTTTACAACTACCCTATAAGTCATTTATAATGACTATCTCAGGGAGTTTTGGTGTACCGCAACGGCTACTTGCCCTAAGGACACCAAAGAGTCGATCATCACTTTCACTGTGATGAATGGGACTAGGAATCTCTCCTTCAACTACAAGACCTTCATCTTGGCCACAGGTCTTAACTTTGTTGAGAACTTTGAGGCAAACCCTACTGATCAGGAAATAAAAGCTGAAATGCTTTTCCTAGGGCCTCATGATGTTAGGCGTCCTACCAAGTCCCCTGAAGCCTTGCTGGCAAAGGCTCCAATAGTGAAGACATGGTTTCACCCTGTCTGGAGACTGATGATGACATTCGTCATTCAGGTACTCAGAGGAAACAAATCCTCCACTGAGCAGTTGAACTCATCACAACAATTGATGATGTTCAGTCTCTTGGAGGGTAGAAAAATTAATATCGGAGGAATAATCTTCCGAGACCTCGTGTCAAAGCTCTCAGGGAAACATAGGCAAAGACACATGTCTTATCCTAGGTTCATTTCCTGTGTGCTACAGGATCTTCTTGGTTCTGACTACTTAAGGTCTGACGATGAAGGTACAAAACCTGACGTCTTGCATAAGACCAACTTTAGTAGTGACATTACTGAGGTACAACCAGTCGCCCTGACCACCTACATGTTAATGGTGATTCAGGGTGAAAATGTATGCTCACCAGTTCCTTCACCAACCAAGAAGGTGAAGAAGACCAAAGGGAAAGGGGGACAATCCAGTAAGGTGGTTAGACCTAAACCACTCGTCACTGAGACTGTTGCCTCAGGCACCAAGAAAGTTGTTGTGACCTTGACCTCTCAGACTCCCATACAAGAGACCACATTGGCCACAAAACAAACGTCACTGGAGGGTGCTGAGCAATCATCCTCAGTATCCTCGGGTAAACCCTTTCCTAATGTCCCTACTGACAAAAACAAGTCAGAAGGGTCAGGAGCATCCACCCACTCACATCCTAATGAAGGCACTGATAAATCACAATCAGAGCCTGAGGGAGTTCAGGGTTCTATATCCTCGGTGGAGCAGTACTACTCCACTGAGAAGGGAACCCATACCCATTCACATCCCGTTAACGTCTCTAAGCAATCACTCTTAGAGTCTCAGGGAGTTCAGGCCTCTAAATCCCCAAAAGGACAGCACAATCCTGATGAGAAGGGAGGCCATCAACAATCACCAATAGTGCCTCATGATTCCACTGGAAAACACCCATCAGTGGATGAAGGCGCTCAGGGGGACAAAGACTCGGAGGGATATAAACCACCCGCCGATACGGAACCCAAACCCACCTCAGGCACTTTTGTTCTCTCAGGAACTGACCCTAAAAGTCAGGCTGGGCAAACCCCCCCAGTTATTATGACTAGTCAAGCTGTTCAAACCCCACCAGTTATTATGACAAAAGAGTCAGGACCTGGCCACAACGAAGGTGAGCCCTCTTTTGAGGGGGAGCCGGATTTCCTGAAGGCTCCTTCTCTGGCTGACTATGAAAATTTGTTGGCTGATGAGTCAGAGGAGGAGATTGATTTTGGTGATGATGATATCCCTGATGCTGAGGAGGAAATGGAAACCCAATTAAGCCCTCCTCAGCCCTCTGAGAAACAACATTCCTCTCCTCATCCTGAGGATCAACCACCCAGTTCTCAATCAACCTCATTGTTGATACATAATCTGGCGCGGGCTGGATTCGACGACTCTCCCTGGGCCGTTCGTCGTCTTCTCGAGCCCTGAGTAGACCTGTTCAACAAAGAGAACCCGTTAGGAGTGGACCCGAGGCCGTAGCCCCGGGATCCACCTCCGACGGTCAAGTTAGTATTGGTGTGGTATAACTTATTAGGGTAAGGTTTAGAGTAACCTGTTATGTATGTCGTTGTATGATGATCCATCCATGTATTTATAGGGCATGGATTAGGGTTTAGACGTAGAGTGGGCCGATGTCTGCCGGGCCTGGCCCATTTGTCGTGGGTCAGTCCAGACCATACGTCTACACTCATCATCATCATCAGGTGCTTCAACCACTCCTAAGTGGTTGCAAAAGTATGACAATGCTCGTCCGGCTTCTGAAAGACAAATGGCAAAAGTCCTTCGCAAAGCCAACGAAGGTCTTTACAACTCTCTTACGGATGAGCAATGGGATAAACACACTGAAGTGGCAGCCTCCTATGCTGACTTCAGGGCTTCTGTTGAAGAATCTCAGGCAAAGATTCTTCAGGCCGCCACCCTCACTGATAAACAACTTGGCGACCTGAACAAATCAGTAGATGACATAGCCACTGGACAGCATCAGGAACTGTCCAACATCCTCAAGGCTATCAAATCAGTACAAGAACATCTTACAGATGATCCCACTTTTTTCACCAGATTGGATGCATACTTGGCCTCTCAGGCTAACACCTCCACCAGCATTACTGAGCTTCTAAAGCTCCTTCAGGGGGTAGATCTTCAAGGTTTAAGGACACAGCAAGAGTCCATTCATCAGGCTGTTACTGCATCCAAGGAGCACCTGATCAGAATCTCCTCAGCCTTTGAGCAGCTCTCAACAACACATAATGAGCTGGTCAACCACTACACCACCCAAGTAACTGAACTCACCACCCACCAGAAGGAAATGGCTGCCGAATTAAGTGCCGTGAAGAATGAGACTTCTGAAACAAAGTCTATGGTCTCAAACATCCTATCCATTTTTCAGGCCTCTCATACTCCTCCACCTCCTCAGTCAGCAGGTGTCTCCACTGAAGCTCCACCATCTGCTGAGGGGGAGATAAAAGATGATCCTCCAATCCCTGACCCTAATTCTGCTTTGGTAACTGTCCCTGAGACATCCACCAGTCAACCTCCTCCCATTGACAAAGGGAAGAAAATCATGGTGACTGAAATAAACCCTCCTCCTGAAGCACGCTTAGTCAAGGCTTCAACTGAAAGACGTGCAGATCCTGATGCACCGTTCTATGTTGATTTAGAGGATGGGATAGGGGTCTATGGGACTCCTGAACAACTTGCTGAAATTTTAAACCAAGAAGAGCTCAGGAAGGAACAAGAGAAAGAGCTGGAACTCAACAGGTCTGAAATTTCTAAGGTTGCCAAAGAAGTAATCAAGGAGTCTGAGAAGAGGGACATCAAAAGGGATGAGTTTCTCAAGCTTCAGGCTGAAATCCTTAAGGAACACAACAAACAAGCCAAACTTAAGGAAGAAAAGAGGCAGAGGATATATGAGAGGTATGTATGGCACATGACCAAAACCAAAGGTGAAGGCAAAATAACTGACATCACCATTCACCCCACCAGACCTCTGAGCTTAACAATCCATAGAGGTCCAAGAAAGTCTGAACATCTTCCAACTGTCAAATTTTCAGACTATGGGTTAAGAGAATGGGATATGATGATGCCTATCCTAAGGAAGAAAACCACAAGTAAGAATGCCCCAATCATCATCAAGTCACTGAGTGCTAAGTATGAGGAACTCGCAAAAGTGGCAAAGAGTCTTGGCATTAACCATGATGAGGCACTTGCTTCTCAGGGATTGGCTATCCCTGAACTTACTCAGAAGACTGGGAAGAAAAGAAAAGTTGTGGATATTGAACCTGAACAATACATAGCTGCACTTCATTGCAACAGGACTACTCCTCAGGGAGTCAAGTTTCGTCCCAACCTGGTCATCAAGGAACCTGAGTATGGTATCTTCTTTGTGGATGAATTTGGTCAGGAAGCCTTTCAAAGAGTCTCTGACATTGACAAAGTGGAAATGACAACACTCCTTGCTTACAAACTAATGGCGCTTAATATCAGGAGACCTGAAAATGAGGAGTTTGTCAGGCTGATGGATCAAATGATGAAGGATCGACCTGATAAAGAGGTGTTGATGTCAAAGAAGGCGAAACTTGAACTCATGGGTCTTGTTCAGGAACCTTGAGTATTTTGTACTTAGAATAATAGGACTTGTAATTATATGAATAAATTGATGAATGTTTTGCTATATCAATATCCTTATTTATTTTCTAGTACATTCAGTATGAGCAGAAGACTTTAGCTCACTCATACTGATCAAAACACTTAGGAATAATTTATATCCAAATAGGGGGAGATTGTTGGGTCATGAAAAACCCAAGAATACGTAAAACATGATTTGGACACAAATTAACTAAGTGTTAAACTTAAACCGAGAACAATTCAAGTCACTGAGAGAACAGCCTCTCAGTGAGTCATCTTCAAGATGCTTAAGGCGAATTCAAGAAGAAGGATTCACTTCTCAGGAAGGCGGTACTCCCTGAGTAGGACTTAAGCCAAAGAAGAAGATGATGGTTCAGTGAGTGTTGGACAAGAACTCACTGAACCCCAGTCTCCTCAAAGAACAAAGTGATTGAAGACTGAGGAACCAACGCCTGAAGAAAAGGCGGGAACAATAGGGAAAAGATCTGAGAAGATAAAAGTGTCAGCCCAACACTCTTCTCTTGTCATATCCAACCTTCCCTATTGCGGCTAAAAGTCATGGAGTGTCAGCCAACAACTCCCAAAGTCTTATTAGCCCTTTCCTATTGGTTCTTGGAAATGACAATTATTTTTTGTAATTGTCAGACACGCAACCTCAACAACTTGTATTATATTTAATCACTTATACTTAGATTACTTGTGTATAAATAGATCAGAAGGGAGAGAAGTTAAAGTGTGCTTTGTATATTAAAAGTTTAGAACTTTTACAAAGGAACTTCTCTCCTACAAAGAGTATACAACTCACTGAGATAGCTCAGTGGGTATATTGTTACCACTCAAGCAAAACTTGAGTTTCGATAGGAGACACCCCATACCCTTGTCTATTCAATCCCAAGTGTTTATTCCGCAAAACACTTGGGTATAGATTCTTGGAATTATTTCTAATAAGAATTTAAACGTTGAAAAATATTGTTGTTTTTATATTCACGTTTTATAACTGTTAGAATTAATCTTAAACATTGTATTAGTCATAAACACAAATAGATTAACTTTCTAGTTAACTCTAATCGTGTAAAGGGACCAACATTATCTCATCTAGACGAGACTCCAGTGAGCCGTATTGAGGCTATTGAGGAGGAGGTCGAGGGATTGATCCAGGGCAGGGTTGCCATTGATGTGTCACACCAGGGTTTAGAGGCTCGTCAGTTGGAGAGTTCAGAGCATATTACACAACTCAGACAGGAGGTGTCGGGGTTAGTTAACAGAGCACAGAGGTTCCAGGATGAGCATCACGGCCTGGTCGGTGAGTTGTCTTCAGTTCAGGCTAGGTTGTCTGCATCAGAGACTAGGGAGACTGACCTTCAGCTTCGAGTTCAGCACCTAGAGGAGATTGTTGTTGCGATGTCTAGGGATCTTCAGAGGATTTTCCGCAGGCTAGATGGAGCACCCGGAGGAGGTGCCTAGTGTTAGACTGTTATCATATAGCTTGTACATTATTATCCTAGTCCCGGGGTGTGGGACATAGTTAGTACTTGTTGTCTTTTGCTTGTAGTACAAACAAATATATCAAGTGTGACTCTACTATGCAGGATTTTCGTTGTGCTATTTTATGATATCGGTCTGCGTAACCGAAATTTTCATGTATTATATTCATGTGCGATGTGATTATACTTATGATGTTTCGTTGTGGTTTCATTGTATTTATACATGATGTGGTTGTATTTATACGTATTGTGGATGTATATACATGTTGTGGTTGTGTATATTGTGTATGATGATCGTTTCCATTGTGAGTTCTCATTGTTGTATTCTTTTGTGATTGTGAAGAATTATGCCACCCAAAAGAGCTACTCCTGCTATGACACCCGCCCAGATTAAGAGACTTGTTGCCGACAGCATTGAGGCAGCATTGGTAACTGAAAGAGCTGCCGTAGCTGCAGCTGCTGCTGAAGCCGCTTCGCGGGCAGAAACCTCGGAAGCCGCAGGAACAGATACTAATGGAACAAATGGCCGTAAATGTACGTACAAAGATTTCAAGAGTGGTGATCCAGAAAAATTCAAAGGCACTGAAGGAGCCACTGCCATGATCCGATGGTTTGAAAAGACATAATCAGTATTCCTTCTATGCAACTGTCCGGAAGACAGCAAGGTTAGGTTTGCTACTAGTACACTCGTTGGGGAAGCTATGTCATGGTGGAATTCGTATGCAAAGCCCATGGGAATGGAGAATGCTCACAAGCTTACATGGGACGAATTCAAGAAGTTGCTGACAAAGAAGTTTTGCCCACGAACAGAAGTGAAAAAGATGGAAACAGAGTTTTATGAGCTAGTGACAGCAGGTAATGATATTGAGGCATATATCAGGAGATTTCAGGAATTGGCAGCATTATGTCCGAAAATGGTTCCGGATACTGAGAAGCTATTGGAGAATTTCATTGGAGGATTACCTCACAACATCCGAGGAGATGTGATTTCTTTTGACCCACAAACATTGGATGAGGCAATCAGAATGTCTCAGAAACTCATGGCTCAGATAGTGAAGAAAGGAACTGCTTCAGACAACAACAACAACACCAACAATAACCGTAACTACAACAACCGTAACTCCAACAACAACTACCGAAACAACAACAACTATAACAGCAACCGAAACACTTCCCATAACAACAACAACAAAAGAAACCGGGACAACAACCAGAGTAGCAATGTTGCTCAACTACCACCCAAGAGACAGGAAACTGCAAAGGCTTATGTTGCAGGTCAAGCTGAGAAAAGGGGTTACAATGGTACTTTACCCAAGTGCAACAAATGCCAAACCTATCATAATCCTGGAAATTGTCCGAACCCGTGTGGAAACTGTAAGAAAGTTGGTCATTCAACCAGGGATTGCAAAGCTCCGATTGTGGTTGATAATCAGAAGCCCCCAGTGACATGATTTGGATGTGGAGAAGTTGGACACTTCAAGAAGGAATGTCCGAAAGGAAAGAATCAGGGAAACAATAACCAAGGTGGAACAGCTAGGGGAAGAGCTTATGTCCTTGGAGGAGAAGATGTCAGGGAGGACCCGAGTGTCGTTACGGGTACGTTCCTCATTAATAATCGTTATGCATCCATTCTATTTGATTCAGGAGCCGATAGAAGTTTTGTTTCTACTGCATTTGCACCATTACTCAACATTGAACCAACCGCATTAGACACTCCATATCACATTGAACTAGCTAACGGTAGTTTAGTTGGCACCGACACGATCATTCGCGGTTGCACTCTTAATTTTCTCAATCACCCATTCAATATAGACCTCATGCCAGTAGAACTTGGAAGTTTCGACATTGTTATCGGAATGGATTGGTTATCTCAACATCATGCCAGAATCATCTGTGATGAAAAAGTTGTTCATCTTCCTTATGATGGCGAAACATTGGTCGTTCGCGGAGAACGCAGTGGGACTAGACTCAGCATCATCTCGTGCATTAAAACAGAGAAATACATAAAGAAGGGCTGTTATGCATTCTTGGCTCATATCACAGAAAAGAAGTCGGAGGAGAAACGACTTGAGGATGTGCCAACAGTTAAAGATTTTCCAGAAGTCTTTCCAGAAGACTTACCAGGACTGCCACCTACTCACCAAGTCGAATTTCAGATTGAATTAGTACCGGGAGCCGCACCAGTTGCGCGAGCGCCTTATCGACTTGCACCTTCAGAAATGCAAGAGTTGTCGAACCAATTGCAAGAGCTCTTGGATAAAGGATTCATTAGGCCGAGTTCATCGCCTTGGGGAGCACCAGTTTTGTTTGTAAAGAAGAAAGATGGATCTTTCAGAATGTGCATTGATTATCGAGAGCTAAACAAATTAACGGTGAAGAATCGTTATCCACTTCCCAGGATCGATGATTTATTTGATCAGTTGCAAGGTTCCAGTTATTACTCCAAGATCGACTTGAGATCGGGTTACCATCAGCTTAAGGTTCGGGAGGAGGATATCCCGAAGACAGCATTCAGAACACGCTATGGTCATTATGAATTTCAGGTAATGCCGTTCGGATTAACCAACGCACCAGCTGTGTTCATGGATCTCATGAACAGGGTGTGCAAGCCATATCTAAACAAGTTTGTGATTTTATTCATTGACGATATCTTGATCTACTCAAGGAGTGAAGAAGAGCACCGAGAACACCTCAGAACAATCTTAGAACTGCTCAAGAAAGAGAAACTGTATGCAAAATTTTCAAAGTGTGATTTTTGGATCAGAAGAGTACAATTTCTTGGTCACGTCATTGATAGACAGGGACTACAGGTTGATCCAGCAAAGATTGAGGCAGTTAAAGATTGGGCAACACCAAAAACTCCCACAGAAATTCGTCAATTCTTAGGACTTGCCGGATATTACAGAAGGTTCATTGAAGGTTTTTCCAAGATAGCTAAGCCACTGACCAAGTTGACACAAAAGAACCAGAAGTATGATTGGGGAGAAAAGCAAGAGACCGCTTTTCAGTTATTGAAACAGAAACTTTGCAGCACGCTAATTTTGTCATTGCCAGAAGGGATTGAAAACTTCGTGGTATATTGCGATGCTTCACACAAAGGACTTGGGGCAGTGTTAATGCAAAACGAGAAGGTGATAGCTTATGCATCTCGTCAGCTTAAGAAGCATGAGAAGAACTACACTACTCACGATTTAGAGTTGGGTGCCGTGGTTTTCGCACTCAAGATTTGGAGGCATTATCTTTATGGAACAAAGTGTGTAGTATTCACAGACCACAAAAGCTTACAGTACATTCTTGATCAGAAGGAACTTAACATGAGGCAACGTCGTTGGTTGGAACTACTTACTGATTACGATTGTGAAATCAGATATCACCCAGGAAAAGCCAATGTTGTGGCAGATGCACTCAGTCGGAAAGAAAGACTCAAGCCTTTGAGAGTCAGATCATTGGGAATGACAATTATTTCACCACTACCATCAAAAATCCTAGAGGCTCAGGTAGAAGCACTCAAGGAAGAAAACCTACCAAGTGAAACACTCAAAGGAATGCAAGATAATGCAAACGGTTTAGTAAGGAGATCAGATGGAACATTATGCTTCAAGGATAGAAGTTGGATACCTCTCTATGGTGGAATACGAGAGTTGATCATGCACGAATCACATAAGTCGAAGTACTCTATTCACCCAGGTTCTGATAAGATGTATCAGGATCTCAAGAAGCTTTATTGGTGGCCCAATATGAAAGCAGAGATAGCTACGTATGTCAGTAAATGCCTTACTTGTGCTAAAGTGAAATCCGAGTACCAGAAACCATCAAGATTACTTCAACAACCAGAGATTCCCCAGTGGAAGTGGGAACGTATTACAATGGACTTTGTCACTAAACTTCCCAAAACATCAGGAGGTTACGATGCTATTTGGGTAATAGTTGATCGTCTCACCAAGTCAACTCATTTCATTCCAATCAAAGAGACTTACACTATGGATCAGCTCGCCAAACTTTACGTCAAGGAAATTGTCTCAAGGTACGGTGCACCAATTTCCATCATTTCCGACAGAGATAGTCGCTTTACTTCAAATTTTTAGGAGTCATTGCAAGACTCATTTGGATCTAAGTTAGACATGAGTACCGCCTATCATCCTCAGACCGATGGTCAGAGCGAGAGAACGATTCAGACATTGGAAGACATGCTCAGGGCATGTGTCATTGACTTTGGAAATGGTTGGGCTAACCATTTGCCATTGATCGAGTTCTCTTACAATAACAGTTATCATACGAGCATAAAAGCCGCACCATTCGAGGCACTCTACAGTCGTAAGTGCAGGTCCCCAGTTTGTTGGGCCGAAGTTGGTGATGTACAGCTAACAGGTCCAGAGTTGGTCAGAGAGACAACCGAAAAGATAATTCAGATTTGAGAAAGACTCCAAACAGCCAGAAGCAGGCAGAAAAGTTACGCCGATGTTCGACGCAAACCATTAGAATTTCAAGTTGGAGACAAAGTCATGTTGAAGGTCTCGCCTTGGAAGGGCGTGATACGATTCGGGAAACGCGGTAAGTTGAACCCGAGATACATAGGACCATTCAAGATTCTGGAAAAGATTGGTCCGGTAGCATACAGGCTTGAGCTTCCGTCAAAGCTCAGCAATGTACATAGCACGTTTCATGTCTCAAACCTCAAGAAATGTCTTTCAGACGAAACGCTCGTAATCCCATTGGAAGAAATTCAGATTGATGATAAGCTTAACTTTGTAGAAGAACCAGCAGAAATCATGGACCGGGAGGTCAAACAGTTGAAACAAAGTCGAATTTCGATCGTCAAAGTTCGCTGGAATTCTCGCAGAGGTCCTGAGTTTACTTGGGAACGGGAAGACCAGATGCGACTCAAATACCCACATCTATTCACCGAGACCACTCTAGAGAACAACATCAGCTGAATTCAGGGACTGAATTCCTTTTAGGGTGGTCGACTATCATAACTCATAATTTCAGGTCATTTTCCAAACCCCGATAATTTACTATTCATGAGTTACTATTCATCAAACACTATTCACCGATCACTATTCATCATTTTTGAAGTCAGTTTGAGACTTTGAAAAGTCGTCAAAATTTTTACTATTCACATGACACTATTCATTCCCGGAGGGAAATCACTATTCATGGGCATCATTCATCATGTCGTAAACTAGGTTTACGAGTATTCAAATGCACGTAACCAGTTAGGTTTAGCTGTGTATTCATGCATCATCAGTAAAGACACATCATACGGACTAGGGTAGTCTGCATATTATCAGTAACATCATTTCCATATCAGTTCATGCATGTGTTTGTGTGATTTTCATTAACGTATGCTTAATTGTTTAATTAACGTTACCATTCAGTCATTTCTACTAACAGTAAACCCAATACTCCCGACAATGATCCTAATACATTTTCAAGCTAATTATAATGATATAGAGATTATATTATTACTTTACCCGGTGTTTTTAAACCAATCGCTATATTTTTCGTTTGACGCTTATAACTCCGTCGGTTTACGAAATTTCAATCCGATTATCATTCTAACACCCGATTCTTGCAAGGAACATGATTTTACAATTTTTACAACTTCGTCGTATCTCATTTCACCTCGTCACGAGTTATTTCTAGTTAACTCGGTACCCGATAACACTCAGTGTATACACTAAACTCTAAATAAATGGGAGACAATCTCTTTAATTACATCAAATCCATCCCATTTCACCCACATGTGCCGCCCCCCCTAACCCCCCATTTAGGCTTAATACTTCCAAATTGTCATTAATGAATTACTTGCATTTTATTTCAAAACCCACTAACTCTAACACATACACCATAATATTTTAGCTAACAAAAAGATCAAACCCCTCTCCACTTCATCCCTATGTTCGGCCACACCCAAGAATACCACCTAAAATCCATAGATTTTTCAAGAACAAAGCATAAACATACTTGATGAACTCAAATAAGTACATTTTATTATCATCATTTATCCTATTTATTTGACATGTTTTATTATATTATATATGAGAATCGATACATTAATGTTTACTTTAGTAATTCTCAGGTAAAAACAAGCATTATGTGAAACTTGGCGATTTTGGACTAATTATGGAGCAAAACAAGCGAGATGTCAAAAGTCTACTGAAATCCAGAAGATGCGCCGTATCTCACTCAACAGATACGACGCAATATCATACTTAGATGAATTCGAAGACCATTGCCTGACTTTGAAGAATGCGCCGCATGCAATTCTGTCATGCGCCGCATATGAAACTTTGGTCAAAGAAGAAGATCAAGCTCGTTCTACTCCAGATACGCCACAATATACTTCTAACATACGGCGTATCACTATCAAGATTTCACCAGTTACAATCCAAGACAGCTAAAGTACATGCGCCGCATACAAAGATCAAGTTACGCCGCATCTGAAGACGGTGTACGAATATTCCAGAATATATTAATCTTGGACCCCACGCGAAGTTAAGTCAATGCGCCGCATCGATCCCTCAGACAGAAACTATAAATACCCCAAGGCCAGACGAATTTAGAGAGTTTTTTGGGAGGAGAGATATAACCCTAGAGCCGAATTCAGACGACCAAGCAGCACAAGACACACCTCAAACAAAGATACAAGAGCTGTAAGAAGGTCCTGCATGTATTCAATTCATTAAGTAGTTTTGTTTTATTGTTTTAGTACACTTTAATTCATCAGGATTGATGGGCTTGTGTCATGTGACTACGGAAGATCATGCACTCCCCTTAATATTGCTTTCCCATTAATTAAAGTTTATATGTTGATGTCTTTGGTGACTTTTATTAGTGCATTGATAACCTCTGTGTCTAGCTGAGTCTTGCTTGGGTCGCCATGCCCCTTCCTCGCCTATTTATTAGAGACGCTTAAATAAATAGGATAGACATAAGTAATCATTAAGGGTTTACTCGCCGATAAGATTAGAGCCAACGAGAAAGGTTTAATTATATACACTTCATATAAAACTAACAATAAAACAAGTGACAAGCTATTTAATTATCAGGACATGTCTTCTTATTGTCTCGAGTATCTATCTGTGTACGTGTGTGCTAATCACTGATTCGTGCTCATTAGTTTAGTTTTCTACTTAATTATAACCAAACCGTGCCAGTCTCTCAGGCTGAACCCCCTTGCGTTAGATTAGGTTGTATAGCTAACTTAGGATATTAAAATACTGATTAGAATAACTAGATAATAAGTTCCACTCTTAGTGATCGACACTCTGCTTACCATTATATTCATACTGACCGGGTACACTGCTCATTAAGTGTGTGTGTTATTGATAAGTCGGCTAAATATAAATTTAAAACTTGAGTAGGCATTAATACTGCTAAACCGCAACGACACATCACGCTCCATCAAGTTTTTGGCGCCGCTGCCGGAGAGTGAATTGTTATTATCTGTTCATTTGATTTAGTATTTTAATTAGGTTTTTCTTTTTAGTTTTTTTTAGATTCTAACCACTAACCCTGTTGTATATTAGATAGATTGCATTCATTGTATAATTTGCATATTTTCTGTTTTTGTGTGTTTTTGTTTTCTGTAATTTTTGTTTCTTTTTGTTTGTTTTTTATTTTTGTTTTTCTTTTTTTCTATTTTTCTGCATTCTGCTGTCGTTGTATTGTGCTGATACAAACGATACGGCGCATCTGTTTTCACAGATACGGCGTATTGCGTTTAATTTTTATAAAATACAACGCGTTTAATAAATTCGAGTACGACGCATCTTTCCCCAAGATACGGCGTATTCTGTTTTTAATAAGAAATTTTTCTAAACCCTAACGCCATATGACGCATCTGTTTTAACAGATACGGCGTATTTTCTATTTAAATTAAAAACAGTTTTTTGAATTATTAAACAGAAGCGACGCATCGATCTTTATCGATACGGCGCATCTACTAAATAAAAAATCTTGTATTTTGAAACGTAACGAAAATACGGCGCATTAGCTTTTGTTAATACGACGCATTTAATTTTAATAAATATAATCGATTTTTGATAATTTAAACTTGATACGGCGCATTCTAATTCATAAGCGGTGTATCTGTTTTCTGAATAAAAGTCTGATTAAATTTTAACTTAATAAGATACGGCGTATCCAACTTTTTGGATACGGCGCATCGTCCGCAGATATCAGCCATTTTTATTCTTTATATTCGTTTCTAAATTCATTAATTTCTCTTCTAGTGAACAGATCCTACTGACGATTTTACCTATGATGACAGGTTTTGCTATGGAAGATATGTCAATGAACGAATATCTTGCTAAGGAACTTATGAAAGATAAGCACAATGAAAAGTCCCGCACCAAAAAGCCGTTAATTCTGGAAAGTGATGACGAGTGTGATAACTATGAAGTTAGCTTGAGCAAGTTCCCAGCATTAAGCATTACTAAAAGCTCAGAATTGGAAAAGGAACTCTTGCTTCCGGATTCATTCGAAAATTTCGATGCTATTACTTGCAACTTACCTACGATCGATGCTTTACTCAAATCCGTATCTCAAACCAACATGCCCTTCTACTCAGTGGAAGTTTATGAAGATGTCAACTTCAATGTACTCATGATTGATGCCGATTTATTTTCTTGGGAAACTCCTCTTGAAGCTACTTATATGGAATTCAAACGCTTATGCAATATTGAAGATGGGATATTCTCTTATGATTTACTAATGAGCTACACTGAAGATGAATTGTTACTCTTATGGCCTATTATTGAAACTAAAGGATTAACTTGGACGACTATCGAAGAAAAATATGGAAAATTCCAAATTGAATACATGAACTCAACACATGCAGTCAACAAATCGAGCAACAAAAGCTATGGTTGAGGAAATATCCAACCTGTACAAACTTCTTATATGCCTTATTCCGAACAGTATTGGGGATTAGATAAAAGCAATCTGGATGATGAAAGAATTTATGCTGAATCGGAGATACTGTTTCATAAGAAGTTGGTAAGGTTGATGGATATCTCTTTAGAAGAATGGCTTGAACTTAAATACGGTAATCCCAAATTTGCTCCTACGAATGAAGTCAAATGGATTGTGACCTCATGGTTGACACGAAGTTTTAAAGAACAATTTAATGAGTTCATGGAGATAAGGAGGAAAATGATTGGTAATACTAGCTTTGACATTAACTACGATCCTAACAATGTTGATTTTTCAGATTGGTTAGCTAGTAAGTTCAATAACCATAAGATCATGGACCGAGCTACTAAAGATGTGTTATGGGTATATTGGATGAGAGGGGAAGATGAGGAATTAGAAAGCAACAATGGATCATCACATGACGATTCAACGATCGAGGAAGGCATTGAAGAATTGTTCAGCATAGACATTGATGTGTTCAATTATGAGACACCCTTGTGCAAACAATTCAAAGAATTTAATTACCTCCTTCAAATCGACACTGATGTGCTAACTGGAGATCTACCAGGATTCAAAACTTATGATGAGTTCAAAAACACCTGGTACTACGAATGGAATGACCAGATACCATGGGTTTGGGATAAACCATGGGAATTTGGGCATATTAATCACACTTGTAAACCTTTCCGTTTCAAGGATGGAAGTAGTGAATGGCCAACCTGTGATTGGAAAAATGATGGAACCTGCAATGAGGGAAGTATAATTGGAATGAAACGAGTTGGAAACGATGTATACTTTGAAGACTATGATTGGTATGAAAAAGTTGAAGATTCCCCACGTAGAGCAGAGGCTTTGCAAGAAAAAGGTAAAATCAAATACTTAAAAGAACTAAAGGGAGCATCGAATACTACTTTCTGGGAATGGGTGCATAGAAAATGTGATGATTACACAAGGCTTAATCGACGCTTACAATGGGAATTGAAAAGAAAGTGGGACGAGACTCAAGATTATTATCAATCCATTAATTATTATCCCTATGATAATAACGATGAGTCACGAGGAAAATTAATTGATGAACTTGATGACTATTTGAATAATGATCCTTATTTCAAGTTTGTTGATAAAGACGAAGAAGAATTCATCGAGAGAAAATGTCGACTACTTGGGATCACTTATAATAACCCACCCATGATAATTTCTGAAAAATTTGAAGTCATCAAATACTCTTTGGGACCATATGAGGAATATGTTGCGACGAAGACCAAAGAATATATTAGATTAAGTCGAACGGAAGAAAATGTTGCGGAGCTATACGGTAACATCTTTCGGATGAAAGAAAAAGGATGGCACGTAACAAGAACAAAATAAGGAGCTGAACGTGAGTCTAACTTGAAGACTCTGGAATAAAGACAAGTGCTGACCGGGAGACAACCCGAAGGAAATTTTTACTTTTATGTTCTGTGTCGAGTCTGTTAGACCTGCAGAAGATGCGGCGCATCTCCATTATAAGATGCGACGCATCACCTGCACTGGTCATATCTTATTTCATTTTCTGCATTTTTTATTTTTGACTTTAAAACTTTCTGTCAGTTTATTTAATGCGGCGCATCCCTGGTTAAGGATGCGACGCATCTTTTATTCTGATTCGTATTTATTCCAGGCTCGACACGGCGTATCTTCTTCCATAAGATACGGCGTATCGACTGACCTGATGATTTACAGTTTAATTTTTTAGGTTTTATTTTTACTAACTACTAATGTATTATGCAAGTTTGAACCTTCTTAACTCAGTTGTGTTAAAGTCTAAATGGTATTATAGATTCCTGCATTTTTGTGGATACATCATTTATGAAGCTTAAACGTTCTCATCCACAAGAAAGTTGATTTTTGCTCTTATACGAATAATGGAGGATCATACCGAGCAAATCTCAGGGGAGTTTTTCTGTTATAATTCTTTTATTTTCCAGTTTTTAACCTTTGACACAAACAACGAGGACGTTGTTTAACTTAAGTGGGGGGATGGAGAATTAGAACACTTACTTGTCCTGAACTTTTTCAAAATATGCTTAAAATGCGCTTAATATATCAAAATTAAAATTTTTTTTTTAGCATGTTTTTGTTTAAAGTCTAAATTACATAACCGCACACATAACTCTATTCTTTCAAAAATATTAAAACTTTAGTGTGCCGGTGACTTGTAAACTTTAGAACTTGGCTTGTATACTATTCGAGACCACCATAATGAGTATTATCTATATAATTGGAGTGACTTGTCTAAATTGGTAAATTTCTAGGATTACACCCAAATAGCCTTTATATGTTATGTGATATTAACTAACTACACTGGTTAGTTAACCCCCGTATAAACCCTTTGTTTACTCTCACTTTTAGAGTAAGATACCCCTAGAAAAACCCTCAGAGCCATTCATTTCTTTTCTTACACCTTTGTTATAATGTTTCGATACACCTTAGCCTACCCTGTAGATTAAAATCCGTGGTTAATTGCTTTAGGCAAAGTGTGTTTCCTTACATTACCTGTGTTCGCGTGCGTAATTCATTATCTTTGGTTAGGTCGGGAAATTGCACAATGCAATTGGTATGAAAGTAAATATTGTATAACTTTTAGTTTATTTTTCGTGTGTTTGCTACTTTCACTATTACAGTTATTTCTGAAAGTATGAAGAGTATGGAAAAATTATCCGGAAAAATAGTGATAGAAAAGTTGTGAAATTTTACACATATATGTTGATGTCAAAAAAAAAAAAAAAAAAAAAAAATAGAAAAGAAAAAGAAAAAAGGAAAAGTTGGAAGTTTGTTTTAACCAACTTATGTAAAGTTTTGTATTAAGTGGGAGATATCACCACTATTTGTTGTATATTATATTTATGGATTGAATGGGAGTTGGCCGTTATGGGAACGCCAACTAAGGTTATTCTTTGATTGAGATTTTGTTGAGTATAATTCGTGTCTACCTAAAGCGTGTGTTTCAAGTGTTAAAGCGTGAGTTATTCAATGATATGAGTCTTATTCATGGGATGGTTGGGAAAGTGATTAACCACACTTAGGATTTTAATTTATCTGTTTTGTTTATTTTTCATTTTACACCAATTTGTATCCCAAATATTATCCATACCCTATATCATTCTTCATCCAAACCTTTGATTTATTGAGATTAGGGATTTGAGCAATCTTAAGTATCGTAGTCGTGGATTCAGCTATGTATTTATGATTTTGTCGCCCTTTTTGATATAATATTATTGGTGAAGATTACTTGGTCCTATCTTTAGCCCATTCGAGTTAAGGAATTGAGCAATTGCAAGTATCGTGGTCGTGGATTCGATCATGTATTTGTAATTTTGTCGCCTTTTCTGGAATGTGAGATCGATAGAGATTAAAAAGAATGATCAACCCTTAACCAACAAACCCTTTTTACCGCTTTAGACTTGTTACTCCTTGGCTTTAGTGGGGGAGATGCGTATACTTGCCAAGCCTATGATAGAATATTCGTCACGACTAAGCAACTAAACGATTTAGAATTGTTTTACATTAAAAATTATTTTGGTTTCTACTTCGTTAAGTGTTTGGTTGTGTGATTATGACAAAACGAATACGTGCTTAAATATAAAAATAAATCCTAATATCTTTTAGGATACATTTTCATATGATTGATTCTAAGGTTTACTTGGGGACAAGTAAAGTTCAAGTGGGGGGATATTTGATGAACTCAAATAAGTACATTTTATTATCATCATTTATCCTATTTATTTGACTTGTTTTATTATATTATATATGAGAATCGATACATTAATGTTTACTTTAGTAATACTCAGGTAAAAACAAGCATTATGTGAAACTTGGCGATTTTGGACTAATTATGGAGCAAAACAAGCGAGATGTCAAAAGTCTACTGAAATCCATAAGATGCGCCGTATCTCACTCAACAGATACGACGCAATATCATACTTAGATGAATTCGAAGACCATTGCCTGACTTTGAAGAATGCGCCGCATGCAATTCTGTCATGCGCCGCATATGAAACTTTGGTCAAAGAAGAAGATCAAGCTCGTTCTACTCCAGATACACCACAATATACTTCTAACATACGGCGTATCACTATCAAGATTTCACCAGTTACAATCCAAGATAGCTAAAGTACATGCGCCGCATACAAAGATCAAGTTACGCCGCATCTGAAGACGGTGTACGAATATTCCAGAATATATTAATCTTGGACCCCACGCGAAGTTAAGTCAATGCGCCGCATCTATCAACTCAATGCGCCGCATCGATCCCTCAGACAGAAACTATAAATACCCCAAGGCCAGACGAATTTAGAGAGTTTTTTGGGAGGAGAGATATAACCCTAGAGCCGAATTCAGACGACCAAGTAGCACAAGACACACCTCAAACAAAGATACAAGAGCTGTAAGAAGGTCCTGCATGTATTCAATTCATTAAGTAGTTTTGTTTTATTGTATTAGTACGCTTTAATTCATCAGGATTGATGGGCTTGTGTCATGTGACTACGGAAGATCATGCAGTCCCCTTAATATTGCTTTCCCATTAATTAAAGTTTATGTGTTGATGTCTTTGGTGACTTTTATTAGTGCATTGATAACCTCTGTGTCTAGCTGAGTCTTGCTTGGGTCGCCATGCCCCTTCTTCCCCTATTTATTAGAGACGCTTAAATAAATAGGATAGACATAAGTAATCATTAAGGGTTTACTCGTCGATAAGATTAGAGCCAACGAGAAAGGTTTAATTATATACACTTCATATAAAACTAGCAATAAAACAAGTGACAAGCTATTTAATTATCAGGACAGGTCTTCTTATTGTCTCGAGTATCTATCTGTGTACGTGTGTGCTAATCGCTGATTCGTGCTCATTAGTTTAGTTTTCTACTTAATTATAACCAAACCGTGCCAGTCTCTCAGACTGAACCCCCTTGCGTTAGATTAGGTTGTATAGCTAACTTAGGATATTAAAATACTGATTAGAATAACTTGATAATACGTTCCACTCTTAGTGATCGACACTCTGCTTACCATTATATTCATACCGACCGGGTACACTGCTCGTTAAGTGTGTGTGTTATTGATAAGTCGGCTAAATATAAATTTAAAACTTGAGTAGGCATTAATACTGCTAAACCGCAACGACACATCACGCTCCATCAATACTCCATTTGCCTTCCTAGTTATGGATTTGTGATCAAACCTCAAGTTTATTACTCATTTCTTATCAAAACTCATCCAATCATCAAGTAAGTTTTCAAAAACATGTTTTGATCATTTTATACTTTCATTTGATATATATGTTAATGTATTTTCAAGTTATATTTGTCATCCATGCAAGATACTTATGTTTTACATACCACATTTGAACATAAACTCTTTAAATCACTAGATCTATAGGTTTCACTAATGATCTCATGAAATCCACCAAGGTTGGTGATGTTTAGGACCCCATGACACCCTAAGAAGGTGTATGGTAGGATTTTCGAACTTGTGGAGTTGATTTGAGTTAGTATGATCAAGTTTAGAACCAAGAAAGTGAGTTTTTAACAATCTAAAATAGGTTCTGTCCAAAAACGTGTAAACTGGAAAACTCAGTAATTTTTGGCATATTTTGGCCTTCATATTCAGAAAGTTCTTTCAAAAACGAAACCGTGGCCGCAAGAATCACTAAAAACCGACTTATAACGAAGGAGATATGATCGTTCGAAGTTAGACGACGAAAACTAATTTTCTGAAAATTAAGTTGCTGATCGCCGAGATTCAAAGGACAAAACGAGGCATTAGACGTGATCTAGACGACCCGAACCACTGAGATTATGTTAGTTCATGTTTATACGAAGCCGTGGATGTAAAAAACGTAGAAAACGAGCTTGTAACGGCCGAGTTATTCACGTTTAAAGCCGACGAACTCTAGTTTATTTTGACAGCCATTATTAGAAAGTGTTTTAAATATTAAAACTAGTGTTTTTGCGAAACATAACGTTGTTAGCCGATTTTCTAATTGATCGAGGCGTGTACAACCGGAAGTTAAATGAAATGACATTTATACATGGTTACAAGATTTTCAAAAACGTCGAGTTTGATCAACGAACACTTAACGTGCAATATTTCGCGACTAGTTTCACGAAGTCAATTTGGACATATTTTCACAAGTTATGAAAAGTGTTGTTTTACGACGAAAACATTATATTTGCTAATTGAACACCAAACAAGGATCGTGGAGTACCGTTTCAACATGTTTACGCGAAAAGTAGTTTATAACTTAACGAGACGTCAAAAGTGTATTTTTCGTCGATAAAAGTTATTTTCAAAACTAACAAGTGGTATCGTTAACATACGTATTTGCATGTGTTTCATTGTATCATTGCTTACGTTGGATCACATCATTCATAATAGGTCGTGGTTAGAGACCGAGCTTTGTTTCATCATATCCATTGTGATCATTGTTGCTTTATCATATCAGGTGAGTTTTCATAGCCCCGTTTTAAATTGTTTATTGATTTCTAAACTCTTGGGGGAGAATACATTGCACCATTTTCATATGCGGACCAAAGTATACAAACTCATTACATTGCTTAAGTTACATCATTGCCCAGATTAAAGTCCCCTTTTATTATCATGAACCGTTAATTGTTAGCAAGCGAGAGTGAGTGAATAGATCTATTGAGGGTGACTCCTCCGTTCGGGTTGGTAGCACCAACTGGTCAAACAAACGCATGTCATTTCTGTCATATTTGAGTGATTGGTAAACACTCAGTTGGGGCATTTCATTCAGTCTAGCTTCGGGGTCATGAGCTTAGAGCTAATGTATCATTTTTATGTGGCATGGATTTGTCATACACTTTATACTTGTGGTATCCGTACAATATTTCATTTACATAAACCTATGATTTCACCAACATTTTTGTTGACCATTTTTAGCAATGTATTTTCAGGTAATTAAGGTATCGCATGTTGGCTTGCATATGGACATCATGGAGTCGCGGAGTCAACGCGTCTCACTTTATATTTTATGCACTTATCCATCGTTTGAATTGTATGAACTTGTTTTCTGAAAACTTGTTTCACCTTTTGGGACCTAGCTTTATAACTCTGAATGTTTTTAAATAATCAAACGATGTATTTTCTTAACGACACTTTAGGTCGTTCAATATAACTACAACTTTGGTGCTATGACTAGTCGTGCCCCTGAATGACTTATTCCGCTGCAAGTCACGAAATTTGGGGGTGTGACTGACTTACCCCTCACGTAGCACCTCAAGCTCAGTTCCGCTACCATATTCCGAGTTGGGGGTGTTACAAAATGGTATACGAGCCACTGTTTATTGAGAACGAGGTCATACTCGACTATAAACATTTTTGTGTGTGTCAAAACGTTTTCAAAATCGATAACCATCAGCCCTCCGTGCCACTTCGCTCTTTAATTGCTTTACTTAAACTTTTATGTGTGCATGTTTTTGCACTATCATATGTTTGGATTTTCCGCTGCTATCTCACTGCATATAAAACTATTTTTATAAAAAATTTGGCTAGAATTTTTATAATTTTTCTAATACTCCATGTAGAGTATTATGCCTTCATCAGTCCCTACCGGTCAGTTATCAGATGCACCCGTTGATCACCCACTTACACCACCGAGTCCATAGGAGGACCCACACCCTATTGATGTACCTCACCCGGGGGATGATGAGATGGACGATGATGAGGAGATGGACGATGATGAGGAGATGGATGATGATGAGGAGATGGGTGATGATGACGATGATGACGAGGAACCGTTGGAGGAGGAGCAGGAGGCTCTCCCCATGCCACCTTCCCTAGCAGTGTCAGACATTACTTATGAGTTCGATACTTCAGATGCATTGGGTCATGCTCTAGCTACAGAGGTGACGTCTACATTTGAGATCAGCGAGTCTTCGACTGCACAGCGAGTTGCCCCTACCGAGCTCAGAGCCGAGCTGAGTCGTTTGAGGCAGGACATCTCTTGGTGCCAGGGCCGTTATATGTCGATGTCCAGGCGATTGTGTACGCGACAGTCTGAGGTTTTAGAGTTGAAGAAGGAGATTAAGGGAGATAGGAAAGCTACAAGTGCTTTATACGTGGAGTTGTATGAGCAGGCTGCGAGGTTCAGTTCTATAGAGATGGCAGATACAAAGATTCGGGAGCACTTGGCGTCGTTAGAGCAGAGGATGACAGAGGTCGAGAAGATTGTGGAGAGGTTGGATCTGGGAGCGGCGTTCACTAATATCGATAGTCGTCACTACCAGCGTAGTATTCAGGAGTTGAGGGATGAGATCCATGCCATGCAGTGGCAGGCGTACTATGATAGGATGGCGCATTTCCGTTTTGATGACAGTGTTGATGTCTTGGCTGCATACGGAGGAGACCGTCAGTAGAGATTAGTGATCATCTTTATTATGGTAGTTTAGTATTGTAGTAGTTTACCTTGTACGTACTAAACTGACTAGTTTGAGTTAGTAGATTTTGATAAGAAACTTGTAGTCGTTTTGCATATCTTGTAAGACTTATGACAAGTATCGAATCTATGATGTATTTTGGTGATGTACTATTTATGATGTTGAATGTACGCTATATTATGATGTATCATTGTGTTGTTTACTTTGTGTTATGATTCTGTTACATTAATCAAATACTTACAGTGTTGTACATTTGTAATGATTGATAGAATTATGCCACCTAGGAAGATGACCCCAGCTGCGATCCAGAAGTTGATTGATGACGGCATAGCCGCGGCGCTTGCCGGGCAGGCAGGTGCTGGCAACCAGAATGTTGGACAAGCAGGAGTGCAAGCTGTCAATGAGAACCGTTTCTGCACTTACAAGGAGTTCATGAATTGCAAGCCTACTACCTTCAAAGGAACTGAAGGAGCTGTCGGTCTAACTCAATGGTTTGAGAAAATGGAGTCGGTGTTTCTAAGGAGTAACTGTTCTGAGGATTGCAAGGTGAAGTATGCGACATGTACCTTGGTGGAGCATGCATTATCTTGGTGGACTGCCCATGCTAAGGATATTGGGTTAGGGAATGCTTATAATACTTCATGGGAAAAGTTTAAGAAGGAGATGGTCAAGAAGTATTGCTCTCGTAGTGATATGAGGAAGTTGGATACTGAGTTCTACTATTCGGCTGTGAAGGGCGTTGATCTTACCACTTATGTTCGACGATTTCAAGAATTGAAGGTTTTCTGTGCTCACATGGTCCCAAATAATGAGAAATTACTGGAGAAGTTCATTGGCGGTCTACCTTCCAGTATTGAATGGCACGTGACATATTACAACTCTCAGACTCTGGATGATGCTATTCACATATCTGAACGACTTATGGATCAAGTGGTTAAGCATGGTACTGTTCAGAAAGGTAACAACTATGACAGCAAATGAAAGTGGGAGGACAACAAGAGAAACAACAACTACAACAACTTCAACAACTGCAACAACAACAATCACCCTCACCATAACCATCACCACAACAACAACAACCAGTACCGTAACAACAATCATCACCACCAGCAGAACAGAAGACAAGAGACTGTCAGGGCTTATGTGGCTGCACCAGCATAAGTTGGAGGGTATGCTGGGCCGCATCCGTTTTGTGATAAGTGTAATCAGCATCACGCTGGACCATGCACTGCTAAGTGTCAGAAATGTCATAAGGTTGGACATGTTGCTAAGAATTGTAAGGGCATAGCTGTGGCTACTGGGAGTAATGCACAACCAGTGGTAACTTGTTTCGGATGTGGAGAGCGTGGTCACTACAAGAGTCATTGCCCAAAGAACACTGGTCGGAGAACTGAAGGTGCTCGTGGTAGAGCATATGTGATGGGCAATGGAGGGCAGCAGCAGGATCCGAATGTGGTCACCGGTACGTTTCTACTCAACAATCTTCGTGTTAAAGTTTTATTCGATTCTGGTGCTGATATGAGTTTTGTATCTTCTACGATTTCACCACTACTTAACCTCACCCCTACCTCCCTAGACACCAGCTATAGTATTGAACTAGCTAATGGCAACTTAGTTAACACTTGCACCGTAATCCGAGACTGTACCCTAAACCTTCTAGATCAGTCGTTTAGTATCGATCTCATGCCCATTGAACTCGGAAGCTTCGACGTAGTGGTTGGTATGGATTGGCTATCCAAACATCATGCGAGTATCGTTTGTGGTGAACGAGTTGTTCATATCCCTCTCAATGGCGAAACCTTGGTTGTCCGAGGAGACCGTAGCGGAACCCGTTTGAGTATCATATCTTGTATTAAGACCCTGAAGTACATCGAGAAAGGATGTCATGCATTCCTAGCACATGTGTCCAAGAAAGAGTCGGGAGAGAAGCGACTCGAGGACGTTCCGATTGTGCGTGATTTTCCTAAAGTATTTCCTGAAGATCTGCCTGGACTTCCATCGGTTCGACAAGTGGAATTTCTGATCGACCTAGTTCCGGGAGCTGCACCCGTGGCACGTGCACCGTATCGACTAGCTCCGACGGAGATGCAAGAGTTGTCTAAGCAGTTGCAAGAGTTGTTGGATAAAGGATTTATTCGACCTAGTTCCTCTCCCTGGGGAGCACCTTTGTTATTCGTGAAGAAGAAGGACGGATCATTTAGAATGTGTATTGACTACCGTGAACTGAACAAGCTAACAGTGAAGAATCGCTACCTGTTACCTAGGATCGATGATTTATTCGATCAGCTACAAGGATCAGATTACTACTCCAAGATAGATTTACGGTCAAGTTATCATCAACTCAGAGTCCGGGAAGATGATATTCCCAAGACGGCGTTCAGGACTCGCTATGGCCACTATAAGTTTCAAGTGATGCCCTTTGGTTTGACAAACGCACCCGCTGTATTCATGGACCTCATGAACCGAGTGTGTAAACCATACTTGGACAAGTTTGTCATAGTTTTCATCGACGATATTTTGATCTGCTCCAATAGTGAAGAAGAACACAAGCAACACCTGACGATGATTCTTAAGTTGCTCAAGGAAGAGCAATTGTACGCAAAATTCTCTAAGTGTGAATTTTGGATTCGCAAGGTACAATTTTGTGGTCATATGATTGACAGCAAAGGGTTACATGTGGATCCCGCGAAGATCGAAGCTATTGAGAACTGGCCAACGCCTTCTAACTCCACATAAATCCGTCAATTTCTGGGATTGGCTGGATATTACAGGAGATTCATCGAGGGATTCTCCAAAATATCTAAACCGTTAACTACGTTAACACAGAAGGATAAGAAGTACGAATGGGGAAAGGACGAAGAAGAAGCATTTCAAACCCTGAAGCAAAAACTTTGCAGTGCACCGATTTTGGCATTACCAGATGGGGTGGAAGATTTCGTGGTTTATTGTGATGCATCATATCACGGGTTAGGAGCAGTTTTGATGCAACGAGGGAAAGTCATGACATATGCTTCCCGACAACTTAAGACTCATGAGGAGAAGTATACCACACATGATTTGGAGTTAGGAGCAGTGGTTTTTGCACTCAAGATGTGGAGGCACTACTTATACGGGACGAAGTGTGTTGTCTTTACCGATCACAAGAGTCTTCAGCATATTCTGGATCAGAAGGAGTTGAATATGAGGCAACGACGATGGTTGGAAACCTTAAGCGACTATGACTGTGAAATCTGATACCACCCGAGAAAAGCGAACGTCGTGGCTGATGCCTTGAGCCGTAAGGAACGGTTGAAGCCGCTGCGAGTTCGAGCTTTGGTTTTGACTATCAATTCAAACCTTCCCGCCCAGATTCTCCATGCTCAAGAAGAAGCTGTGAAACAAGAAGATCTTCAGAGTGAGAACTTTTATGGGATGATACAGAAGAAGTTTGAGAAGCATTCCGATGGAACTTTGTATTTTAAGGGAAGAAGTTGGGTGTCACATTTTGGAGTACTGCGAGACCTAATCATGCTCGAGTCTGATAAGTCTAAGTAATCTATACACCTAGGATCCGACAAGATGTATCATGATCTCAAGGAGTTATATTGGTAGCCGAACATGAAAGCCGACGTTGCCGATTATGTTCGTAGGTGTCTTACGTGCGCGAAAGTTAAGGCCGAACATCAGAAACCGTCTAGCCTTCTACAGCAACCTGAGATTCCCGAATGGAAATGGGAACGGATTACTATGGACTTCATCACCAAACTCCCAAGGACTGCAACTGGCTTCGACGCTATTTGTGTAAGTAACACTTAATCATAACATCTTAACACATATGGTTCTTGTGGTTTTGGCCGAATCTAGAGTGAGAAAGAGAGAGGATATGGAACCTTGTAGAGAGAGAAAGTGAAAGAGATTAGATTAAGAGAATGAGAAGGTCCAACCCTCTCCTTTGGTGGGAGAGGGTATTTATACTTATTACATAACGCCCCACGTGGGCTATGGAGCGGGCTACAATGGGTAAAGACCCGACCCGACTCCATGGAGAAACGATATCTAAACTATAACTATAAAGCCTACGAGCTATCTAATGCCAAAAGATACTCGGGGTGACCGAGTCTTTCATATGAATATTTATATTCCTAACAATCTCCCCCTAAGGGAGGTCACCCCAGAAAATACACTTTGAATTCTAGCATTCTTTTACATGACTGTAAATTCCTAGCTCGTTGTCTTTTGATTCTTCATGTTCAGCACACTTTGTACTTCAAGCAATGATCGTGTGATTAATGTTCCCTTGGCATATGTGATCTTTGAGTATTCTTTGAGATCATCAGCCACCGTAAATCTCCAAGTTCATCCTTTGTAGTATCGCCTTCATGTGATGTAGTGACCATTGGACCGACATGCTCACACTTTTCTGGATCAGGAGACTTTGCATCAGAGTTGCGGAAGCATTGTTGTAAGTCTCTCAACTTTCATGACCCTTTGATAATGAATTGGTCATGTGAGCATGGGGTGTGGATTGACATGTCTCTGCTGGAATTAGATACCACCATCACCATCTTTATATAAATCTAAAATAAAACAGTTAGCAATAAAGTTGGAGAACGAATATGGCTTTGTCATTCGCTCGGTGTGGTTGGATTAACCTTCGGTTCCGTGAGGACCGACCTGTGATCAGGTAGAATCCCCTTTAAAGAAAATTCTCCTTGACAGGACTTTCCAGCTTGTTGTAAAGAATCATCCAACGAATTAACATCAGAATCATCATACTAAGCATGTTCTCATACCGGAACGTCTCAAAGCAGACAACACGGTAGAGTGAATCAGTGAATTAAATACCCACTGATTGATGAGAAATTGATTAGAAAAATCACTCGCGTGTCACTGGATAAACATTTTGTGCAACACGACGAGGGTTTTATAAATTGAATCACATTTCTGTCATAAACACTTTTGTTTGAAAATTTACACAATCAATGTGCTCGAAACTCAGTTGGTGAGCACATTGAAAGGTTTTCCAAAAGCATCCGTCAATCCATTTCCTGGAACAAGTTTGATTCAAATGTGAATCGCCCCATCGTTTCTTTCCAGTTGTCACTAGTTTGATCCATGAAGGATCTCACATGTCACCTACCAAGAGCTTGTTTGATGTTCGCTCTAGAAGAATTTCCATCTTCATTGTGAATACTTGCATATCACTCAGATGTTCTGGCAATACCACGAGGATAATGCGTAGGACTCTTAATGTATATATATTTCTTGTTTTTCACGGTTTATGAAATAACAAGCACATTTTAAGTGTGTCCTAATGAGATTTATGGATGATCTCTTGGCTCTAGACTCAATAGTGCATTTTGATTTAGTGATCGGAGGCTGGAGAGGACTGACACCTTTTCAATATCGTCTAACTCGGAGTGAGAGAGACGATAGAAATGTATTGATCTCTGTGACAGATGAAACAAGAGTCCTTTGAGGGACCTTGAGTGGCTAGGGAGGGTTGTGCAACGTATCACTGGGTCCATGATACTTTTCTTCAATGTCAGCAATCAACTAAGTGATTCTGACAGCATATATATTGACCCAGTTTTTGCCTAAAGTGTAAGGAGGGCTTCTTTCTTTTCACCCTTTATCTTTACATTTCTTTTTCATTCTTCAACCCCTTCAGCGCTTACCGAGACTTCATCACTAGTACTGACTGTACAAATAATTGCACGACCAGGCCTTCGATGATGATCAAAGGATTTATGAGGTGTTGGGATTGCGCCAAGCTTGTTCTTAACCTGAAATAAGAAATACGAAGACACTACGTTAAGTGATTGCGCAGGGGTTGGACCCTGCGAACCACCTCCGGCGTGCGAGTAAGTATGTGTAAGGGTAATGTAGGTTGTAAATGACGAGAATGAAGTTAACTTACATTGTTTTGGCCTGACTAAGCTATTTATAGGAGAGAAATAGGACTTAGTGGGCGGTTACACTTTGTTCGGAGATCATGGGGGCGTCCCATGATTTTGTAGTAACCGCTAGGGCTTTATAGCCCACGATCTCTATTTTACCGGGAAGGCCTAAAAGAAGAGGAGGACGTGGGTATGACCAGGTCAAGAGGGTTCTCTGTTGTAGTCCCTTCGAGAGGGATACCCCGAAGGGCTTAAGGCTTCGATTGGCGGGTTCCCACATGGTAACCATTTCGTAGACGAATGGTTTTACGCCAATGAAACGTGTTAGGAGATTAACCTGGGCCCCCTAAGGGAGGGCTTTCTACAGGCTCGAAGGGGAGTCCTTCGACCCGTTCGGAGGGTACATCATCAAGCCCCCCAGTCGAAAGTGATATATACGTACGAGTATATATTGCATTCGACTCAAAAAATCTACATGCATTACACCTATTAAATTACACTTCCGTGCAAAAATAAAATAAATGTCTAACCAAACCACGCATTTAATGCGGGTTAATGATTATCCTTCCATTAGCCTTAATAACCCAATCTTCGGTAAATGTGAAACGTCAATTCAATTTTTGAATTCGTTTGAAATCCGTTTGCATAAGAGGGGTAAATAAACACGTGTATGGCCAGGATTTAAAGGCATGATGGGTATTTAAACTCTTAGCACGGTAAACCCTAGATCACTTTAACTTTTCGCCCAAAATACACACACAGCACTCTGTGTTCTTGTGCTTCCGTTGTAACGAAAAGGTAAATTTTCCATCCTATCTCTTTGATCTTTATACTTTTTTATAGCGACATGAGTATGGCAGCAAAAAGAATAATTAGGGAACAAACATGCACTTTATCAAAAGCAGCATTATCTGATTTTCTTCATGATTACCCCTTACCTGCTGGGCTCAAAATCATACTTCCAAGTAAAAGACAAAATGTTTTTGATGCCCCAGCAGGGTATGTGGGCTTGTATGTGCACACATTTACCCAGTCAAACCTTCGGATTCCCCTTCATCCTTTGATTCTTGAGTTTTTGCAATACTATAAGGTGCACATTTCCAGATTTAACCCCTTTGGGCTAGCCAAACTGACCACCTACATCGTGATGTGTAAAGCTTACGGGTATGAGCCTTCGTTAGATGTTCTTACGGGTTTTGCAAATTTGTATCCCGGCGGAGATTGGGTGACTATTGCCAAAAGGGGTGAACATGATGTTCCCGTCCTTGTGACGAAGCCCTTTTCAAACATAAGAAATTGGAAAGGTCAATTCTTTTATGTTGAAAGTACAATTATACCGTCCGACTACCCAGCTTTGCTTGATGAAGCGTTTATGTATAATGAGAAGAAATATAATGACCCTTTTCCCTATGAGGTAAGGAGCGAGCCCTTGTATCAGCGGCTTGCACGACATCCTGCTAATGTCCAGACATTCCCCGAACCTATCTTGTTCATGGCTGGTATTGCTGAGAGTTGGGAAGGCTCTCCGTTGCATCCTGAAATAATTTGTGAAGGAAAAAGTATGTATATATCTTATTTAAATAATTTAAATAACTTATCTGCTGATATTCATCTCCTTTTCGTTTGTTTTTGCAGAGATGGCTTTCAGAAATTTTGTTGTTGCTGGAGGTGCCAAAGAAGTTAGTTTCATTCCAAGGGACCCTCAAGATGCAAGCTATGGAGTGGGATCTCCATCTAGATCTGTTAACAATAATGATGTCGATGCCTCTGCAGCGAAACCTCTTTCTATACTTCCTCCTACTAAGCCAGTGAGTACTGAGGAAACCCCTCTTTTTGTGGAGGACATTGCTGATTCCGATGACCCACCTTCCGATTCTGATCAACTGAAGATCATGGGTTCCTCTGGTATTGCAGACAGGGTGAGGACTAGGAAAGGTACTAGTGCCAAAGCTATCAAGGCTGCCCCAAAGAGGAAATCTAATGCTCCTACCCCCACATCGAGGAATATCAAACAAAAGGTAGAGAAAGCTCATGGGAAAACCCTGATGTACTCGATTGAAGAAATTGGTGATGATGACATCCATGGTGAGCAAGCCACTCTTCACTTTTCTTTTCTTAAAATGCTTCGTATCTTATGTTTTTCTTGTTTTTGTTCTTTATTTAGGGCTGCCCAACACTAAGGAGCTGCCTGATGCCCTTTCCTACCGCTTGCTTGTTGAAAATGTCACTCCTGCTTCTTGGAGGAAAACGATGAATGAGATGTCTATTGAGAAGCTGTGTGATCTCTATGACAAGAGTTACACCAGGCAGGCCATGTTGGATAACCATTTTAGTTTTCGTACAAGGGAGTTGGTTAACAAGGTTAAGGAGGCTAAAGAGGAGGTTGCTGTCATCGTAGCTAGGGAGAAAGAAAGGGAGAAGAACTATGCTAAGTTGGAGTCCAGATGTGATGAAGCAATGGCAGATTTTGAGAAGCATCCCAGATATGAGGCCCTTCGAGCAAAAATGGAAGATCTTGAAGAGCAGTTGAAGAAGTCGCAGGCTGAGTGTGGTAGGCTAAAGGTGGAGGAGGCTAAGGTTGTTGGTTATAAGACCCAGGTGAGTGCCCTGGAGTCTAAATGTACTGGTTTGGAGACTGAGAGGGTCAGATTGGTGGAGCAGGATGTCGAGCGCTGTCAAGAGTTGGATAAGTTGAAGTTTGAATGCCAAAGTTTGAGGAGAGATAGGGCTGAAGTTGTATCGAAGGTTGTCCCCTACATTGCTATGGAGTTGTACCATAGCGATGAGGTGGGAGAGGTTGTGGGAAAGCTAGTGAATGTGGCTATATTCCATGGCAAGTGCACAACTTTGGAGGAGATCGCTGAGACCAAAAAACCAGTTGTGCTGTCGGAGGTACCATACTACCGTCCGAATTCTGTGCGAGAATATGATGAAGCTGGCAATGCGTTCACAACAGCAGAGTACCCCTTCCTTGCCAAAGCAACCAAAGATCCTTCAGCCTCCATCGAAGATCTCCTCTCCAAAAAACCAAAGAAGATACAGCCTCCGTCTCCAACCAAGAGAACCTTATCTGTGAAGCCTATGTCTCCAGCTCACCAAGAGGATCCAAACTCTTCTAAGAATGCTTGAAGGTTGCCATGTTGGCATTATTTCAGTCTCTGGGGGTGGCATGTAACCCTTTTTAAACAATTTACCATGGTTGAAGGCATGTGCCTTTGTGTTTAACAATTTATGGTGCTTTTGTTAGGCGTGTGCCTGTTTGAACAATTTATCTTTCGTATGTCTGGGCTTCGACCCGGAACTTAGACAATTATTCTCATGTTTATGTTGGATATGGCCTTATAAATGCCAATCGTAGGGATTGCATCCCATTTTTGATATCATGCTTATCTTCTCTTACGGTTTTTTTTTTTTTTTTTTTTTTTTTTTTTTTTTTTTTCTTTTTTTTTTAAACGTAAACATACATCCTGAGATTATATCCTCATTGTGTGTATTTTTGACCAAGATTTTGGCAATCGTATAATTTGACTGCGACAGAGGGTCGCGACCCACTCCGTCTTCATCCTTAAGTTGCAGAGGGCTTTTATTACCCTAAGACTTTATAGGAAAGTTAATGTGAATTATAATGGATGTTATTTGTATACAAAACATGTGTCTTGCTTCATCCTTCGACATTGAAACTTGTAAAGTACTTGGCTGAACAAATCTTTGTTATATAAAACGAAACAAGAGATTTTGAGGGAAATGCGTTATATCATTAAGTGGGTAAGGAGGATTACATCATTTGTAGAAATGAACACTAGGACACCTACCATTAATGCTTCTTTCCCATGTGAGAAGAATGCGTTACATGAAATTGAAAAACAACTAAGTGCTTCTTCTTTTTTTTTCTTTTTTTTTTTTTTTTTTTTTTTTTTTTTTTTTTTTTTTAAATAAAATAATAAGTCTTATATGTAAAAACTTACGAAAGCTAGTATCCAGTTCTTTGGGCTCGCATGCTTTGTTTTCGCAGCATCTCTCTTTGCCACTCGACCCTTCGACTTGGCTTTGCTTGCGTTTATTTGAAGGACATATTCTTATAAATTAACTTCGAGAAAGTTATGCATATTTATACTCATTTTTAACAGTAAAATTATTTTGATAACAATAGCGCAAGTTTCATAATTTTTTGAGTCCGTTAGGTACGTCAAATGGGTCCCACAGTGATTATTGTGAAAGTTTTAGCAAGTTAACACGTATAACCCCCGCCCACTAATTTACACCACACACCCCTCTATTTTTAATTGTCCACCTTTAGTCCTTAGGCTAGTATAAAAGCCATTTTTCTATTATTTTATTCATAAAACACACACACACACATCACACATATTCTCTCTTTCTCTCCCACTCTCGTCCGACCACCATCTCCGACCACCACCGCCGTCTCCAGCCACCACCGTTGCCGGAAAATTTTCCGGCCAACCACCAAATCACACCAAAACATAGATCAGGCTCCCCTGATCATATTTGGAAAGTTTGAAGACCCATGAAGCTTGTTTGACCCGTGTTCGAAGCACTACCGCCACTACCACCGTCACGCCACCACCCACCGCCGCAACCCTACCACCTTCTCTCTTCTTTTTGGTAACCCACGCGCCCTCTACCCTTTGTCTCTTTTAAATCCGAAAACCCCAAACCCTAATTTTTATATAAGAACGCTTTTATTAATAAAACTTGTTAAAACCTTTTTATTTTAGTTAAAATCGTGTGGATCTATGTTTATACACCACGACTCGCCATAACTCATCACTGAGTCGTATGACTTGTCCGATCAACTCACGAGTTGAGTTGACTCGGTGTGGTTCTTTATTATTTTTGAAGTGTTGGTGTTTGAATAAGCTTATTCTTGTGATTTAGTAGCTTAGTTTGGAGTTTGGAATTAACTTAGTCTAGGGTTTGTCTATGTCGAGAGCCATATGGCTCGTATGTGGTCAAACCATGACTCAAGTGATTCACGGCGTGGTTTAGGTTTAAGTTTAGTTAATTGTTTGTGAAAGATTTTGGAGATTGATTTGAATTTTGTTGTGTTAGATTGCGGATAGGATTAGGTTTGAGTTATGGTTGCCGAGAGCCAAATGGCTCGAGTAGGCTCGAGCCATGACTCAAATGAGTCACGGTATAGTCTAGTTGGTTTGTTTGTGTTGAGGATTGGACTTGGGTTGGTTTTGTGATTAAGCCGAGAGCTCCAAAGGCTCGGTTAAAGTCGAGCCATGACTCAAGGAGTCATGGCGAGGGGTTTGATGATTAATTGATCGAATTTAGTTTGTAGCCGTGTGTATTGGCTAAGTTTTGGTTAGTTTTAGTGTCGAGTAGCATGAGTCGTGACCCAAGAGGGCCACGACTAGTTGGAATTAAGTTTAGCCGACCCTTCAAGGTCTTAGTGTCGAATGAGTCGAGTCGAGACTCAAAGGAGTCTCGGCCGTGTAAGACTCAAGGTTAGAAAACCACGAGTTAGTATCGAGTCAATTTTGGACTTGGATAAGTCCTTAATGGGTCGAGTATTATTAACTTTGGGCCCGAAAGCCCAAAGAGAGTCCATTAGAGTGTGAGTTAGGTATTGGGCAAAAGCCCAATACACTTGGGCCAAATTGTCTTTTATTTTATTGTTTTGTCACTTGTTATTTATTCGTTTGTCAATATGGTGTTTCGGATAATTATTTGGATGATATGGAATATAATTTGGACATTGGACTTGAATACTTGTTATAACCTATGCTTGGATGAGAATTGGACGTTATTGGATTTACGGTATTAGCCGATGGACCTTATGGACGATTTTGGTAATTGAGACGGAAGAGTATGTTAGACTCATAAGAGCTTAACATATTTGGACCCGAACATACACAAAATGGTCGATAAACTTGACAACTAATATATACGCGAATGATAGTGTCCAATTATATATATTTAACTTGTAAAATATGGCAATAAAACTTATATTCAAGAGTCGTAATGACTTGGAAATGCTTTATAAACGGACGCATCATGCCAAAATTTCGATAAAATCTTTTATAACTTAATCGTTTATGATTACTCAATATCCTAAAAACCTTTTTCGAAACTTATACGTTTTCCTCCAAAATTATGATGATTTATCAACTATTTGAGAAATGGGTAAAACACCGAAACAACCTATTGATGTTTTTTCTTCTTGTCTTTATTATTTTATTCTTCTTCTTAATCTTAGTTCTTCTCTCTTTTCGTTATTCTTTCTTCGTATCCGTTTGTGTTGCCGACTTTTATTATCTTAACATCTCGAATCCACATGAGTCTTAAACGTTTATTTCTCTCAAACGCCATTGAAATAAAACCTTTTCATTTCAAATACGAGTATTACTTTATAAGTCGCTTTAAAGTTTATTGCTGAGACATATTATTCACATATTAGGTTGTGCTGAGGTTCATTTGTCGGGTTATCCCATCTGATCATATTGTGATATCTTATTTCATCTGCTGCTAAGGTGTGATTCTTAGCCCCACTTTATTTTTAAGTTGTTTATAAACCCATGGGGGAGATACATGCTATTTACTTATTTTTATGAGCACAATTGTTTATTTGTATGCTATTCCTGACTGAAACGATAATGCTAAGTACCTTCCTTGCCCAAAAGCAAGTCCCTCGATCATGAACCATTAATCACTTGCGAGTGAGCGCGATTATAGTTTATAGGCCTATAGGAATTGACCTACCCGCCATGTGGACTAAGGTCGGTCCACATGTGATGAACTATATTCGAGTATTACTAGGTATCTGGCAAAGTACCTAGCTTTGGGGGCAACTATTATATTATGAAATTTCGCGGTTACTGTCGACTTACGCCAAGGTTATTGGTGCTGGTTAACGCTTTGTGTGTCATGAGCTTAGCAAAAGAATTATTTGACTCTTACCCGATATTTGTATTTGTTACATATATCTTCCAGACTTAAAATCTTGTGCTCAACTATTATTTACTAAACCTATGGATTACACTCAACCTTTGTGTTGACTTTTTAGCATGTTTTATCTCAGGTAATTGATGCATGTTTGTAAGCACCAGGAGTGGCTGAAGATTGATGATGGCTATCAAGGGCTTTACTATCTATCCCAGCTATCATATCATTCGAACAATCTTTTAAAATCGTTTCTTTTATTTCCGCTGCAAACTATCTTTGATTTCCACTATAAACAATGTTTTATTTCCGCTGCAACTTGTGATAAGAGTCTCTTAGGCTCTAAATGTTTACTTTTGTATTCGAATGATATGTTTTAACTAAAGCATCTCGTTATGAGATCGTTTTCTATGGATGTGACTGTCATACCCCTCACGTAGCACCCCAAGCTCAGTTCTGCTGCCATATTCCGAGTTGGGGGTGTTACAACGTTAACCGACATCAATAGCATTGATGTAATCACAATAATAATATTCACAAAATTTTCCCCCAAGTAGATAGCTTGCCAACTATCTAGTTACTCGAATATAGCACATCACATGTTGCCGTCCTTTGTCAACATGACGGGTTAGTCATTCCTATAGGTCTATAAACTATATTCGCGCTCACTCGCAAGTGATTAATGGTTCATGATCGAGGGACTTGCTTGTGGCAAGGGTGGTACTTAGCATTATCATCTTAGTCAGGAAAATCATAAGTTTAAACAATTGTGTTCATAAAAGTAAGTAGCATATATCTCCCCCATGGGTTTATAAAACAAATTAAAAGTAAAGTGGGGCTATGAATCACACCTTAGCTGCAAAGGAAATAAGATATCACAATATGATCAGATGGAATAGCACGACAAGTAAACCTCAGCACAACCTAATATTAGATAACATGTTTCAGAAATAATTCTCAAAGTGATTTACAAAGTAACGTTCGTTGAATACTCGTGTTAAGATAAAAAAAAGGTTTAGTTTTTAATGGCGATGAAGAGAAATAAACATTTATGACTCGTGTGGGTAATAAAGAAAAGTTAAGACGATAAAAGTCGATGAAACACAACAAACAAGTAGAAGAAGGATAATAAGAGAAGAAGAAATAAGAATTAAGAAAGAAAGAATGAATCAAGAATCAATAAAGAAAACATCAATAGGTTGTTACGGTGTTTTACCCAATTCCCAAATAGTTGGTAAAAACGTTATAATTTAAGAAGAAAATGTATAAGTTTCAAAAGGTTTTAAGATATTTACGAGATATAAATGATTAAGTTATAAAAAGGTTTTTATAGAAATTTGGACGTGACGCGTCCGTTTATAAAACATTTCCAAGCCGTCGCGATTTTTGAATAAATCAATTTTAATTGTCACATTTTACAAGTTTTATATATATATTTAGTCGTTATCATTCGCGTGTATATTAGTGTCAAGTTTATCGACCATTTTGTGTCTGTTCGGGTCCTAATATGTTAAGCTCCTTTGAGTCTAACATACTATTCCGTCTCAAGTACAAAATTGTCCATAAGTCCTTCGGCTAATACCGTAAATCCAATAACGTCCAAATCCAATAATCTCATCCAAGTATAGGTTTGTTACAATATCCATATCAAAATCCATATCATATCCCAAGTTATCCAAATAGTATCCGAAACACCATTGACAACACAAAACAAATATAAGTTAGTAAACGGAAATGAAGTAAATCGTTACAACAAATAAAAGAAAACAAATAAATGGCCCAAGTGTATTGGGCTTCGGCCCAATACTTACTCACACACAAACATGGGCTCACTTTGGGCTATAAGGCCCAAGGTTACCAATACTTGCCTCACATGGGCTTATGTAGTCCATGAGGCCCAACAAAGACAATCCAAGTCCAAAACCAACTCGACAAACTCTCGATGAGGTTTTCTAACCTCGGCCATGACTTGACACGAAAAGGGGACACGAAGAGGTTTTCTAACCTCGTTAACCAACTAATACGTCAACCAAAACACACTAAGGTCTCGTTTAGCTAGACCACGACACGGCCGAGACTCCCATGAGTCTCGACTTGACTCACTCTTGACAACCAAGCCATACGAGGTCTCGGCTAATATCAAACCAACAATTCGTGACTCCCTTGAGTCACGGCTCACCCATGTCAACACCCATATCCAATATACGACTCAACCATCATTACCAAACCCTCGGCTACAACCAACTCAACTGCAAAGAATATAGTACTACATGCCACGACTCAAAACAACTAACCAACACTAGGCTGTGACTCCCTTGAGTCATGACTCGAACCTATTCAAGCCTTGGGGCTCTCAGCTAACCCAAACACAAAACCAAATCCATCTGAACTCCAAACCGAGCTACAAGAATAACAAAGTAAACTTAAACAAAGCAAAAAAATACAAATAAACAAGAAAACACTCTGAGTCAACTCAACTTGTGAGTTTACTCGGACGAGTTACAAGACTCGGAACGAGTCACGGGGAGTCAAGTGGTAAAAACGTAGATCCACACGAATAGGTTTATGAAACATCAAGTTTTAGTTAGGTTTTATATTAAAAACGTTTTTTTATAAATTTTTACCGATTAGGGTTTGAATAAAAGTGAAGAAATAACAAAGAGGGTGGCGCGTGAAGCTTACCAAGCAAGAGAGAAAGAGAGAAAATGTGGAGGCGAACGGTGGTGATATGGTGGTGGCGGCGGTGAGCTTCAAAAACAAACCAAACGGACTCCTATTGGCTTCAAACGCTCCAAAAATGATATACGGGATTCGATCTATGCGTAGGCAAAGTTTTGGTGGTGGCCAAAAGTTGGGTGCGGCGTCAAAATAGTGAATTCCGGTGAGTGGGGTGTATTAATGAGGGAGAGATAAACCCTAATGAGCTTATATCCCCCAAAGAGGGACCAAATGTAGGCAAATGAAAGTGTAGGGGCGGCGGGGTAAATTTGGGAGCGGGGTAGGATTTGCAAATTTTACAATTCTTTTAAAAATAACGTTTTGGGACCCATTTGACTTAGCAAAGGGCCATTTTAAATTACAAGACTTGCACCATTGCGTTCAAAACAATTTTTCTGATAAAAATGAGTATTCACACGCATAGTTTTCTAGGTTTTAATTTATTTAGCAAATCGAATTGTTTCATGCATTTTAGGTTGTGCCAGGTTAATAAAGGAATAACCCTCACATTTACCAAAGTATCCTCTGTTTCTCAAGTTCAAATAAGTTTAGAAAAAGTTTAAATGCTAATGGGATGAGAAAGTAAATATTTAGCTAGTAAAATAGGTTTGGAAAGTTACCGGATGTTACAGCACCTACATCATATTTTGAAATCCGTCCCGGATTTCAGTTAGTGTTACCAGTTGCGGTTGCGAAAAGGTGAGGGTACTTGCGCTTGAACTCGTTTTCGCGCTCCCAGGTGAACTCGGGTCCTCTCTTGGAATTCCAACGGACTTTCACGATGGGGATACGGCTCTGCTTCAGCTGTTTGACTTCACGGTCCATAATTTTGAAGGGTTCCTCAATAAAGTTCAGTTGCTCATCGATCTGAATTTCGTCGAGTGGAATCACGAGTGGCTCGTCCGACAAGCACTTCTTTAGGTTGGACACATGAAACGTAGGGTGCACTCTACTAAGCTCTGGTGGTAGTTCAAGCCTATAGGCTACAGGACCAACCCTATTCAAAATCTTGAACGGTCCAATGTACCTTGGGTTCAGCGTACGTCGCTTACAGAACCGTATCACGCCCTTCCATGGCGAGACTTTCAACATAACCCGGTCTTCAACTTGAAACTCTAATGGTTTACGCCTCACATCTGCGTAACTCTTCTGTCGGTCTCTTGCGGCTTGTAATCGGTTCCTGATTTGCACGATCTTCTCGGTCGTCTCTCGAACAATATCTAGTCCAGTGTGCTGGGCTTCTCCCACTTTAGCCCAACAAATAGGTGATCGGCACTTTCGACCATACAGTGCTTCAAACGGTGCAACCTTAATGCTAGCATGGTAATTGTTGCTGTAAGAAAACTCAATCAAAGGCAAATGGGTATCCCACCCATTTCCAAAGTCAATCACACAAGCTCGGAGCATATCTTCTAAGGTCTGTATGGTCCTCTCACTCTGACCATCGGTCTGTGGGTGGTAGGCGGTACTCATGTCGAGGTTTGTACCAAAGGCATCCTGAAGTGATCACCAGAAGTTGGAAGTGAATCTGCTGTCTCGGTCAGAGATGATGGATATTGGCGCGCCGTACCTCAAGACTGCTTCCTTAACGTAGAGCTTAGTCAGCTTGTCCATACTGTAGCTCTCTTTGATGGGTAAAAAATGTGCAGATTTGGTTAGTCGATCAACTCTCGATGAGGTTTTCTAACCTCGGCCATGACTTGACACGAAAAGGAGACACGACGAGGTTTTCTAACCTCGTTAACCAACTAATACGTCAACCAAAACACACTAAGGTCTCGTTTAGCTAGACCACGACACGGCCGAGACTCCCATGAGTCTCGACTTGACTCACTCTCGACAACCAATCCATATGAGGTCTCGGCTATTAACAAACCAACAAGTCGTGACTCCCTTGAGTCACGGCTCACCCGTGTCGACACCCATATCCAATATACGACTCAACCATCATTACCAAACCCTCGACTACAACCAACTCGATCGTAAAGAAAATAGCACTATATACCACGACACAAAACAACTAACCAACACTAGGCCGTGACTCCCTTATGTCACGGCTTGATCCTATTTGAGCCTTGGGGCTCTCGGCTAACCCAAATACAAAACCAAATCCATCCAAACTCCAAACCAAGCTACAAGAATAACAAAGTAAGCTTAAACAAAGCAAACACATACAAATAAACAAGAAATCACTCCGAGTCAACTCAACTCATGAGTCACGGCAAGTCAAGGGGTAAAAACGTAGATCCACACAAGTGGGTTTATGAAACATCAAGTTTTAGTTAGATTTATTATTAAAAACGTTTTTATAAATTTTTACCGATTAGGGTTTGAAAAAAATTGAAGAAATAACAAAGAGGGTGGCGCGTGAAGCTTACCAAACAAGAGAGAAAGATAGAAAAGGTGGCGGCGAACGGTGGTGATGTGGTGGCGGCGGCGGTGAGCTTCAAAAACAAACCAAACGGACTCCTCTTGGCTTCAAACGCTCCAGAAATGACGTACGGGCTTCGATCTATGCGTAGACTAAGTTTTGGTGGTGGGCGAAAGTTGGGTGCGGCGCCGAAATAGTAAATTCCGGAGAGTGTATTAATGAGGGAGAGAGAAACCCTAATGAGTTTATATACCCCAAGGAGGGACCAAATGTGGGCAAATGAAAGTGTAGGGGCGGCGTGGTAAATTTGGGCGCGGGGTAGGATTTGTAAATTTTGCAATTCTTTTAAAAATAACATTGTAGGACCCATTTGACATAGCAAACGGCCGTTTTAAATTACGAGACTTGTGCCATTGCGTTCGAAATAATATTCATGATAAAAATGAGCATTCACACACATAGTTTTCTCGATTTTAATTTATTTAGCAAATCGAATTGTTTCGTGCATTTTAGGTTGTACCGGCTTAATAAAGGAATAACGCTCACGTTTACCATAGTATCCTCTGTTTCTCAAGTTCAAATAAGTTTATATGTTAAGGGGATGCGAAAGTAAATATTTACCTAGTAAAATAGATTTGGAAAGTTATCGGGTGTTACACTTTGATGTATTAGACATGGAATTGAAGTTTAATGAGTGAACCTCATGGTGTTTAGGATTTTATATACTTATTGTCTTTCGATGAAACAAATAATTTGATATCTTGTTATATGAGAAAATTTCAAATTTATTCCATCTGTGTAGATATCTGAAATTTCGGATAACTGTTCTATATATTCAGATATCAAAAAATATTAAGTTTTTGTAAAACTGATATTGAGTTCCGAAAGTGACAAATCGTATAACTTAATTTTGAATAAATCCACACTACTACCATTCAGCCGTAGCGTCCTAATCGCAGACGGTTGTCCAAATGCGAAATATGTTGTGTTGGTTCGACTGCTGTTTTAATTTTGCTGGTTCTTTATATTGGTTTTGGGATTATCTCTTACGACAAAGCGAAAGTCAATGCTGATCACCTGGTGGTTGATAAAATGGCCATCGAATACCACCAAATCAATAAAACCGCCATTTCATTGGGGGCTCTCACCACCCTGTCTTATTCTTTGAATAAGCCCCGGAATGTCAACCCAATCCCCGTGAGTGCAGTTTTCAACTTGAGTTTGTCAATTGAAAACTGCCCTCTGGTGAGCACCTTATCAAATGCCAAAAATATTAACCTTTCTATGGTTAACACCGAGGTTCCACTGGTTCTTTACTTTGAACCGATAACCACTGTGTTAGCCATCGAAATGGTGTGGCTAATCAATAAGCTATATTCAAAGGACAACCTTTGGTTGCAATTGAATATAGACATTGAATAGGATATTAAGCAAAGAAAAAGGCTATCCGGTTTCGTTCCCAAACGCCATACCCGGATTTCTTTCCAGATGATGTACATGCGTAATAAGGAAAACAGGGGAGCTTGCTACCCTGTTGATCCTTAAATCTGCCAAGAATAAAAGCATAGTTAGTTAGTTAGCCATTTGCTACATTTGATTGTACTAACTTTTGATTGCTATTATAATGGAATTATAGTTCACTTTGTATGTTGTTAAACTAATTTTGATGTTTTAGACATGGAATTGAAGTTTAATGAGTGAACCTTATGGTGTTTAAGATTTTATATACTTATTGTATTTGGACAAAGCAAATAATATGATATCTTGTTATATGAGAAAATATGATATCCAAAATAATATCTTGTTATATCCAAAATAATATGGTGTTTAGGATTTTATATACTTATTGTATTTGGATAACGGTTCTATATATTCGGATATCTGAAAATATGATATCCAAAAATATAGAGTTTTTGTAAAACTGATATTTGAGTTCCGAAATGACATATCGTATAACTCGATCTTGAATAAATCCAAACTACTACCATTTAGCCGCCGCGTCCCAGTCGGAGATGGTTGTCCAAACGTGAAATTTGTTGTGTTGGTTCGGCTGTTATTTTAATTTTGCTAGTTCTTTATATTGCTTTCGGGCTTATCTCTTATGACAAAGGGAAAGTCAATGTTGATCACCTCGTAGTCGATAAAATGGCTATCGAATACCACCAAATCAACGAAACTGCCAATTCATTGGGGGCTTTCACTATCGTGTCTTATTCTTTAAATAAGACCGAGAATGTTAACCCAATCCCCGTGAGAGCAGCTTTCAATTTGAGTTCGTCAATTGAAAAATGCCTCCGTTGAGCACCTTTTCATACAACAAAAATATTGACCTTTTTATGATTAACACCGAGGTTCCACTGGTTCTTTACTTTGAACCGATAACCACTCTATTACCTATCGAAATGGTGTGGCTAATCAATAACCTATATTCAAAGGACAACCTTTGGTTGCAATTGAATATAGACATTGAATGGGATATTAAGCAGAGAAAAAGGCTGGCCGGTTTCGTTCCCAAACACCATACCCAGTTTCTTGCCGGATGATGTACATGCTTAATAAGGAAAACAAGGGAGCTTGATACCCTGTTGATCCATAAATCTGCTAAGAATTAAAGCAAGTTAGTTAGATAGTGATTTGCTACATTTGATTATACAAACTTTTGATTGCTATTATAATGGAATTAGAGTTCACTTTGTATGTTATGGAATTGAAGTTTAATGAATGAACCTATAGGTGTTTAGGATTTTATATACTTATTGTGTTTCGATAAAACAAATAAATATAATGATATCTATAATTTCTTTTTTGATTTTTTAAACATTTTGTTGTTGTTGTTTTATTCGTGAGGTTTTAGTGACGAATTTTTACTGGAGACAATTTTAGGTCTTTTAGCAACAACTTTCTTCAACTTTTAGTTATCTTTTCAAGTGTCACTAAAATTAGAAAGAAAAGGTTGCTATGTTATGTATGATTTAATGCATTTTATGTTGGGCAAATGGTCTAAAAAAACATAAAACTTGCCACTTTTTCCTATTGTAGGCAACAAACTTTTAATTTTCCTATTAAAACACTAAACTTTCTTAATTACTCCTATTTTGGCCCTAAAACGGGGTAACTTTGACGTGGTGTTTGCTAATCACTTTTGCCCCGTTATATTATTAAGTCCACCCGTTATCTGTCTTTTTGGGTCCGTTTTGCCAAGAAACAAAGAACCGTTTTTTTTTTATTATTATATCTTTCCCTACTTTTTGTACTAATAACAATTCCCCATACCATCAAATTACCACATAATTCACACACTTATCCTCTACTTCATTATACAAACCCTAATTTCACAAACTGATAAGTCTCATTTCAAGGTTCTATGTTTGTTTCGACAATTCAGTTATGTAATTATGTTTTTTTTTTGGTAGTTCTTTTATGGGTATCTGTGTTAATTGTGTTTTGATTCTTATTTGTTGAATATAGTCATAAAACCCTAATTTGAGTATATTGTGTTTGTAACAGAATGATACCTCATACAGTTATGCACATGTTAGATGTACACAATGACGGGTGTTTCCTCCATTTACCTCTTCGGTATAATGATTGTGTTATCCTTGAGATGTCAGTTGCAAGGATGCCATATGAAAAGTTTGCTCAATTTTTAGAAGAAAGTTGTGGAAACTACTTTCAAGGTTTGTATTACAGAGTCCCAAATCATAAGTTGGAGGATGGTTTAGTTAGAGTAAGTAATGATAAGGAGTTAGAGTACATGTTTGATGTTGCTGTTGTGTTTGGTAAGCTTGATGTATATCTAGATCACTTAGATATGGACCTATCAGAATATTTAGCTAAAGTTGATAGAACTGTTATAGATGCTTCTGTTTCTAAGAATAAAGGCTCCAAAAAAAAAAAGGGTTTTGCTATGATTTTTCATTAGATGAGATGGAGTCTTGGGCTGAGATGGAGGCTGTGTATGAGGGTGAATCTTCTCAGACAGACAAAGGGAAAGGAAATGTCAATGAAACACACGATGATCAAGTTAGGACTAGTGGTGTTGGTAGGGGCAAAGAGAAGGTAACTCAAGATGATACTGATTATGATAGTGACTATGATAGTGATAAGTCAATTGATTATCTTAGTCCTAGTGAAGAGGAATTGATTGAGCTTAGAAATAGGATCAAAGCTAATAGAGAGAAGCAAGCTAAGTCAGTTCCAAACATGGATGAGCCATGTAGAAAATAGTATGCCTTTTAATTCTGATGGTGCTGATACTATGACTGAACATGATTTGTCCATGGATGAGCTATTGAGAAGGCTTAAGGCTACTGATGAGAATGGAAAAACTCAAGACCTTTTCATTACTGCTCAAACACTTGTTGAAAGGTATCCCATGTATGATGAAAGTACACACTCGAGACTGAGAAAACCCAAGGTGAAAAGCATAGTTAAATTCTACAATTTTATGTTGTTTATAAATGATGTTTATTAACACATGTTTTTTTTAATCAATTATAGGTTGGTGAAAAGTATGTGAGTATTAAAAAGTTCAAAGAGTGTTTGACCTTCTATGCTTTGGCTATGGTTTTTCACTATGGTATGAGAGGAGTAACACAAACAGAGTTGTGGCTAGGTGTGGACAAAGACCTCCAAAGGTGTCTGATCCAGATAAAGGTAAACAAAGGAAGCAATACATGTATCCTAGTGTTGGTATGGAAGAGGTGCCAACATTTCCTTGGAGATGTTATGCTACTTGGATGACTAAAGAAAAAACTTTTCAGGTTAAATCATCAAAAGATGAGCATACATGTGTTAGGAATTTCAAGTTTGGCTCATTGGTCAACTATAAGTGGATAGGAAAAGTCTTTGGTGAGAATATTAGGGCTAACCCTAAGATTAAGTTGGGTGATATAGCTGGCCTAGTGATGAAAAAGTATAAGTGTAAGGTTACACCTAATCAGTGTACAAATGCAAAGAAATTTGCTTTGACAGAGTATGAAAAAATTGTAGAAGAACATTATGTTATGCTAAGATCATATGGGAAAGCTATTTTAGATTCCAATCCTGGGTCCACTGTGAAGTTAGGAGTGACTGTCAACTCAGATAACAAAACCTGTTTTGGTAGGTTTTATGTGTGTTTTGCTGGACTAGCAAGTGGATGGAAAGCTGGGTGTAGGCCAGTAATAACATTAGATGGTTGTTTTTTTAAAAGTCTTAATCAAGGTGAAATTCTTACTGCAATTGGAAGAGACGGTAATAACCATATTTACCTAGTGGCTTGGGCAGTGGTTAATGTTGAAAACAAAGATAACTTGAGTTGATTTTTGGAGCTGCTTGAAGAAGATTTGGGTAAAGTAAAAGGTCAAGGTCTAACTCTTATGTCTGATTAACATAAGGTATGCAAAAGTGTTCTTTATTTATTTTTTACTTGTTAGTATACTATTAAACATGATCTAACACACTAACATTCCTTTATAGGGCCTTATTGAAGCTGTAAAGAATGTCATGCCATATGCTGAGCATAGGAAATGGGCAAGACACATTTATGAAGGCTTTAGGAAACATTACACTGGGTTAGAGTTTAGGAACTTCTTCTGGGCAGCATCTAAAGCCTCACACCCTCAACTTTTCAAAAAGATAATGGATAAGATAAAAAGGGCTAACCCAAATGCACATAAGTATCTCATGGATAAGAACCCCAAGACATGGTCAGAGCATTTTTTGAGGTTGACAGAGGTTGTGAAGCAGTAGAGAAAGGGTTTAGTGAATGCTTTAATAGTGTGATTGTGAGTGGTAGGCATAAGCCACTGATAACCATTTTAGAGCCTATTAGAGTAATTGTACTTGAAAGGATGCAGAAGATGAGGGAGATTAGTAGGAAATGGAACCCTGGAGTGTGTCCCAGCATCCAGAAAAGATTGGAATGGCTCAAAGATCAACAAAGGTTTGTGTCCATTTAATTACACTTTAGTTTTGGCATGCTTTGATTCACACTAATAGCCATTAATTGTAGGTTTTGGCATGTTATACCTACTGGTGATAATGTGTTTGAGGAGAGACACGAGAGTGAAGGATTCACAGCAGGGTATACCTTGTGTTCATGCCACAAAGGTAATATTTTTGATGAATAGGTTACCTGAGTATTATGTCCCAGTATGGTTTGAGACAGACATATATTTTGTGGCGTACAACCAATTGCATCTAAAACTTGTTGGTGGTATGGATTTTTGGCCTAATCAGAGCATGTACTCAACTGTGTTACCACCAAAACCTAAAAAAATGCCTGGTAGGCCTAGAAAAAAGAGAATCGGATCTAAAAGTGGGGGTGGTAGTTGTACTAAAGTGTCTAGGGTAGTTGTTCAAATGCATTGTACAAATTGCAACAAGGCTGGGCACAACAAAAAAATTGCAAAGAACCAACTGTTGCAAAGACACCAAACCAAAAGGTGTTAGGGGTATGCCTAGTAAAATCAAGGTTGTTGATGATGAACATGTTGGTAGATCAAATGTTGGTGGTAGTAGTACTGAAATGGTGGATCAAATGTTGGTGGTAGTGGGACTGAACATGGTGGATCAAATGTTGGTAGTAGTGGGACTGAACATGCTAGTGGTTCAAAAAGGAAAGTTGGGTCCAATCTTGGAATTCCAAAAAGACATGTTAAGAATAGGGGTTGCGGTTCAGCATTTGCAAGATGGTTTAGTGATGATACTGGTTCAAGTGAGCAACAACAAGACCATGGCCAAACTCAAGTTGAAACTAAAGAACAAGTGCAGACGGAAGACCAGGTTCAAACTGAGATTGACTTAACTCAAATGGAAAGCCAAAATTAACAAGACAATCCAGTGGAGGAACATCAACCCCAACAAGAGAATCAAGTGCTGCAAGAAAATGAACCAGTGCAACAACAAGAGAATGCAGTGCAACAACAAGCAAGATTGAGAAGACCAGGTGAAAAGATTATCCTAAGGAACTTGGCAAAAAAGGTGATTGCACAGGGCAGTACTTGAGACACTGCACTTGATATTTAAGTGCAAATTCACATCTTTTATATGTAAACAACAAGACAAATTACTATGTTTATAACTGTTAGTTTGCCCATTTTGTATATGATGTGAGGGCACAGCTTGGTCTAAACTCTTTAGTACCATCTAGGTTATCTAAGTATGTTAACAGTTTATGTATAACCATCTCAAAATAGCCCATTTTTGTACATCACAGAGGGCATTTGATGGTCATTGTTAAACTACTTTGATGAATGAAATATGCATGATGCAGTTTCTTATATGCGTGTTATTATCTTGCCATTTTACTACTTTTTTCTCCTATGACTACATTTCAGTTGCATTTTACTACTTAAACCATAAGCATTTTAGTTGCATTCATACTTAAACAATAAGCATAGGGGTTACAATAGATTTATTCTAGTGCATTTAAGCCACACATAAACTACCACCATCCTAAACATACAACTAAACCATACTTTTTTTCCCTTCCCTTTGGAACCATCTCTTGCATCTTTGGGATTTTTGGCAACAAATGACTTGATACCAGTCAGATCACAAGTTTCCTTATTTGCCAGGCCTAGAACCTTAATTCTATCAGCAAAAGCAAGCTTATCAATCTGTTTTGAGGTTAGACACTTGCTAGCTTCAACATTGTTTGAGCTTGAACCAATTTTTGGTTGATAAAACTGCATTTCATCATAGCCAGAATCAGAGCTTGAATCTTTAGCCTTTCAAAAATACTTAGACCATTGCATTGGATATGATGCATCAGAACTTGTGGTGTCAAGTGTTTCAGTGATGGAAATGGATATGATTTCTACAAAAAAAAATAAAAAAAAATAAAATAAATAAATAAATAAATAAATAAATAAAAAAATGGTGTGTTACAGATATCAGAAATGACATGAAAAAAGACAATGTTGAATATCTGGTTTATTGTTGGAACTCATTTTTTCAATTGTAGTTTTTTGTTACAGATGTGTGAAGGGTTGGTTGGTGCTTATGCCTTTATATAGTGTGTGAAAAACTAGAAGGGGGTTGAATAGTTTTACCGTTTTTAATTTCTTTTTCTTTGTTATCTTTGTGTGTAAAATGACTTAATGTATGCAACAAAAATAACATTAAGTAAAGTGTAAGAAAGATAGAGATGAAACAACCACAACACGAGTGTTTATAGTGGTTCGGTCTACAAGGACTCTTTTTTCTTGCCTTACCCCACTCCCTGAGTACCCAACTCGAGAGTTTTCTTTACTAGTCAACAAGCTCCTTTATCCGGCGGAGAAAACATTTACACGTCGCTTACACAATATTTCCGACATAAAGCTAGATGTCGAGTTCTTTTACAAGGGTACAACCACTCCCGTCACACTATGTATTTTGAGGACTAAAATACTAACCGATCACTATTATAGGTTTATGATAGTTTGGTACAAACAATGATGTATGAATAAATACAATTCACATAATGACAAACAAACAAGTCTTGCAACGTTTTGTTGAAGCTTGTATTGCTTTGATCTTCTTGCTACAGAGAAGCTCACTAAAATGAAATAACAATGAGTTAGTTACAGACAATGAATGAGAGAATGTATGTTGTTTTATCTATATGAGTGATGATCAAACAACATGGTATGGCTTGCTACTTATAGGCACCAAGGCCAGCAAACCACGGATCAGATGGAACCAAATCATGGGTTCCATCCGTGTATAGTTTTGGTTTTACGGGGACCTGACAGAAAATCTTCAAAATCTTTTATCAAATCTAACTAAAATAGACACCATATCTTTCAAGGATTCTAGAGTGATAATATAAACAAAATATTAACCATATCTTCCAAGGATCCTAAAGAGATATGCAATCTTAGATTATCTAGAATAGGATGATCCATGCCATGAGGTAAAAATACAATTTCATTTAGATTAAAATGTTTATGAAAGTAAACTTGTAAAATGTATATACTAGCTAGCTAAATGATGTTGGCTAAAAATGTTTGATTACTTATGTTATCATAAGACACATTTTTATTATTTGTAAAACATACTAATTTTACTTTGACACCTAATGTGTCACTTTATTTGTTTATAACACCTAATGTGGCACTTTTCTTAAAATGACTAAAATGCTATATATAAACAAACAATTTGTAACTTATGTTAAAATCTATTTGTGTTTAAGAAAGACTTGTGACTATATATATAAAAGACTTAACTATATTTATGTTTTGCTAAAATAAAGTTTATAATTGTCGTTAACAAAATATAGCAAAAATCGTAAAATATAAATAACGTTTTTTATACGATATTTGTATTAACAATCTCCCCTTTTTTGTTGAGGACAAAACATAAAGTTTATTTTTAAGCAATGAGATAAATAAAGTGAAAGTCTTTAAATATATGTATTAAACTTGTTTTATGCAACTTTTAAATCCAATTAGATGTTTAAATTGAATAAAATTGTGAGTTTGAGTTTAATATTTTCTCCCCCTTTTTGTCGAAACAAAAAGAAGAGAAGCGTAGCGGAATGTAGTGCAATCCCGAGCTTGATTAGCTCCCCCTTGTTCAATACTCCCCCTAGTTGGGGTGCCAAGTACATGGATTTTGAATGCTACAAAACAAAGGTTAGTGATAAATAATTCAAGCCAACCATTCATACAATGTACAAGATAAATAAATAACACAACCAACACACAAAAGTAATAAATATCATACATTAGTAAAAATTTTATGACTAAAGTCATAAAGGGAGACAATAATGATGATGATTGTTAAAAGAAATGCAAAAAAAAAATAACCTAGAAAAGAAAAATCCTAGAAAAATAGAAAAATAAAATCCTAAAACAAATAAAATAAAAGTCCTAATATCCATCCTAAAAACTTCTATTGTGGTGGAGGATGGGAGAGAGCGTTAAGATGCTCAAGGATGTGAGTGAGGATGAACCTCATCTCATCTTGGAGTTCATGAACCATAATCTTGGTTCTTTCACTTATCCTCGCGGTTCTCTCATAATGAGAACAATCATGGCGGGGAAAGTTTGGCGGTAGACTAGGTTCATTTGTTGGTGGTGGTGCATTGATTGATTGGTGGTTGAGATTTGGTGGTGGACCATTGGTTGATTGGTGGTTGAGATTTGGTGGTGGAGCATTGGTTGAGGAGAGCAAAGTGGTTTGAAGGTTCATAGCTTCTTGAAGGTGGGAGTCCACCATGTTGGATAAGGCAACCCTGTTTTTGGTTCCGCCAAATTCGTCACCCAAAATTTTGGCGGGACCAAAATTCTATATGGACGGAACCAAATTTTTGGTTCCGTTCCATCCGTGGGGCCAAAAATCTTAAAAGAGGGCATTTTTCATCCCCCAAACCCCGTTCAAATCCCATAATTTCTCCTAAAACATGTGTAATTAATTAGTTATGATTAGAAAACAACAATAAAATAGGTATTAACACATGTATGGGTATAGATCAAGCAGGGGCTAGAAATTTCACTAATAATGTGAAAAATGAAAATTGATAACATCAAGATGTTATCTACCTGCAAGACATTTGTTTTGTTCACATAATCGTCAAATATCAAGTTATCATCCTAGGAATAGAGAAATGCATCATGTATCATTGTTTTAGAGATATTGTACCAAACACTCATAAAAACCTCTCATTGCTTGTCTAATTTCTTGTTAATCTTGGTAAGGAACCTTCCAATGCACTTGAACATTCCTCTTGTTTGCTTGAACTCTTCTGATTGGTTCTCAAGTACCGGAAGTTGTCGAAAGTAGTCAAGAAGAGGAAGCTTTGAGTTAGGAAGTCCATCCTCGGAGCTATTTGATGACAATGATGAGGAAGTTGGAGGATGAGGACGTTTCCTTTGAGTCTTTGCTACTCTCTTATCACTTAATAGAACCATGATGTGGTTGACAAGAGAGTAGTCAAGACAAAACCCTTTAGCATTTGGAGGGATAGGTGCAAAGGCTCTATAGAGATGGGTGAGAAGCATCCCGTAGGGAAGAGCAGTGGTTCCTAGCATGGGTATGTCGGCCATCCTTTTGGCAACATAGTAGGCTAAGTTGAAAGGTTGTCGGGTTGACAAACTATAGAGCATATAACAAAGGCAAGCATTGATGTGATCACGGTTACCTATGGTACACAAAACATTTACCCTAAGGACTTCTTCCCATTTCTTGAATTGAGGTTTGAGTTCATTTAGTTCCATGCTAAATGGGTCTCGGTTGATTTCATTACCCGAACGGGTTGTCCTAGTATCTGAAGTTCTTGGAAGAAAAAGATGGTCTCGGATTATTTCTTTGTCAACTAGAGGAGTGTCGTATTATAACTCCCCCAATTTTGGGATACGCAGCGGAATTCAAGCTGGGTGTTACTCGATGGCACAACAGTTATAATAATAGAAAATAATCTCTAATTGAGTCATTTTAAAAGATTTTTCATTCGAATATTAGAGTTTATAAAATGAGGTCCCAGTAGTTTTACAGTTTGTTAAATAGTTTCGAATGATAATTATATTTTAGCCTTCTATCAGTATCCGTGCCCCTCCGTGCCATCCTCGTTCATTATGGACCTGAGATAAACATGTTAAAAGTGTCAACACAAAGGTTGGTGAGTTCACAGAGTTTATAAATAAAACTGTTGATTTCAATAGTTTCAAGTTTGAGTGATAATTGTAATAAATACAAATATCGATAAAATGAGTAGTGGGTTACATTGCTAAATACCCATAGTTTGTTTGTTTGCCCTAAATGGGTCAAAGATTGTGTGAATCCATAGTGTTAGTTTAATAATCAGTTGAACACAAGTTTCCAGTTTAATAGACAATGGGCCCCGTTGTTGCACCCATAAATTCAGTAGTGATAGTACCGTATCATTACAGTACCTTAATATTGCTCTAAGTCTCATGAAGCTCAAACGTTAACGTATGTGATATCATAAAATGATATGAGTTACTGACATTATAAAAATGTAAATAACAAGGCCCTCGGGTAGGAGTTTGCCAGCTTCCTATTGTTCTCTCAAATAAAGTGCATTTGGTTACCTATTCGGCTAACACAAATGGGGCGTCAACTGCCAATAGATCTATCTACGATATTCGCGTTCACTCGCAAGTGATTAAGGCTCATGATATGAGGGACTTTTAGTGGCAAAAGTGTGTCTTAAGCAATATTAATCAGGATAGCATACAGAAAATACTTGTGTTCAGCATGTAATAAGTTTCAGTAAACAAATAGAGTGTTTCATAAATCGAGTAGAATGTTTATGAATAACGAGTAAGATTTGTAAGTAAAACGAGCATGTATCTCCCCCAAAGAATTCAAAATAAGAAAAGAGGGGCTATGACTCACCTGGATGATACAGTAATCTGAATTGATAACTACTCAATTTTTGAGAATAGATGGCTCCGTTGTGTGACATAAGTGGATATGTCAATTCTCAGTATGTTTGTTTATGTTCAAGACTTTATTAAATAAAGTGTAGTGTTATATTAGTCGTACAACATGTGTTTTGTCGATAACTTATGTGTTTGACCTTTGGGTGAGTTTAATATAGCGTGTATGGTTGAGTGAGTAAAATATAAACGATGAGATTTATAATTTCCAAGTTCCTCTAAAAGTTATCGGATGATTAATCATAGTTTATCCTTAAAGTTCGATTGATCGTTTGTGAAATATAAACATCTCGTATGTGAGTTTTTACAAAAAAAAACGGAGTTAAAACGAGTTAGAAGTATATTTCTGAAATGATATAAAAATGTTACACTTTATACTCTTATAGTTTCAAATATGATAGTTTATACCCCTAGTTATAATTCATGTGCAAAACAAGTCCTTGTTTTATAAAATTTACACTTTTACACCACTAAAGTCTTATATTAATTCCCTTTTTAGAGTTTTGACAAAACAGCCCTCAAAGCTTTTTATACATTTATTAATGGTCCTAGAGTTTTGACAGTTTTGGTCCTTGACACTTTATGTCGATTGCAAAGATAGTCCTTATTTCATATTAGTGGCGTTTTAAGTTTAGAAAAGGGCGTGGCTTATTATGGTTTGCTAAAATAAGTTGTTTTGAGTTTGTAAATAAGTTTTTAACAGCTTACTAGCTTATATTCTTAGCTTATGAGTTAAAATAAATCAAAAGGGTGTGTTAGATTTTGGGTCGAGACACCAAAAAGAACCAAGAAAATAAACGAGGCCCTATGATCTTTTTACAATGTTTATGTGGTTTTATAAACTTTGTTAGGAGCTTAATAAATGGGCTAAATCTCGTAGCTTAAAGCTTTTAGCTTATGGGCTAAATAATTCATCAAAGAGGGGTGTTTGGCTTGTTCTTGGTATAGAAAGAAAAGAAAAAAGTAATCAGATCTGATGGTTGTAACTTTATGGAATTATTTGAGTAGCTTATTAACAGGTTACTTAGCTTATTAAAAAGTCTTATTAAGAAGTTCAAGGCTTATATTTTAGAGTATAGCATAAACGTATAGTAAAAAGGGTGTTTTAATTTTGTACTCGTGACCATGAAAAGAACAATAAAAACTAAGCGAGGCCTATAGAGTTTGACCAGGATCTTGGGGGCTTTATGTAGTATCCTGGGAGCTTGTTAAAAGGGCTTATTGGTTGGGCTTATAAGCTTTGGCTTATGGTAGAAAAGTAAGGCTCAAAAGGGGTGTTTGGGTTTTCTAGTGTTGCGACACACCAAAAAGAAACACAAAAATAAGCGAGGCATGTACAGTTTTTGGCCAAGTTTTTTGGGCTTTGTAAAGTCACTTAGGAGCTTATTAGGAGGGCTTAATATCTCAGCTTATAACCTTTAGCTTGTGGGTTAGAATTCAGGTCCAAAAGGGGTGTTTGGTGTGTTTGTCGACCAGATAGAAAAAGAAGAAAAATGGGAATTAAATCTTAAAACCTATGGGCTTATTTTCGTGGCTTATCAACATGTAACCTAGCTTATCTAGATGACTTAATTATGTTTATCAAAGCTTTAAAGTTTACAACAACATGTTAACTTATTAAATGTATTTGTTTATTTACTGTAAAAACAGAAAGTAGGGAAATCATAGTTTTTGGTGTTGGCCTTCAATTGTGACTTGATTAACCTTATATTTAAGTGTGTTTAAGACTTATGAAAGGAATAGAAAAGGCTTGGAGGACTTACAATATTGGAATTCGACTAGCACCCAAAATGAGACCAAGGTGGCTTCTAAATGAAACAAGGCTTCTTCCAAGCTCCTAGGCTATCTTGTATCTTTCTCCTACTTCTCTTTGAGGTTTATGATCAGAATGTAAGTGTGTGTGGGAGTGTTTAGTGGTTAGAACAAGTGATGAGTTGAAATGGTGTTTTCTAGGTCGCCATTTTATAGAGGAAAGATGAGACATGGTGAGGTGTTCAAAATATGTCCATGCCTTTGTTTGTTGGTTCGAATGGTCTCAAGGGTGAACACATCTTTGATTCCTAGCCTCTTGGTTTGAAGGGTTACAAAAGAAAACACATAGGTGTATGGTTGTTCGGTTTTATAGCTACAAAAGTGAGGAATTCTAGAAGGCAAGATGATGTTTTCCATTGAGGTTTGTAAGGTCCATGCATACTTGTAAGATGGCTGGAAATGTGGAACAATTTGACACTATAAGGTAGCTTGATATTTTTGACTAGGAGTAGAAGACTAGGGGACATAGTGAGGTGTAAGGTTTATCACCTAGGAAAGATGTAATTTAGGGTTTAGTTTGTATGTAACTTAGTTAGGGTTTCATTTGGTTAGTGTTTGGTTCGAAATGAACTAGGAACAACAAGGGTGTCGTTTAAGCTTGAGCTAGTTGTACCAAGGCTTTAACATGTTGTACATAAAGTTTTTAGGAACCTAGGAGACTTAGTTAGGGTCCTTGGTTAGGTCTTGTTAAGTCTAATTAGGTTTAGATATGTTTAGTGTAGTAAAAATATAGTTTTTAGTTCTCATGCATTAGGTACTTGTACCACAGGCATTAGGGAGTTGTACTTTAGATTTGCATATTATAAGAAAACTAGGTTTAGTATTAATGCATAAAGGTCTTGTATTATGTGTTTTAGAGTAAGTACACTAAGGTTTATAATGAGTTTTATGTTGATGTTGAGTTTTTATGCATTAAGGATTTGTACCTGTGCTTGAGAGACTTGTACATTTATATTTTATAGAAATCATGTACACATTAATTAGGGTTTGTGATTTTATCACATAAAATCATAGATTTGTGAATTTAGGGCTTGTAACGGGAAATAATGTAAAGCTTAGGTTTCCGTGCTTTAAGGGCTTGTACATTAGCTTTAGGGTTTTGTACTTTAGAGTTTGCACTTTAGGGGTCCTCAGTGCACTTTAGGGGTTTTGTGAGAACTTTAATAGATAGCACACGTTTAGTTTAAACGTCTAATAGTCGTGTGTTAACGAAATAACGTAAAGTGGCAAATAAGAGTTGCAATCTTTTATACTTGACATATAAAGAATGTTTATTTGTAATAAATGTAAGGCACGTTGGTGTCGTGTGAGCATGTTTATTAAGAATGTGAGTTACATCACATTAGTTTGTTGTTGTGATAAGATAAACTGATAACGTTTAATCTTTTAAAAAAAATAGACGTAGAAAATGGATAAGTATTCTTTCGTTAGAATATTAATACAAGTAAAAATTTACCGGTGGTTACAGTCTCACCCCCTTAAATGGAATCTCGTCCTGAGATTCAGTCCGTGTTAGATATTGAAAAATGTGGTTCCTTGTGTCAATTGGTTTACGAGCTAACTAGTGAGGTATTTTCACTTGTCGTTGTGAAAAAATGTGTAGTTTGTCGTTATCCTGAATTTCTTCTTAGAAGAGTAACGAGTGTTTTGTCAGATAAATATTTATCCTGATTTGATTTATGTTAATCATGTAACTATGTGAGCAGGTTTGATTCTGGTTTCACTTGTGAAAATCTATAAGTTAGAATTTATTATTTTACATGAGAAACGCTATTCCAAAGGGTAGGTAAAATTCATTTTGAATGAAGATTGTTATTTTATAAGGTTTATCATGTTTTAGTGATTAGTCTTGAAAATAACATGGTTCCTAATTACTTGTTTTGTGAAAATCAAATTATTGACGTCGAAAACTGTTTCTAACAATGAAGATTTTGGATGAGAACTTGATAAATGTAGAAAAAGTTGTTGAACTTCAGCTTTTGTAGATGATAAATCAGTTTGTTCCTTATATATATATATATATATATATATATATATATATATATATATATATATATATATATATATATATATATATATATATATATATATATATATATATATATATATATATGAACAGTAATTTCAAACGGTCATGAACAGTAGCCCAACGACTACTTTTCTTTTTATAAATACCCCATTTTAATTTTTCATTCTTCCACCACCCATATTTCTCTCATTAATTTTTCAAAATGCCGCATGTTGTTACCATTCTTGCGATTGTGTATGTTGTTGCCGCTGCTATCTACTTGGCCTACGTTCCAGAAGAAGATTATGAATTTTTGGTCGTGGTGTTAGCGCTTCTCGTACCACTCGTGGTTCTAGCCATCGGCGTGGATAAAATATGGGGGTAATAGTATTGTGTTAGGAATGTTAAAATAAGTCTTTGTTGTGTTTCCATGTAATCTTTAATGAATGTGTAATAAGATTTGTTTATTTTTATCGTACAGAATATTCAAGGTGTTACATTCAGTCGTGGTTCTCGCTCTTGTAGGTGTAGTGGTGTTTTTCATTAGCTTGGCGGATCAACCAATTGGCGATTCTATACCTTACTTAGTGATCTTTGTAACATTAGCGCTACCGATGCTAATTATATCGTTATGTATTAATATTCGTGGATTCTAATAAAATTTACGTTATTTGTGTTTTCCATATATTTTTATGAATTCTTGTGATCCTCGAGTTCGTACTCATGTTATTTCAGATACAAATAAGCCCACTCATTTATAATTCATTACTTACATAGAGAGGCGTCCCAAACAATGTAAATAAAGAAGTATAAACTTATGGTTCGGTGATTCATAATTTCTTTATTTAAATAAAAAGGCGTCCCAATCTATTCAAATAAAGACATTGTAAATCATCTTACTTAAGAATTTCTGACTCAACACTCATACTTATTTGACAAGGTAATTTAGTGTGTAGGTGTTCCGAGAGTACGGAAGGAGTATTTACACTCATCTCTATAGATGGGAGTCAGATAATCAAGGAAAGTTGACATAGTACTCAAAATAGTTGGCGAGTATATATTTAACGTAGATAAGGTAAGAATTGTGCAACCCACAATGTCTTGGGAAAGTTTCGTGAATTGCAAAAATATAGAAGTAGGTACATGCTCGAGGAAATGTGATTGAGTCGTAATGCCTTAGAATAGGCATACGCAGGTATGTTTATTCCGTTGTTTGTATAAAGTGATCGAAAGCATGTCGAATGTGTTAATATACTAAAGTGTTTGTGCAGCATAAATTACCTAGAAGTCAAATAATCATCTGGAGGATGGAAGGCAAGGAGAGCGAAAGGCTATAAAACGTTTTTTTTGTAAAAGTGGTTATAGTTCAGGTCTCAATTACACCCGTTTCTCTATAACTATAGCTCTGATACCAATCTGTAACACCCTCAATCTTGGGATACGCAGTGGAATTCAAGCTGGGTGTTACTTTAAGGGTTATAGTGCACTTTAGGGGTTTTTTAAAAACTTTAATAGATAACAAACGTTTAGTTTAAACATCTAATAGTCGTGTGTTAACGAAATATCGTAAAGTGGTAAATAAGAGTTGCAATCTTTTATACTTGACATATAAAGAATGTTTATTTGTAATAAATATATGGCACGTTGGTGTCGTGTGAGCATGTTTATTAAGAATGTGAGTTACGTCACATTAGTTTGTTGTTGTGATAAGATAAACTGATAACGTTTAATCTTTAAAAAAAATTAGACGCCGAAAATGGATAAGTAATCTTTTGTTAGAATATTAATACAAGCGAAAATTTACCGGTGGTTACACGTATAGAGGAATACGATCAACGATTGAGTCAAGGATTGAAAGGGACCATTTATCCGAGTAAATGCATGTACCTTCACATGAAATTCCAAGGACTTCCGCAAATTGATGGAGAGGTATGTTGAAGTCATTTTGGTTCACTTTGAATTGAATTGACATGAGTCAATTATCATTACTAGTGAGAATTACGCTACCATAGAATTCGAGGACAAATCTAAGACAAATTTGTTGATTAATGTCTAAGAGACCATCAAAGTTAATGGTTGCAAGTTCTTGACGAATGTTTGTGCCTTCTAGAAAGGATGGGTCAATGGTTCTACCCTCATGAAAGTAACGTTTTTCTAGAGCTTTGAAGATTTTGACTTGTGCGGGAGTAAGGCCCTTAGTCTTATGGTGTTTGGGAATGTAGTTGAGAGTGTCTTTGTGGTCATAGTGAGTTGCGGGAAGCATGTTTGATCCTAGATACAAAAATTTCACACTTTAGTCGAAACTAATGAGAATTTTGATATAATGTTCTAGTGTGTGCCTACATGAGGACAATGTGGAGGTGCGGTTATCTCGACTCTTTTTAATGCATAAAAAGAAATTGTTTAGCAATTTTGTAACAAAACGAGAGATAACCCAAACGCTCATAATTCAATGTAGCTTCGATTGAATGTACCCGAAAATACATATTATTTATATACTTCCTTTAGCATTCAAGAGACATTATGCAAGTGATGTTTTAAACATAACGTTTTTATTTTTATGAACAATGTGAAAAATTATTTGTCCTAATTGTGAGAAGCTTTTTACAAAAATTTGACATGTGGTTTTTAGTAAATCGTGATAATGTCTTAAAAGATGCAATTCCTAACTAAGGGAAACATGATTAGTTATGTAATTTACAAATGTACTTCATGATCTACCTAAGAAAATGCATAATCCCTAATTTTGGTTTTATGCATAAATTAGAAACCCTAGACTCAGAATTGAGAAAAGAAAAGTAGTAAGGAAGCTTACAATGTTGATTTGAGCTGAGATTAGTTGAAGGAGATGCCTTAATTTTAAGAGTGATATGTTATGGAATGAGTTTGAGTCGTTGTGTATTTTGGTTTTGTGAAAAGGAGTTTTTGTTTTATGTATTTAAATTCTGACCCAAGAACCCACGGATTGGGCGGAACTAAATATTTGGTTCAGTCCGTGTTGTCGAAGGGTTCCTTGGGACAAGAACTCAGTTTTGTCAATTTTGTCGTTTTGTTCAAACGAAGGTTTAAGCTAAGATTAAAACTACAAATTAGGTTCCATTAGTCCTAGTCCAAGTCTAAGGAGATTGAATGGCTCTCGTTTAAGAGGTTTAGTTAGAATATCGGCAATGTTATCTTCTGAGGATACTTTCTCGATTAAGATGTTTCCTTTTTGAATATTGTCGCGAAGGAAATGATGACGGATTTCAATGTGTTTAGTTCGAGCATGTTGAACTGAATTTTTACTGAGGTCGATAGCTCCTTTGTTGTTGCAATGGATAGAGATGTCGTCAAGTTGAATTCCATAGTCGACAAGAGCTTGCTTCATCCATAGAGCTTGTTGACATGCTTTTCCTGCTGATACGTATTCGGCTTCGGTTGTTGAGATGGCAAGAGCCGTTTGTTTCTTTGAAAACCATGAGGTGAGACAATGTCCAACAAAAGTACAAATACCACTTGTACATTTTCTATCAACATAGTCACCGGCATGATCTGAGTTGGCATACACTATGGTTTCAACTCCCGTTCCTTTGGGATACCATAATCGTAGGTGTGTGGTGCCTTTTATGTATCTAAAATTCGTTTTACGGCTTCAATATGTGATGTTTTAGGATCTTCTTATAAGCGAGCACATAAACAAACACTAAACATAATGTCGGGTCTACTAGCCGTGAGATAGAGTAGATTACCAATCATTCCTCTATAGTTAGTGTTATCTACAGATTTATCTTCTTCATCCTTGGTGGGTTTGGTTTCCGAAGACATAGGCGTTTTAATAGGTTTAGAGTCTTCAAGACCAAATTTCTTAAGCATGTCTTTTATGTATTTAGATTGGTTAAAGAATATCCCATCTTCTAATTGTTTGATTTGAAGTCCTAAGAAAAAGTTTAGTTCTCCCATCATACTCATCTCAAACTCGTCATGCATGATTTTTGATAAATCATCACATAGCTCTTGACAAGTTGATCCGAATATGATGTCATCCACATATATTTGGACAATGATAATATGTGAATCATTTTTCTTGGTGAAGAGAGTGTTATCTACTAAACCCATGGTGTACTTATGTTCAACTAAGAATGTTTTAAGTCGATCATACCATGCTTTTGGTGCTTGCTTAAGTCCGTATAAAGCTTTTTTAAGTTTATAGACATGATTATGTTTTTCAAAATCGATGAAACCCGGAGGTTGTGCGACATATACTTCTTCATTTATAAATCCATTTAGAAATGCACTTTTGACATCCATTTGAAAAAGTTTGAAATCATGTGTGCATGCATATGCAAGTAAAATTCTAATAGACTCGAGCCTAGCAACCAGAGCAAAAGTTTCATCGTAGTCAATGCATTCTTGTTGATTATAGCCTTGTGCTACTAGCCTAGCTTTGTTTCTAGACACTACACCATTTTAATCCATTTTATTTCGAAAGACCCATTTTGTTCCAATTATTGTTTGACTTTTTGGTTGAGGAACTAATGTCCAAACATCATTTATAACGAATTTATTTAATTCTTCTTACATTGCTATGACCCAAGATTCATCTTTTATAGCTTCATTTATATTTTTGGGTTCAATGGTTGATACAAAACAAAAGAAGTTACTTTGATTTTGGACTTTTGATTTTAAGGTTCTTTCATTTAATTTTCCTATAACACTATCTAATGGATGACCTTTAGGTTCTTTGATATTGACAATTTCTTTGTTTAATAGTTCATCTTCCTTGTCATTATATATATTCTCTTCGTTTTCAACGAGTTGACTTTCAACTAAGTCATCATCTACCAAAGGTGATGTCTTAGAGGGAGGTGGACTTTCGTCAAATGTTACATTTAACGATTCCTCGACTCTCAAGGTTTCTTTGTTTAAAACAATATAAGTTTTGCTATTTTGAGAATATCCAAGAAATACACCTTCATAAGACTTTGGGTCAAATTTTGTGAGGTAATCATTGGTGTTTAAAATAAAACATTTACTACCAAAAACTTTAAAATATCCTAGGGTAGGCTTTTTACCTTTATATAATTCATACGGTGTTTTGTTCAAAAATGGTCGAATTAATACTTTGTTTAAAATATAGGTTGAAGTGTCAACGGCGTTACACCAAAATTTTTATGGTATGTTTTGTTCATTAAGCATTGTTCTACTCATCTCTTGAATAGTTCGGTTTTTGCGTTCTACTATACCATTTGACTGTGGAGTACGAGGAGCTGATAAATTATGTATTATGCCGTTGGCATCACAAAAGTTTCCAAATTGTATTTCATTATCAAATTCACGACCATGATCCGTTCTTATTGACACAATGCGACTATCTAGTTGGTTTTGAATTTTCTTACTAAGAATTTCAAATTGATCAAAAGCTTCGTTTTTACTTTTCAAAAACTTTGTCCAAGTGTATCTTGAATAATCATCTACTATGACCAAAGTGTAGAAGTTGCCTCCATAACTTTATATAGCGGATGGACCAAATAAATCCATATTCAAAAGTTCTAGACACCTAGATGTAGACACCATATGTTGAAGCTTGTAATGCTTTGATCTTCTTGCTACAAAGAAGCTCACTAAAATGAAATAAGAATGAGTTAGTTACATAGAATGAATGAGAGAATGTATGTTGTTTTATGTATGTGAGTGATGATCAAACAACATGGTGTGGCTTGCTACTTATAGGCACCAAGGCCAACAAACCATGGATCAGATAGAACCAAATCATGGGTTCCGTCCGTATATGCTTTTGGTTTCGCGGGGACCTGACAGAAAATCTTCAAAATCTTTTATCAAATCTAACCAAAATATACACCATATCTTTCAAGGATTCTAGAGTGACAATCTAAACAAAATATTCACCATATCCTCCAAGGATCCTAAAGAGATATGCAATCTTAGATTATCTAGAATAGGATGATCCATGCCATGAGGTAAAAATACAATTTCATTTAGATTAAAATGTTTATGAAAGTAAACTTGTAAAATGTATATACTAGCTAGCCAAATGATGTTGGCTAAAAATGTTTGATTACTTATGTTATCATAAGACACATTTTTATTATTTGTAAAACATACTAATTTTACTTTGACACCTAATGTGGCACTTTATTTGTTTATAACACCTAATGTGGCACTTTTCTTAAAATGACTAAAATGCTATATATGAACAAACAATTTGTAACTTATGTTAAAATCTATTTGTTTTTAAGAAAGACTTGTGACTATATATATAAAAGACTTAACTATATTTATGTTTTGCTAAAATAAAGTTTATAATTGTCGTTAACAAAATATAGTAAAGATCGAAAAATATAAAGAACGTTTTTTAGACGATATTTGTATTAACATAGTGGATATGTGAAGGCTTGTTTGGTGTTTCAATAATACAGAAATCAGTCAATGTGCAGGTACGAGGTGAAAAAACAGTGTTTGCTAGCAAAGATTATCAATTATACAAAAAGCAGTCAATGTGCAGGCATGAGGAGAAAAAAAGCAGTCAATGTGCATGCATGACTGCATTTCCATTCACAAGTCAAATCCTTGCTCTGCACACACAAACTTTTACCAACTCACTTTGGCCTGCAAATCCTTTCTGTGCACACACAAACTTATACCAACTCACTTTCTAAACTTTATACAAACAATGTGTCTGCAAAACCTTGGTCTGCAATTTGTTTGCAAAAGGTCAAGGTACATCACAGATGGCATTTAAGTTAAGCCATTTTATACAAACATTGGTCTTCAAATCCTTTGGCCTACAAATCCTTTCTCTCCAAACAATGTCACTTAAATTATGGGTCTGTAGTAGGCATTTACAAAAACTTAACCATGGAAATTTTCATAATTTTTCAGTTAACAACATAATAGCATACTTAATAGACTTTCATTGACAAAAATTACACCATTACATCCATTATATTACTTGGCAATTAACATACCAAATCCAACACAAACCAAAGAGAAAGATCCTAACATAATGTAAAACAACCTATCATACAATTGCAACTTTGACTTTGTAGCATTCAACTCATCTTCCAACCTTGACTTGTCCAAAGCAAGAGCTTCAATCATAGGTGCAGTATCCACATTGTTATTCATTTGTTTCTGCATTTCAAAGAATCTAAACACCAAGTCTTTGTTGTATTCAGTTGGAAGATCATCATCAAGAAACTCATACACATGACAAACGGAACATTTTACAAATCTCTTACCCGGATTCCTCCTTGTTGTTGAAGTTTGAACTCTTAATTGACGATTACACTTACAAAAATGTTCAATCTTACCACCAATTAACCTGGATTAAGCTGAAGAGGAATAACTCATGATTTAAGGTTTTTAGCAATTTAACCGTTGGGGGAATTGGGGAAAACGGGGATAAGAAGATGATATAAAGGGGGGTGGTAATGATTTTTAAATAAATTATATAATATAAATACACGTGGACTTAATAATATAACGGGGCAAAAGTGGTTAGCAAATGCCACGACAAAGTTACGCCGTTTCAGGGCTACAATACAATAATTAAGAAAGTTTAGTGTTTTAATAGGAAAATTAAAAGTTTGTTGCCTACAATAGGAAAAAGTGGCAAGTTTTATGTTTTTTTTAGACCATTTGCCCTTTTATGTTTATACATGTCTATGTTATTTTATAGTTTTATGATTGTATACGCCTCTATTCTTATATGCCTCTGTGCGATGTATGCTTTATGCGAACTATACATATGTATTCTTACACACGTCACATTGTCGCATACTTACTCTCACACACACACTTGTCAGAGGTCTCTCTTGAATTAACAACATTGCTGGTGCATTTACCTTTGGGTAAAGGCATCCCTCTTTTCGCAGTTAAAACTTTTGGGTGAAACTATAATTTTGTTTATTTCTAGATTGTATCTGTACTATTTAGCTTCTAGTACCTTGTTAGTGGATTTTTTCGGTTCAAAAAAGAAAAAAGTACCGTAAAAACTTAGGGTGTGTTTGTAAAAAAAAAAAAATTTACTAGCCCTCTTAGGTGCTCTTACTTGTAAGAGGTGGTAAGACGTTTTGCTTGTTTATTTTTTCCTTTTGAGTCAGACCCAATTAGACATATAACATCTTACTCATAAGAGGTGGGGGACTTGTCTTACTGCCTCTTACTCGATAAAAGATTGAAGACTCATGTTAATATAATATATTTGATGGTTTATTAACTATGTTATATTTATGATAAAAAGTTTTGTTTCATATCTATATAAGTTACTTAAATAAATTGCAGAAACGATCACTTAAAATCATTCGGACAATTATAAAAAAAACAAATAACATTATTTCGTTAGATTTAAACTTTCTAGCCACCTCTTACTGATAAAATATAGTAATCAGATTCAGACATAAAACATCTTAACGAAACAAACACACCTTTGATATATATTTTTTATCTCCCTAAAATTTTCACTAATCTAGAAAACATTAGCCCACCAACTACGACATAACCAAATTTATTAATCATATTCTCATTCAACACCCATTTTCCAATTTCCAATTTCCATTTTTCATTTTTCCTTACCTTCTTCTTCACGGTCTCCACCGCCTACCATATAAATATAAAAAAAAGCCACCCAAACCAAACACTCCCAATCATTTTCTAACAGAATCATTTCCACCAAAATAACAAACTCTCAACAGACTCCATAACGGCATCTAACAATACACCTTCGATCGGTAACTTATTATTATTATCCCTTTCTTTGTTTACAGTTCACGTTTATTATCTAATCAGATCGAATCATATACTTTGTTTATTCATCTCAATTATGTTCAAACTTATATACCTAGGGTTAGGGTTAGGGTTAGGCTCAAACTTATATACCTAGGGTTAGGGTTAGGGTTAGGCTTAGGGTTTCTTACTTAATATTATTTTATTATATTGTTTTTATATCTACCGATCTCGTCTTTTCGCGCTTATTTTATTGATTGCGATGGGGTTTTGTGGTGTTTTCAGTGGCTTTTTACTGCATATGTTACCTAAGAATAAGAGGCCTGTTGAAGATATAAGAATTGAAGACGATAGCGATAGCGATAATAGTACTAGTCAGCGTAAGAAGGCGAGAGTCGGTTGTTTGATTACGTCGAGAACGAGTGTAAACAAGAAGAGTAATAGTGCGACTAGTACTGTAGTTGAACCGTCGGTGAATATGGGATTGGAGGATGTGAATATGCAGGATATTGATGAGGATCTACATAGTAGGCAGCTTGCGGTGTATGGCCGCGAGACTATGCGCAAGCTGTTTGGGGCGAATGTGTTGATATCTGGGATGCAAGGACTTGGTGCGGAGATAGGTATATTTCTTGCTCCTTTTTTGTTTTATGTTGTTTTGATAGTAGTTAGTAAGTTAGTTTTGTGCGCATTTAATATAAATGACGAACCGGTGTTGCGTTGATATGTTAGGCTTTTTGATTGTAATTAGTCCAAGTGCGGCTGTTTATTCTATTATTTTGTGTTGTATGAGCTGCATGTTTTATTGCGGTTTTGACAGTATCTGAGCGATGAACTGTATTGCGTATTTAATATGATTATATGAACGGTGAACTTTATTGCGTCAATATAAATGGTGAACAGTGTTGCGTTGATATTTTAGGTTTTTTGATTGTAATTAGTCCAAGTGCGCATGTTTTATTGCGATTTTGACAGTATCTGATGATGAACTGTATTGCGTATTTAGTATGATTATATGAACGATGAACTTTATTCCGTCAATATTTTTGGTTCTTTGATTGAACTTAGCTCCAGTGAGTTTGTTTATTGTATACTTCTGTGTTATATGATATACAAGCTTTCTTACTACGAGGCCTAGGCTATGATCTTTACACCACCATATGGTTGTTCTTCCATTAAGTTGCGGATTCCCCCTGTTACAAAAAAATTGTTATTGTAATCTCCACTAGAGACCACTTAGGTTTGTTGTTGAGTAAAACAAGATGGAATATCCATAAGACGGCGCATATGTTGTTATCTGTTGTCTATTGTGGGCTTTGTAGAAGGTGATGCTATTATTGGTTTCAAATAATGCGTTAGACGGTATGAAATTAGGTGTTTGGAGATGCTATCTTATCTAGTTACTTGAACTTTATTTGTTGTCATATTATTATTGTGCATGTATTGGAATGTGATGTTAAATAGCTTGGTTTTTTGATTGGAATTGGATCCCAAACAGACCAATGATAATGCATGGCCAATCTGGATTCGGATTCAATCAAAGAACCAAGTTATTTAGCACCCCAATGTATGCACAAGAGTAATATGGTGGCAGTTAAAGTTCCAATAGCCGGGCAAAACACAAAACACAGACTGTCCATACATAATCTTGCGTCTTAAGGAAGAGTTTCATTTTTGAGATTTGTTATGCTGGATTTTTGCTTTGACTCAATTTCTAACACACCTTGCAGCAAAAAATCTTATCCTTGCTGGCGTCAAGTCTGTGACATTGCATGAAGAAGGGTCGGTGGAACTGTGGGATTTGTCCAGCAATTTTATCTTTTCTGAGAATGATGTTGGCAAGAACAGAGCTCAAGCTTCTGTCCAGAAGCTGCAGGAGCTCAACAATGCCGTGTTGGTCTCCACCTTGCCTACAAAGTTGACTAAAGAACAACTTTCGAACTATCAGGTATCTATTTACCTCACTTGCAAACACGATGCTTAGTTCTTCTAGTAAATCGCAGGTGTGTAATGGAACAACTTGTTATCTAACTTTAGTTCGGTACATGATAGTCTCTGTGTGCTGATTGCTGGTGCAAGGAGTGCAACTATAGTGTTAATGGCTTTGTTTATAGTTACCTACAATTGAACTTGAACATCAATGACAACTTAACACAATGTGCTGGTTTATCATATTCGTTGATTGCATGATGCTTGGGAACAAATTTTTTGCTCGGCGGTTTATCATATTGTTATTTAAATCCTATTATAATGAAGTTTTGGCTTTCAAGGAAATTCTATTGTTGCACAAAGTCTGATATAAAGGAGCGTTAATTATAATATCCCATGAATAAGTAAAAATTAATTACCTGTGACACTAAAATATTCTGTCAGGCAATTAAGCTTTTATATTTGGAAAATGAAAAATATTATATACTCTGTAAAAGCATTAGTTCTGCGTCTCTTCGTTTTGAGTGCCTTGCTTATCTTTATTAGATGAACTCTCAGATGAGAATCTTTGCACAAGCACAAGGATTAGTGAGATAAGACTCGTTTTTACAGAACATAGCATTCATTGCCATGTATGTAATTTTTTGATGTAGGTTTTAACATTCATTCCTTGATTGGATTAAAAAAATAGTGCATAATGACATTTGTTAGAGCTATTTATGGAATATGAACATGAAGTGATGAACACATAACACACACTAAAGTTCTTTAGCAAGATTATTTATTAGCTTTGGGTATGGTAAGTTTCTTGTTAGTATGTCCATAAGACACAGTGACACACCGCGATAAACTTTAGGAAAGCAAATTATAGGACTCGTGGCTGTTGGAATTTGTTGTTTAAGAAAAAGTTGGTGATTACCAATTTACCATTCTCTTAACATCTAAAGATCCAAAAAACGGGACTCCTGTGGGTAATAAGAAGCTCAAAAAATGAAGCCCATTCCTCTATCTCTTCACTCCAACACTTAACCTATGCGGGCCTTAGGCCCTTAGCCAGAAATTGTAAGAAAGTTGTGAAATACAGATTCAAGAACAAGATACTAGCATCAGGTTTTTGTTAGAATGACCTAAATAGCACAAGTGCCATCATTATCTCAGGAAACGAGTCAAATTTTTCTACACATTAAGAACAGCAGTTGGAGTATTGGACCCAAATATCATTGTGAATTAGATGGAAAATAGAGACACTGCCATATATGACTAGCAGGGAGAGGTAAAAACTTGTGCATACTAGCATTGAATTTACTGATGACTAAATCATTAATAGCATAGTTCTAGTAGACCTTAGATGATGGCATCCAAGTTGTCAATTTGTTAGAGACACTGCCATATATGACTAGCAGGGAGAGGTAAAAACTTGTGCATACTAACATTGAATTTACTGATGACTAAATCGTCATTAGCATAGTTCTGGTAAACCTTAGATGGTGGCATCCAAGTTGTCAACTGGTGAACTAAATCCTTTACGGAATAAAACAAACGTCTGTGTGGAATGATTTTGCTTGGTGCTTTCAGCTAGTAAAGGTCATTTGTTTATCTGGTATGTTTAACTATCTAGCATGATCCTTTAGCAGCTATTGTAAAAATTCAGATTGCAACATAAGGCCTGACCAAAATGGATTGTATACAAATTTTGGAATCTGGAGGACATGCTTTGTTGTGACAGATGGACTTCTTTTTCTGCTACTTGGACATGGAGTATAGGCTAGAAAAAATTCGTTGAGCGGTCACTATGTGCTGAAGAGTTGTATGTGAGACATATAATCCAGTAGAAGATGGAAGCCTACCTGATTATATAAATACTAACGAGCGAATCATAAACCACATATTGTCTAACAAGGTTTATAGTCGCTGCGTTATAAGAATATTATGTTTAGTTGAGCTGTTAGTGAGCTACACACAAGAATTCTAGTTTACTTGTATAATTGAAAAAAATAAACGACTCTCAGCATCAATTTTACGATATTTACAGCACTCTGTGTACAACAATCACGGATCTAGGACTTGTAAGACCAAATCACATAGTTGAGACATAGATGACGCGTCTACTTTAAGTAATCTAAAATAGCTTGCAACTCATGCAATCTCCTTAATTGCTAATTTGTACATGATTTTGTATTATTTTTAAGTTCTCAAGGTTTGATGTATTATATTTGTTGCTCTATTTGTAATATTATCAATTTGGTGTGCTAGTAAGTTTTTGGAACTAGATCAATTGAATTTGTTTATTGGCTAAACTAATGTTTTATATTACTATTGTGATATTTCAGGCAGTCGTTTTCACAGATATTGACTTGGAAACAGCAATTGAGTTTAATGATTACTGCCACAATCATCAGCCTCCTATTGCTTTCATCAAGACCGAAGTCAGAGGACTTTTTGGTTACACTTTCTGCGATTTCGGCCCTGAGTTTACCGTGGCTGATGTTGATGGTGAGGAACCACATTCCGGAATCATTGCATCTATCAGCAATGATAACCCTGCACTTGTCACATGTGTTGATGATGAGAGACTAGAATTCCAAGATGGCGATCTTGTCATATTCTCCGAAATTCACGGAATGCCAGAACTTAACGATGGGAAACCAAGAAAGGTTAAAAGTTGCAGACCTTACTCATTCTTTCTTGAAGAAGACACCACCAAATTTGGCACATATGTGAAAGGTGGTATAGTGACTCAAGTCAAACAACCAAAGGTTCTGAATTTCAAGCCTTTAAGAGAAGCTCTTAAAGCCCCTGGCGAGTTTCTCCTAAGTGACTTCTCTAAGTTTGACCGCCCTCCTCTTTTGCATCTAGCTTTTCAAGCACTCGATAAGTTCAAGGGTGAATATGGTCGGTTTCCCGTTGCTGGTTCAGAAGATGATGCACAAAAGTTGATTTCTATTGCCACCACCATGAATGACAGCTTGGGAGATGAAAAATTGGATGATCTCAAGCCAAAACTTTTGAGGGATTTTGCGTATGGGGCCCGAGCTGTGCTTAATCCCATGGCTGCCATGTTTGGTGGCATAGTGGGCCAAGAGGTCGTAAAGGCATGTTCTGGAAAGTTCCACCCACTTCTTCAGGTTAGTGTACACATACTACTTATCTACTCTTTCACACATTTTAAATTCAGTCCTCGTAAGCTCACTTGAGTTTGCAGTTAAAATTTCTTAAATTGTGTCTACTCTAAAAGTGGCTAGGTAGCCAGGTTGGGTGATGGCATTGGCCACAAACAAGTTTTGGGTGAGATGGGTCACTTTTAGTGCATGATCAACATGTGCATGGTTAGTTTGATTCACAAACATTTTTGTCTATCTCTAGAGAAAGTTCAATGAAATTTATCAATACAAAAACAATATATTATGATAAGTATACCAATCTAGTTATTTGAATATATGGATCTCGTAGGTTGTATGCTAAAGAAATATGGACTTTGGGTTCCTGTTTGATCCATTTCCTTTTAGCTTTATAATTTTATTGGACCCATTTGAGATTTAAACTACCCTAATCAAACCATTTGTAATTATATATTTAAATGTGTTAAAAGAATTGCTACCTCTCGTCTACAATCCATTTGAGTCTGGGCTGATCCTTTTCTTCACTATGTCACAGTTCTTTTACTTTGATTCGGTTGAGTCACTTCCTACGGAGCCATTGGAACCCAGTGACTTAAAGCCTTTGAACAGCCGTTACGATGCCCAAATTTCTGTATTTGGAGCTAAATTCCAGAAGAAGTTGGAAGATACTCGGTCTTTCGTGGTAGGATCAGGTGCATTAGGTTGTGAGTTCTTGAAGAATTTAGCCTTGATGGGTGTTTCATGTGGGACTCAAGGGAAACTAACAGTTACTGATGATGATGTAATTGAGAAGAGCAATCTCAGCAGGCAATTCCTGTTTCGTGACTGGAATATTGGACAGGCCAAATCCACGGTTGCTGCTTCTGCAGCTGCGTTAATTAACCCTCGTCTTCAGATTGAAGCTTTGCAGAACCGTGTGGGTCCAGAGACTGAGAACGTATTTGATGATACTTTCTGGGAGAACTTGAATGTTGTTGTCAATGCTTTGGACAATGTCAATGCCAGGCTTTATGTTGATCAAAGATGCTTATATTTCCAGAAGCCACTTCTTGAATCTGGTACACTTGGTGCTAAGTGCAACACTCAAATGGTTATTCCCCACCTGACCGAAAACTACGGTGCCTCTAGGGACCCACCAGAGAAGCAAGCACCCATGTGCACTGTGCACTCCTTCCCACATAACATTGATCACTGCCTCACATGGGCTCGGTCTGAGTTTGAAGGGTTGCTCGAGAAGACGCCAGCAGAAGTTAACGCTTATCTCTCAAATCCCGGGGAATATACGTCCTCAATGATAAAGGCTGGTGATGCCCAGGCTCGTGATAATTTAGAACGGGTTCTTGAGTGTCTTGACAGGGAAAGATGTGAAACATTCCAAGATTGCATCACTTGGGCTCGTCTAAAGTATTATTCTCACTCTCCATTCTGATTTTTTTTTTAGGGTTAATATATCCGGATGTTACTAAAGTTTCCCAAAAATTTGAAAAATGTTACTATAGTTTTTTTTGGTTGAATTAGGTTACTATAATTTCCCAGTTCGTCTTTCCCCTTCTAGCCTTTGTTATTTTCACGTTTATTTGGGAAACTATAGTAACTTAATTCAAATTTTTGGGAAACTATAGTAACTTAGTTCATCTTTGGGAAACTATAGTAACTTAGATCAAATTTTTGGGAAACTATAGTAACCCTAATTCAACCAAAAAAAACTATAGTAACTTTTTTCAAATTTTTGGGAAACTTTAGTAACATCCGGATGTATTAACCCTTTTTTTTATCCATATTATGTTTGTTATTCTTATGTTTATTTCATTAATTTATATTGCTAGGTTTGAAGATTACTTTGTTAATCGTATGAAGCAATTGATCTTCACATTCCCGGAAGATGCAATGACTAGTACTGGAGCTCCATTTTGGTCAGCCCCAAAACGTTTCCCACGTCCATTGGAGTTCTCTGTTTCTGACCCTACCCATCTTAACTTTGTATTGGCGGGATCTATCCTTCGTGCTGAGACATTCGGCATTCCTATTCCTGATTGGGCCAAGAATCCCAAGAAATTGGCCGAGGCTGTTGATCAGGTCATCGTCCCAGACTTTCAACCAAAACAAGGTGTCAAAATCGAGACAGATGAGAATGTTACTACCAATTTATCATCTGCATCTATAGATGACAGTGCAGTTATTGATGAACTAATCAAGAAGCTGGAGAGCCGTAGAAAGAGTCTTCCATCTGGTTATGTCATGAAACCTATTCAGTTTGAGAAGGTTAACATTTACTCGTTTTTTGTATCTTTGTTTATGCACTGGTTCAAACCCAAAATCTAATATTGATGTTTTATTGCATTTTATAGGATGACGACACAAATTACCACATGGATTTCATAGCCGGACTAGCTAACATGAGAGCAAGGAATTACAGCATTCCAGAAGTTGACAAGCTGAGAGCCAAATTCATAGCTGGAAGAATCATCCCTGCAATTGCCACATCAACAGCAATGGCGACCGGTTTGGTCTGTCTTGAGCTCTACAAGGTTATTGACGGGGGCCACAAAGTGGAAGACTATCGTAACACATTTGCCAACCTGGCACTCCCTCTCTTCTCCATGGCTGAGCCGGTCCCACCAAAAGTAATCAAGCATCAGGACCTGAGCTGGACTGTGTGGGACAGGTGGACGATTAAGGGCAACCCTACGCTAAGGGAGCTTATCAAATGGCTTGCAGACAAGGGACTTGATGCTTATAGCATCTCGTGTGGAAGCTGTTTGCTGTTCAACAGCATGTTCCCTAGGCACAAGGAGCGAATGGATAAGAAGGTGGTCGATTTGGCTCGAGATGTAGCTAAGATGGAGATCCCGCCTTACCGTCGTCACCTGGATCTGATGGTGGCTTGTGAAGATGAAGAGGAGAATGACATTGACATCCCTCAGATATCTGTATACTTCCGTTAAACCGACATGTCCACATTTGCATAGCAAAAGTGGGAATAATTGAAGATGGTTTTCCTGTATTCTGTTAAAGACATTTTTAGGTGAATTGTGACACTGAAAGTGACTCACAAAAGCGCTATGCGTGGTTCTGTAACACATTTGTGTGAGATTGCCATTTCATGAATTCCTTGTTTCATATGCATTTTGTTGAGATGATGACATTTTTAAAAGCAGTCTATCCGAACCCTTGTGAATCTCTGGATAAGCATTGTTGTATGATCGAACTTGAGTTGTGTGCTGGTTGTGTTGTTTACTATGCTTTGTGAATGTTTCTCATACTTTTAGAACAGTTATTTGATTTTATGAATAAATTTCTAATTCACCATTGATGTTACTTTCCGTTGCTACCAATGAATAATGTAAAAGATTTATATATTACTGTAATAAATATTATAGATCACCCAGTTAGGCTCATAGCGATCTATGCTCTTGTTTGTAAGAGGGTAGAGCTCTTGAATTCCTTCAGCTAATAATGGTCTTAGACTTTCGAAATGGTAACATTGTAGCCAATCAATGGTCTGAAGTCTAAACTCTAGAGTATTTACTTTTCCGAAAATTCTAATTTCTTCGATTAGTAATCCAACCAAAACTTGTAGCATAAAAACAAATTTGGGCTAATGGCCCATATATATTTATAAGATGCCCATTTTGATATCCTTATTCTATAAAGGAAGCATTTGGTCCCCCATGGCGTGTATTATGATTTATGAGTTACTCTACCAAACACATGAAAGCTTTTCAGAAACCACCCAACTTGGCTAAAACTTTTGCTTTTACCAATCACTTGTTGTATTACTGTAGTACCAAACACATGAATGTATCTATGTATATATTTAGCTGATCAGGCCACTTGTATCATAGGAGTGTATTGTTGTCTCCTTTTTGTCTAGCGTTTACCTCCTTTCTTTAAAGAGTAAATTGCAAAAATCGTCTCTAAAGTTTGGCCAAATTGCAAGTTTCGTCCCAAATATTTGGAAAGTGCAAAGATCGTCTCTGTGGGAAAACTTTGGGGCAAAAATTGTCCCTGACCAACATCAAATGACTAAAATACCCTTGTCTTTTTTTTTTTCTATATTTCTTTTCAGTTTCTTACACAAATGGTCCTTGTGTTTCGCCAGGTTTTACAAATTTAATAATTTTTTTTTAAAATTATTTATTTAACTATTAATATTAGTATTATTTTTTTATACATTTTCGTCCATATTTCTTATGTTTTTGTCCGTTTTTTCTTATGTTTTTCTGTTTTCATATGTTTTTGTCCGTTTTTATGTTTTCTACCCGTTTTACGTTTTTTTTCGTTTTCATACGTTTTGTCCTTTTATCATTAGTTTTTCTTCTAGTTTTTTCCGTTTTATTGTTTTTTTTTTTTCGTTTTCTTACGTTTTCATCCATTTTTATCGTTTTCGCCGTTTTCTTACGTTTTGTCCGTTTTATCGTTTTGTTCGTTTTCTTACGTTTTTGTATTTCCGTTTTTTCGTTTTCATAAGTTTTATCTTACTTTTCGCCATTTTTCTTACGTTTTCATCCGTTTTTATTCGTTTTCGCCTTTTTTTTCTTACTGTTTTGTCCGTTTTTTCGTTTTTATCCGTTTTTTACGTTTTTCCCTTATCTGTTTTGTTCTTTTTTATACGTTTTTTTCGTTTTCATAATATTATCCGTTTTTATCATTTTTCGCCCATTTTCTTACGTTTTTCCGTTTTTATACGTTCCTTTTCTTACATTTTTGTCCGTTTTTATCCGTTTTTTTACGTTTTCCTTACTTTTCTATTTTTCATTTCTACTTTTTGTCTTTTTATACGTTTTCGTCCCCAGTTTTTTATGTTTTATCATTTTTATTCGTTTTCTTACTTTTTTTTACGTTTTTTTTACTTTGTCCAGTTTTATTTATTTATACATTTTATTTTTTGTATATATTTATACGTTTTCGTCCATTTCTTACGTTTTATACGTACCAAACGGAAATGACAGCGTATAAAAACGGACAAAAACGTATAAAAACGTATGAAACCGTCAGAAAATGAGCGAAAATGTATAAAAATGGATAAATACGCATGAAAACATATAAAAACATATGAAAACGTATAAAAACGGACATAAACGGATAAAAACGGACAAAAACGTAAGAAAACCGAGCGAAAACAATAAAAACAGATGAAAGCGTAAGAAAAACGGATGAAAACGGAAAAACGTAAGAAAAACCGACAAAAACGTAAGAAAAACGGATGCAAACGTAAGAAAAAGGATGAAAACTTATAAAAACGGACGAAAATGTATAAAAACGAACAAAAACGTATGAAAAGGAAAAAACGTAAGACAAAAACGTAAGAAAAACGGATGAAAACGTATGAAAATGGAAAAAACATAAGAAAAACGGACAAAAATTTAAGAAAAACAGACGAAAACGTATAAAAATAATAATACTAATATTAATAGTTAAATAAATAATTAAAAAAAAAAAAAAATCAGGACTAAACTTGTAAAACCTTGCGAAACACAAGGACCATTTGTGTAAAAAACTGAAAAAAAATATAGAAAAAGAAGAAAACAAGGGTATTTTAGTCATTTGATGTTGGTCAGGGACGATTTTTGCCCCAAAGGTTTCTCACAGGGACGATCCTTGCACTTTCCAAACATTTGGGACGAAACTTGCAATTTGGCCGAACTTTAAGGACGATTTTTGCAATTTACTCTTCTTTAAATCTAATTTCAAAAGCACAGTTTTAATTGATTACTAATAAGAGTCGCTTTATTTTGCTTACCAATAAATTTATGCATACCAAGGAACGGATCTACACCGTTGGATCAAAAAGACAACTTTTAATAATAAAAAACACGGAGGGACCATTTGTGTAACATTTTGAAAGTATCCCTTACCCACCCTAATCAAAATTTCACTATTACAAAATCAGTTTCTCTCTCTAACCCTTCACCCCCCCCCCCCCACACACACACAACAAACTCACTCTCTCTCTCTCTCTCTAAAAAAGATCAAAAACCTTCACAAAACATAAAAAACAACTGTTAAAATCAACTAAAAAAAGACAAAAATGGAACAATCGACGAGTGCACAATCAGATCCAGGAAAAAATCGATTCAAAATGAACCTAATGAGTCTCGAAATGATGGTACGGTGCTTCAAACTGCTTATTTAATTGTTATTTTGTGCTTATTTATGAATATTATTGCTATTTATGAAGATTTATGTGTTTATGCTGATTTGTACTTATTTTTGTGAATTTTTTTTTGAGTTTTTGAATATACTTATGAAGATTTATTTGTTTATAGGGGATTTTTGTGATACAGTGATGAATCTTATTTACTTTGATGCACATCAAGTGTTTGATGAAATACAAAGTTGATTAGAAAACTTGTATCACAAGTGATATCATATATCACATGTTAGAACATTTGGAGCCATTTGATCATTTTCAATCAAGGTGAGTCGTTTACCTGTAAGGATTTAGTTTGTTAAGAAATTATTATTATTATTATTATTCTGTGTCGTATTAGATGTTAGGTTTAATTAAAAACAGGAGATATTATGATGTTTCTATTAGTTTTGTGGTCGATTTGTCTATTTAATGGATACATTATGCATATATCAATAGGTTTTACACTGGGATTTGAAAATATCTATGGTTGAATCAACAAACTGAGGAAGCTATGGTTAAACAAAGCACAACATCTACATAAACAAACTGAAGAAGCTCAAGCACCTGTGATATCACACGTGATATCACCTGTGATATCACACGTGATTCAACAAATAGAAGAAGCCGACACATCTGTGATGTCACATGTGATATCAAAGTCTCCTCCAAAAAGTTGAACAACATAAGAATGAGATACACTACAAATTAGCAATAAAAGTGTGGTAGTTAGTAGTTATTGAGGGATTGTTGTGATAATGTGATGAATGTTGTGATAATATGATAAATCACAAGAGATATTGAGCTTGTAACATGCTTTTGTTAGATTTGTAATGCATTTATTTTCTTAATTGATAGAGTGTGCATGTTTCGATAGGTTTAACAACATATTTGACACCAAATATGTATTTATTAGGTCCCGAGCAACATTGCATGGTGCCCGAGTTTGTACTACTTTTGGGAATGGCTAAGTGACTTGTATGATCATTTGTATGTAAACTAACAGTATCACATGTGATATTACTCTTAGCTAACTAAAACATTTTGTTTTACATTAAAATGTTTCATAATATAACACTGCCAATTCCGTATATCAAATATGTATAAGAACAAGAAACAAAACTAATAAAATAAAAAAGTTGACATATTCTAAAAATCAAAGAAAGTGTTGCATCAAATTTAACAGAATATCACAAGTGATATAAACATCAAAATCAAACCCAAGTGTTGCATCATTTTTAACAGAATATCACAAGTGATATAAACATCAAAATCAAACCCAAGTGTTGCATCATTTTTAACAGAATATCACAATTGATACCAGATACAAAAACTGTATGAATCACAAAAATCCTCATAAAAAATTATTCCAAACTATTGAGCATAAGTTTTTTTTCTTTGTTTTTTTAAATATTGAAAAGCTATGAATCACCGGTGATACATCAAACAAAAGAAATAAAAAAAAAGAAAAAAAAGAAGGTAAAATTAGACTTTGACTGCAGCAGATCCACCTTCAACGGAGCCGCCTCTAAGAACACCGTCTCCGAGCCCACCATCTCCAGGGGTCACCGCCCCCCGAGGCAATGCATAGAGAATACTGGTAACGCACAAGCAGAAACTCTAGGAACCTAAAAAACTTATCCCCCATGAGTGTCAATAAACTCATGATGATTAAACGACTTAGGTGTTTTGACACTATTAGAAGCTGTAAACAAAGGTAAACACACAGTAAATAGGGTATCATCACAACTTAAAAAAAAGAAGAAGCTTTAACTATGATTATAAAACAATAATAGTGAAATATCACAAGTGATACTATACATGACATATAATAAAGTTTAACCACTAAACATCAAAACTTATATATATATATATATATATATATCACAATATATATATATATATATATATATATATATATATATATATATATATATATATATATATATATATATATATATATATATATATATAGGGGGACTTTCTTACGAGAATCATTTTATCTGCGAGAACTGAGAGAACCACAAAAAACATACATGCACGCCTTTTAAAATAAAATAAAAATGCATGCAAATCATCAATAATCGTAAGTATCCACCTATGTTCTTCAATATCATCATGAACTCATCCTCTTTTTTCACAAAAACCTTACACAAGGCCGCAATATTGTCGTTGCACGCCTTATAAGAACATACATGCACACCTTCAAAGAAAAATGTTGTATTTCCAATTTCTTATCAAATTCTTTAGAACAACTATGTTTTTTTAAAAACATATATGTTGTTTTTAGAACATATGTGCAAAAATACAATTATTGAAGGCGTGCATGTATGTTTTTGATGGTTCTCTTAGTTCTCGCAGATAAAATGGTTCTCGCAAGAAAGTCTCACTATATATATATATATATATATATATATATATATATATATATATATATATATATATATAGAGATGGGATATTATGAGAAGGGGTCTTAAAATGAGAAGGGTGGGAAGGATTGTGGGAGTGACATGTGTCACTTTGCCACATCATCATTCCGCCAAAATTTTTACTGCATCGTGATGCAGTAAAAATTTTGGCGGGAAAAAAAATTTTTTTCCCGCCAAAAAAAAAAATTTTTTTTGGGCAAAAATTTCCCGCCAAAATTTTTACTGCATCGTGATGCAGTAACCGTGATGCAGTAAAAAATTATACTGCATCGTGATGCAGTAACCGTAATGAAAGTAAAAAAATATACTGCATCGTGATGCAGTAACCGTAATGCAGTAAAAATTTATACTGCATCGTGATGCAGTAAAAATTTTGGCGGGAAAAAAAAAAATTTTTGCCCAAAAAAAAAATTTTTTTTTTGGGGGAAAAAAATTTTTTTTCCCGCCAAAATTTTTACTGCATCACGATGCAGTAACCGTGATGCGGCATGATGATGTGGCATGGGGATGACACATGTCACTCCCACAATCCTTCCTACCCTTCTCATTTTAAGCCCCTTCTCATTGTATCCCTACCCTATATATATATATATATATATATATATATATATATATATATATATATATATATATATATATATATCACAAGTGATACTACAAAACAACAGTTCAAAGTAAGCATTTTGTTCATTTGTAACTCTTTTATACCCTCCTGATTCCCTCTCAATTTCAGCCTTCAAAAACCAAGACTGATGTCAACCATTGTGTAATAACTGCCACATTACGACAAGAGCATTAAAATCTTAGCCAACTGTACACTAAATATCCTCTTGGGAACTCAACTCACAAAGATATGTGCATACTATAACAATAATATTTTACCATTCAAGATGAGACCGAAGATGTAAAGGTAGATTACACCTAGGCAACGACCTCCACAAGCATAACAACCAAAAGCATTTTACTAGGCACTAAAGATATCATAAATTATTTTACCTTGTCCAATAGGGTGAAAGGGGCCTTGAATGGTTCAAAAAAATTTCCAACAGGTTTTGCAGCATAAATCTGAGAGAAAATTTAGTCCAATGTTAAAAAGTATAAATTGCATAAACGTGCATGTTCACGCGCTTCACCACGCATTTCAGAATACATATTTGTTGTGATCTCGACAAAGTTAAAGCATTCATACACCGCAGACATTAATAGAACCTATCTTAACAAGCACTAAGTTTCATAAGAAAAACATTACCGACTGCACCTCCAGTTTCAAGCCAGACATGAGTTGAACGCCCTGAACTCCGGTTAGCTAATTTATTTCCATAATTCAAACTTCCATGCCCACCATTATAAGCATTGGCCAATACATGAGAGCTTCTACTACATCCAATGGTTGTATCTTGAGAAGCACATAAAACAACAAAATTATAATATAATCAACTTCATATATCACTGGTGATACTACCCATATGATAGAGAGCAGATTCAAAAACAACAATTAGACATAAAAATAACATTCCAATGCAGTTAAAAACAAAAAATCAACTAACAACTTAATTAATAAGCAAAATTATAGGAGCAGATAACAAGATTATCAAATATTTTTCACTCACACATTTCATCAAACACTTGGTGTGCAACTTGATCAAAAGGAATGTTAAACAACTTGATCCACATAATTAACAACCGATCAACAACATTATCAACCGCAACAACATCAATCAAATCAGCTTCTAAAACAAACGGTTCATTCAAATCAAAAGAAGACATAAAAAAGGATGATAATGATGGGGAGGTGATGATGAGATGATGATCGGAACGGTGATGCTGATTGGAATGGTGATGGTGATGGTGATCCAACTGGTGATGATCAAACGGTAATAGTTGATTGAAATAACTACTTTTTGGAGGGAATGGATGAGAGCAGGGAGGAAAACACACAGTAACTGTGTGAAAAAATGAAACGAATGATAAAAAAAAAAAGAAAAAAAAAAAGGCTAAGCATATTAAATCTTAGGTTTAATCCTCATCATTAGATCAAACTAAATAAATAGTGGCGATTTGTCCCTAAGTGAGTACCAAAATAAGAGTAAGAAATGAACTTTTCTCTACTAATAAATTTCCTAACTTCCATCATCATTGAACCTTATCGAGTTTCCAACTGCATTGATGTCTTAAATGTAATAATAGTAAGATTAATATTCACATTTCATTTAAAAACTTGTATAAACAAATTAAAAAGAAACAAATAGTTTCGATATTCCGTTAACATACAGTTCAATAAATAGGTGGTCAAGACGAGTTGCATATATCTGCAACGAAACGTAAGTTTTTAATGGATAATATACAAAGTTATTGAAACATAACATCACAGTTAAAAACATGTGAAGTGGTATTAACAATAGAGGTTATAATAACGAATCGCAGATGTAAGTAAATATAAATAGCAAAGTTCATTACAAATATTACTAGTATAAGATAAGTTAAAAACAAAATTGTCAATTTTTTTGGAGTGAAAGGGAGATATAGAAGATAACGAGATGGAAAGGGACCATGAGATTCATAAGTATGTTTTGCAAGCAAAGCTTAAACCAAAGTATGTGATGTTACTGTCAATGTCAGACCACTACCCATGTGAACCCACCCACTTCCCACATTTCAAAAGCTTTTTTTCAGCATAATTAAACACTTTGTCTTAATGATCTATCTTATAGTTGTAACACTAACTACAATTAGTCGGATTTTGATAAACAAGCTATGATTTAAAAGCTACGATTAAGATTTTGGACATCTGTTACTTGTATAAACACCTACGCATCTTTTTAATAATCGTCATAACGAACTGAGGATGCGTTTGGTTAGTGGGTTTTCTCCATCAACTTTTGACTCAAAGTAAAAAAGTGATGTTTGGATCAAACGAGTGAGACCAAGGATTGGGATAAAGTCCGAAAATTTTGGCATGCATAAATCCCAGCTAAATAGATGGCTTTCCACATCTATGCAGTCATTTGTGGGCCACATTTTTATGTCAACCACATGTTTTCTTTTCAATGTTTTTTTTAATAATAAATTTTATTTTTAAATAATTTATCAAATTATAAATAATTATTTATATATTTTATAATATATTTTCTCTCTCTTACATCAAATCCAAATCCTAATACAAATTCAAATCCAAATCTAAATCAAAATCTTAATCCTAAACCCAACTACAAACCAAACGCCCTGAATGTACTAACTTTTTGACATATACTTATTATAGCTAATTACCAAAACTCATGAATCTATCCTCAAGTTTTAAACCAAACGCCCTGAATGTACTAACTTTTTGACATTATACAAGAATTATTAATTAGAAATAAGTAAGTCTTTTGTTGAAGTAAAAGATTGCACTCCGGCTTTGTCTAGCGGAAACCTTCAGATCTCAGCGTCCTCTGGTTCCTGCACAATGGGAGAACACACGTTAGCCTCGCCCCGTGTGTTATCCCAGGACCAAGCTCCGGCGTGAGAATAAGTATATGGGGAAGGCCGGAAGGCACGGTAATAAATGAGAGTAAATGCGAGTGTGTGTAGTTGTGCGTTATTAATGAGGTAATGGTATTTATACTACTCAAACCTCGATACCTGTCCTGTCTTGGAAGTAGGTTTCGCCGACCTAGGCCTAGTCTACTCAATAGGTGTCAGACCACGTATGCGACACAATCCCATGAAATCTGGGAAGACGGCGCAGGCGTAGCTCCGAGCTTTGTCCAGAGGATAAAAGACTTCCCTGAATAAAAAAGAGGATCCCTTCGATGTCCTTCATTTATGTGGGCACTGTCCGGTTAGGCGTGCGCCGTCCAGCCTGACACGTGTTATCCGGCACGTGTCTTCCGGCACGTGTCTTCCGGTCATATACGCCAACATCTTTAAAGAAACTGAACTAAAATTAAATGCACAAAGTTAGGACAATATATTTGCGCCACGATTCTCACTTTTGCTCTTTAGTTATATAAGTTCTACCATCCGGAATATGAAGTCTCTAGAGCCGTGATGACTACAAGGTCTTTGGTATAGTGGTATGTGAGTGACCCATCAACCTAGAAGTTGTGTGTTCATGTTTCGTTGAAGACATTGTGAAGTATTATGTGTGAAATAGGTGCTAAAACTGGTTATCTTTTGTTGGGTCTTACCGTCTTCGTGTACCTTAATAAACTTATAACAGTTTATGTTACATCAAGGATTCGTATATTGTCGCTCTAGTTTCATATTTGCCGAATTTAAATCATTCCACATGTTCAATTTATAACGAAGAAGTACATACGTAACTCAATCATGTGAGTATAGATAATAAATTGGAATGCTTTTTTTTTTTTTTTTTTTTAAAGAATTATATATGTTCATTTATGGTATAAAACTATAAACTGTTTCTCAACAAAACTAAATGAACGTCATTAAAAGAAGTTTCGAATTTTAAATGTGACATATGTTGAAGTAATTTCTTGCAACCATTTCAGACAAATAAAGATGGCCTTCCGGTTGAACTCGGCTAGGGTTCTTCCGGGAGGCTTGGGTGCTGATCCCTTCGGCTATTTGAGGTTCTCCGGGTATCTGCACACAACAGCACACGTTAGGCTCGCCCCGGGTGTTATCCCAGGACCCACCTCCGGTGTAAGAGTAAGTATTTGGTATTCCGAAAGGGCTATCAAGTAAGGTGAGAAGTAAATGCAGGTTCTATGTTAGTTGAGAGTAGTAAATGAGCTGAGTATTTATAGTACTCAGCCTCGATACCTGAAATGGCGGCGCCGGATTTTCAGGGAACATGTCCCCGACATAATCCCGTAAATCCTGGGGCGGCGGCGGCGGTGTCTGCAGCTGCCATCTGTCAAAAGGTAAATGCCACCTGTCCTATTACTTACAGTGATACTGGCCGGAAGAGTCGTGTGTCCTCCGGTAGGTCCGGATGGCTATGCGTCGTCCGGACGATCGGTCAAGACAGGCCGTTCGGACACATACGTCAACATGTCCCCCCAGTATTGCATTATCGGTTGAAGATCGATGATGTAATACTTAAAGAATACTTTTATACCTTTTGTCAAGTGCCTTCTGATACACACATGTAATACCGGTATTGTATTGTTGGCAAAATATTAACGTAATACTTCGAAGGGTATCTTATGACCTTTCGGCCTAGATCATTCGGATTACTGCTGTACTTGCCTTTCGGTTCGGCCGATGGTTTAATACTTTAAAAGTTGTCTTTGACATGACATGGCTTTGATGTGCAGAAGCTATCATTGTACCTTTCCCGATCCTCTCCTGGTTTACAACGCGTACTTCTTATAGCTCAGATTAATAATTGCCTTTTGTTCGCGTCCGCTTGACCTTATTTCCCGAGGGTTCCGATTTGCCAAAGACCGTAGCTATTCCTTTCGGGGATTAATTGTTGCTTTTACCGATGGGTCAGGGTGTGCCGATCGTATGATATTTCAAACAAATTGTGGGTTTACGTTTGACCCTTCCCGACGGATATGCCGTTAGGCTGGAGCATGTATGTACTGGGTTTACGTTTGACCCTTCCTCGAGCGCACCCCCTTTTTATATTATTTTATTTTCTTTATTATTTTATGGTTATTTAATATAGATCGTAATTAATGTATGCTGACACGCTTGCGCGTGCCCACCACGCGTGCTGAGGTGTTGCCACGTCAGCATCTTGCCAGGTGACATTCCGCATTCTACGTTCTCCTTATAAATAGCGTTGCAGGTGTGTGTTTTTTACCACCGTAATTCCATATTTTCAATTGAGACGCCTTCCGGTATTATTTTTCGAACGATCATTGCAAGTCTACTCGTGTGATTCTACCCGTCCGATTTTCATACTGGTCCTTCGTTTATAAAGGTACGTCCCGGTTCACCCATATATTGTTTTTACAGTTGCTTGGCCGTATCCCTCTTTCCCTTGATTATACCATGTCGGTTCTGCCCGTTTCCACTTGTGAGGATTCCCCCGGGGTCAAGGGTTTTCTCTCAAAGTTTGTCAGAGAGGTTCACCTTTCGGTTGGACGAAGGGGCTGTGCGTAGGATTACATGGGCTATAGAATTCTGTTAAACTTATACCCGCGTCTGCCCCCGAAGGGTATGACGATGGATTAATTGCCGCATGATACCATTGGTTTGTACTTGGAGTATTTTATCGGGGGTGGTTTCGCTGTGCTTCGGCCGGCATGTATGCGCAGAGTTTTGACCGTTTGATGTTTTTGTTTTTACAGCTATCACAATGTCTCAATACCTAAAGAAGCCCAAGGTTAGAAAGGATGTGCCCGTGGTCCAGAAGGATCAGCCCCCCAAAACGCACGCGGCCGCTCCCGCCGCTTCCCAAGCCGTCATCCCGGAGGAGACGGTTGAAACGACGAGGGTCGAAGTGTCTGACCCAAAGGTTTTGGAGGCCAGGAAGAGAAAAACAGGACCAGAATGTTGTCCGGCCCACATCTCAGTCTCAAACACAGGGGACTAGATTCCGTCTTCATCCTGACTCGTCAGGTGGTGGTATGTTCCGAGAGGTTAAACGAAGTAAACCAAATGAGGGGGCAAGTATGGCGGGCCCAAAAGAAAGCGTCAGTGCTTCGGCCGCAAGAAAACAGCCGGGGGGGCCCAATGCTTCGGCCGAAAGAAAACAGCCGGAGGGGCCCAATGCTTCGGCCGGAAGAAAACAGCCAGATATCCCAGGAGGTATCGGCGGGGGCTTCGCGTCGGAGACCACCGGTGCTGGCAAGTCCTTCTCTCTTTTCTTTCTTCTCTTTCTCTTTTTCTTTATTTAGGAAGTGTTGATCCCTGTCCCTTGCCTTTGTTCCGATAATAGTTGTTACTTAACTTTATTATTCTCTCTTATGGGAAAATGCAGGAGGTTCCTCCGCTGCTGCTCCTGATCGCGGAAAGGACAAAGTGACTGATGAGATGACTCGGCGTCTTTGCATGTGCCGATGTGGAAGTGGACTGAAGCGATTTATGGTTAGTCGGGCATATCTACTCGTCCACGGTCAAACTCGGTCAAACTCGGGTATACTCGGTCTCCTCGGGCTCAACTCGGTCAATAGCAAAGTTTGACTTAAATAAAAAAACCCTAATATTTTTTTGGGGGCTTTTCATTTTCTCCTTCCGTCCCCACATTTCTCCTTCCTGGCCTACCTACCTTTTCCTTATTGCCGATTCAAAGATCCATTCCAGGTATAGCAAGTCATATTATTTTCTTTCTTTTTTTTACCTTCTTTTGGTTTTTAATGATGTAATGATGGAACATTGTTTTTAATTGATGTAACATTTTAGATCTCAATCTCAACATCTCTCTCTGTTATAAATTTATAATGTTAACTAGTAGAAATAAATTTATAATGTTAAGTGTTAACTAACGAGTATGGTCATTATCATTATCATTTTAGTGTAACAAGTAGAAATAAATTAGTGTTAACATCTCATACGCAACAGTTGATTATGGCATTTTAGTGTAACAAGTAGAAATAAATTAGTGTTAACATCTCATACGCAACAGTTGATTATGGTCAACCTTACTTACTTCTTCTATTCATACAATTTCCAATTTGGAGTTTTTTGTTTGCTGATGTTTTGTCTGGAGTTCTGTTTGTGCGTATGCGTGTTGAATCTTGTGGTGATAGTAGGTAGTGATTTTGTATAACTAGAAGTCTAGAAGTAAGTAAGGCTGTCATGTACTTATGTGCAGAGTTGAGCGCAGAAAATGTGTAGAATCAGTTACTTTCACTCTCTGGCTCTTGAAATCTGTAGCGATGATACTTCGGTCGAGTTTACTCATATTTTTTTTGTTTTTCGAGAAAGAAACTCGAGAGCGATTTTGATATGGCATGTTTAGTTCAACCTATAAAGCCTTGATATATACAACGTAAGCATCAGTAGTGAAGAAAGTTATTCGACTTGTGTCTGTGCCTATGATTTTGGCTGTGCAACCTGAAATTTAGGTTTTGTGTTCCAATTGAAACAGCAGGACAACAGTGCCATGTCACTAACAATTTGTCTTTATTTCTTTTTGCTCGTAAACATGATGATTTGGATTACAATTAGGTTTAAGTCGGATGGATATAAGACTTGAATACACTTGTGGTAGAGGGTTGTTTTGCAATTTCCAGTTTTGTAGCGATTGGTTAGTTTTCAGTCAGTAGGCAGTGATTTGTATGAATAGAAGTAAGTAAGGTTGTATGAATAGAAATAAATTTATAATGTTAAGTGTTAACTAACGAGTAGAAATAAATTAGCAACAGGCCAACAGTTGATTATGCACATTTATGATTTAACGATTTTTACTTAATTTGACTTGTGTTTTTTTATTACTTAATTTGATTATTCAGATAAATATGTCATCAACCACACGGTCCACACCATCATCAACTGCATCGACTGCAAATCAAGATCCCCTTAAACGGAAATCTGATGATCCTGGATGGGATTATGCTGTCATAGCAGATCCTAACAACAAAGACAGAGTGAGATGCACTTTGTGCCAGAAAGAAATGTTCGGAGGAGTCAATAGAATAAAACAGCACATCGCACAGATAAAGGGGAATGTTACCTCTTGTCCTAAAGCCACGAAAGAAGACCAAATAATATGTAGGGATTCTATTAATGGAAACAAACTTAGAAAGAAAGGCAAACAACAAGATGACGAGACTTTAAGAGCGGGGGTGAATATTGGAGCTGGAAGTGATGGACATGATGAAATTCATGAAACCATTATCGTTGAGGATGATGCATTGCAAGAACCCTTTAATGCTACAAAAATTCCACGAACTTTTGGGCCTATGGATCAGTTTGCAAACACATTTGACCCTGAAAAAGTAGTGAATACGGGAAAGAGAGAAAAGTATAATCTTTCAAATGTTATTCGTAAGGAACGCATGACTCGCGTAAAAGAGTACATTTGTAGATGGGCATACGAATGTGCAATACCTTTTCATGCATTTGAAAAGGATAGCTTTAAGATTATGGTGGAGGCGATTGGGCAATTTGGGCGTGGGGTTGAACCTCCAACTAGATATGAGATGGGAGAATCATACCTAAAGAAAGAAGTTGAAAGAACAAAAAGTTTGTTGACGCCATACCAAGATCAGTGGAAATCTAATGGATGCTCAATCATGACGGATGCATGGTCCGATAGAAAAAGAAGGAGCATCATGAATTTATGTGTGAATTCGAAATTGGGAACCGTTTTTTTGTCTTCTAAAGAATCTTCGGATGAAGCTCATACGAGTGAGCACATATATGAGTATGTAGAATCTTGCATCAAGGAAGTTGGTCCTGAAAATGTTGTTCAGATTGTGACTGACAATGCTTCAAACAATATGGGAGCGGCAAAGTTGTTAAACGAAAGAAGACCTACTATTTTCTGGACATCATGTGCCACACATACACTCAATCTCATGCTTGAAGGTACAAATTTTAATGTCTATATTATAAATTGCTTGCTAAATTACTGAATTGGTAAATGCTGATATATATGCTCAATTGCTAATATAAAGTTAGTAGTTATATATTTTTAAAGGCTATTAACATGTATATTTTTTTTAAAGGTATTGGTGGGCTGCCTAGGTTTAAAAAATTCTCACTAGAGCAAAGACACTAACCGTGTTTATTTATGCCCATCATAAAACTTTGGCTTTAATGCGGCACTTCACTAAAAAAAGAGATATTGTGAGACCGGGAGTCACGAGATTTGCTTCCGCATTTCTCACTTTGCAAAGTTTGGCCATTAAGAAAGCCCAACTAAAACAGATGTTTACTAGTGATGAATGGGACATGTGTAAGTTTTCAAAGACAACGAAAGGAAAAGTGGCATACTCGACAGTGATGAATGTAGCATTTTGGACCGGTGTATCTTTATGTTTAAAAGTTTTTACCCCTTTGGTTAAAGTTCTACGAATGGTTGATGCTGATTGGAAGCCATCCATGGGGTTTATATATGGTGAGATTAAAAATGCCGAACAAGAAATCAAGAATGTTTTTGGCAATAATCAGAAAGAGTGCCGGTTGGTTTTGGATATCATCTCAAAAAAGATGGAAAATAGGCTTGATACGATGCTACATTTGACGGCCTATCTTCTAAACCCATTTTATCTTTATAACAATCCGGAAATTAAAGATGATCTTGATGTTTCGGATGCGATTATTGATTTTGTTGGTAAAATTTATCCGGGAGATCCCAGAATGCAAAACCATATTGTGACGGTTGAGTTGCCGATATACAAGGGTAAACAAAAAAATTTTGGTCGAGAAATGGCATTGAACGGATGTTTGGTGAATGATGACAAATTTGACCCAGGTAATACACTTTGTGCTTCTGGTTCCCTTGCTGCATTATCTTTTACACTTGCTGCTTCTGTTTTTTTCCTTGCTGCTTCGTGATTTTCACTTGCTGGTTGTGGTTCCCTTGTAGCAAATTGGTGGGAAGCTTATGGTGCCTCGACTCCTGAATTAAGAAAGATTGCTATAAGGATTCTTTCTTTAACAACTAGTTCATCTGGATGTGAAAGAAACTGGAGCACTTTTGAAGGGGTTAGTAATTTAGTTTCTTGTTAATGATGAAATCCTGATGATGATTGTTTGTTACTTAGTTAATTTATGTTACTTAATTTTAATTTTGTAGGTACATACAAAGAAAAGAAATAGGCTAGAGGCGAGCAAATTGAACAATCTTGTTTTTGTTCAATTTAACGCCAATTTGATGGAAAAGAACAAAAAAAGGAAGACTTGGGGTTTGGAAGTATTATTGGCTAATGATGCAACTGCAAGTGAAGCTCAAGATTGGATTGTTGAAAGTGAAGAAGCTCAAGACTCAGAGAAGGCCAGTGAAGCGATGGGTGACGATGAATCTTTGGAAAATCGCCGAAGTTCTAGATTGAGAGAACTTGATGAGGACGAATTTGTATATGAGGATGATGATGAATTGGAAGACGAGGTTGAATATGAATCGGATGGGGTTAACATCAACGAAGAAAATGGAGATAGCTTGGAATAAGAGATGTAAATGTTTATTTTGATTTACCTTGATTATTGTTGGATTGTTGGAACTTGAAAAATGTTTTGTTTGGCTTTTGAACTATGAACAACTGAACAAGTATGAAGTATCCTTTTTGTGAACAAGTATGAAATATCCTTTTTGGGTATAATGATGGTTGGATATAGGTGGGTATTTTAATTTTTAGCATGTATTTTGTTAATAGTTATTAAACTTATGATATTTGACATGTATATAATTTTCTTAAATGTAATTTCTTTATATTATACCATGTCCGAGTACTCCCCGTCTAGCCCGAGTACTCCCAACTCCCCAGTCAACCGAACTAGGAGCGCCTAGCGACTTCTGCAACCTTGGTTGAGAGTAGTAAATGAGCTGAGTATTTATAGTACTCAGCCTCGATACCTGAAATGGCGGCGCCGGATTTTCAGGGAACATGTCCCCGACATAATCCCGTAAATCCTGGGGCGGCGGCGGCGGTGTCTGCAGCTTCCATCTGTCAAAAGGTAAATGCCACCTGTCCTATTACTTACAGTGATACTGGCCGGAAGAGTCGTGTGTCCTCCGGTAGGTCCGGATGGCTATGCGTCGTCCGGACGATCGGTCAAGACAGGCCGTTCGGACACATACGTCAACATGTCCCCCCAGTATTGCATTATCGGTTGAAGATCGATGATGTAATACTTAAAGAATACTTTTATACCTTTTGTCAAGTGCCTTCTGATACACACATGTAATACCGGTATTGTATTGTTGGCAAAATATTAACGTAATACTTCGAAGGGTATCTTATGACCTTTCGGCCTAGATCATTCGGATTACTGCTGTACTTGCCTTTCGGTTCGGCCGATGGTTTAATACTTTAAAAGTTGTCTTTGACATGACATGGCTTTGATGTGCAGAAGCTATCATTGTACCTTTCCCGATCCTCTCCTGGTTTACAACGCGTACTTCTTATAGCTCAGATTAATAATTGCCTTTTGTTCGCGTCCGCTTGACCTTATTTCCCGAGGGTTCCGATTTGCCAAAGACCGTAGCTATTCCTTTCGGGGATTAATTGTTGCTTTTACCCGATGGGTCAGGGTGTGCCGATCGTATGATATTTCAAACAAATTGTGGGTTTACGTTTGACCCTTCCCGACGGATATGCCGTTAGGCTGGAGCATGTATGTACTGGGTTTACGTTTGACCCTTCCTCGAGCGCACCCCCTTTTTATATTATTTTATATTCTTTATTATTTTATGGTTATTTAATATAGATCGTAATTAATGTATGCTGACACGCTTGCGCGTGCCCACCACGCGTGCTGAGGTGTTGCCACGTCAGCATCTTGCCAGGTGACATTCCGCATTCTACGTTCTCCTTATAAATAGCGTTGCAGGTGTGTGTTTTTTACCACCGTAATTCCATATTTTCAATTGAGACGCCTTCCGGTATTATTTTTCGAACGATCATTGCAAGTCTGCTCGTGTGATTCTACCCGTCCGATTTTCATACTGGTCCTTCGTTTATAAAGGTACGTCCGGTTCACCCATATATTGTTTTTACAGTTGCTTGGCCGTATCCCTCTTTCCCTTGATTATACCATGTCGGTTCTGCCCGTTTCCACTTGTGAGGATTCCCCGGGGTCAAGGGTTTTCTCTCAAAGTTTGTCAGAGAGGTTCGCCTTTCGGTTGGACGAAGGGGCTGTGCGTAGGATTACATGGGCTATAGAATTCTGTTAAACTTATACCCGCGTCTGCCCCGAAGGGTATGACGATGGATTAATTGCCGCATGATACCATTGGTTTGTACTTGGAGTATTTTATCGGGGGTGGTTTCGCTGTGCTTCGGCCGGCATGTATGCGCAGAGTTTTGACCGTTTGATGTTTTTGTTTTTACAGCTATCACAATGTCTCAATACCTAAAGAAGCCCAAGGTTCGAAAGGATGTGCCCGTGGTCCAGAAGGATCAGTCCCCCGAAACGCATGCGGCCGCTCCCGCCGCTTCCCAAGCCGTCATCCCGGAGGAGACGGTTGAAACGACGAGGGTCGAAGTGTCTGACCCAAAGGTTTTGGAGGCCAGGAAGAGAAAACAGGACCAGAATGTTGTCCGGCCCACATCTCAGTCTCAAACACAGGGGACTAGATTCCGTCTTCATCCTGACTCGTCAGGTGGTGGTATGTTCCGAGAGGTTAAACGAAGTAAACCAAATGAGGGGGCAAGTATGGCGGGCCCAAAAGAAAGCGTCAGTGCTTCGGCCGCAAGAAAACAGCCGGGGGGGCCCAATGCTTCGGCCGAAAGAAAACAGCCGGAGGGGCCCAATGCTTCGGCCGGAAGAAAACAGCCAGATATCCCAGGAGGTATCGGCGGGGGCTTCGCGTCGGAGACCACCGGTGCTGGCAAGTCCTTCTCTCTTTTCTTTCTTCTCTTTCTCTTTTTCTTTATTTAGGAAGTGTTGATCCCTGTCCCTTGCCTTTGTTCCGATAATAGTTGTTACTTAACTTTATTATTCTCTCTTATGGAAAATGCAGGAGGTTCCTCGCTGCTGCTCCTGATCGCGGAAAGGACAAAGTGACTGATGAAGATGACTCGGCGTCTTTGCATGTGCCGATGTGGAAGTGGACTGAAGCGATTTATGGTTAGTCGGGCATATCTACTCGTCCACGGTCAAACTCGGTCAAACTCGGGTATACTCGGTCTCCTCGGGCTCAACTCGGTCAATAGCAAAGTTTGACTTAAATAAAAAAAACCCTAATATTTTTTTGGGGGCTTTTCATTTTCTCCTTCCGTCCCCACATTTCTCCTTCCTGGCCTACCTACCTTTTCCTTATTGCCGATTCAAAGATCCATTCCAGGTATAGCAAGTCATATTATTTTCTTTCTTTTTTTTACCTTCTTTTGGTTTTTAATGATGTAATGATGGAACATTGTTTTTAATTGATGTAACATTTTAGATCTCAATCTCAACATCTCTCTCTGTTATAAATTTATAATGTTAACTAGTAGAAATAAATTTATAATGTTAAGTGTTAACTAACGAGTATGGTCATTATCATTATCATTTTAGTGTAACAAGTAGAAATAAATTAGTGTTAACATCTCATACGCAACAGTTGATTATGGCATTTTAGTGTAACAAGTAGAAATAAATTAGTGTTAACATCTCATACGCAACAGTTGATTATGGTCAACCTTACTTACTTCTTCTATTCATACAATTTCCAATTTGGAGTTTTTGTTTGCTGATGTTTTGTCTGGAGTTCTGTTTGTGCGTATGCGTGTTGAATCTTGTGGTGATAGTAGGTAGTGATTTTGTATAACTAGAAGTCTAGAAGTAAGTAAGGCTGTCATGTACTTATGTGCAGAGTTGAGCGCAGAAAATGTGTAGAATCAGTTACTTTCACTCTCTGGCTCTTGAAATCTGTAGCGATGATACTTCGGTCGAGTTTACTCATATTTTTTTTGTTTTTCGAGAAAGAAACTCGAGAGCGATTTTGATATGGCATGTTTAGTTCAACCTATAAAGCCTTGATATATACAACGTAAGCATCAGTAGTGAAGAAAGTTATTCGACTTGTGTCTGTGCCTATGATTTTGGCTGTGCAACCTGAAATTTAGGTTTTGTGTTCCAATTGAAACAGCAGGACAACAGTGCCATGTCACTAACAATTTGTCTTTATTTCTTTTTGCTCGTAAACATGATGATTTGGATTACAATTAGGTTTAAGTCGGATGGATATAAGACTTGAATACACTTGTGGTAGAGGGTTGTTTTGCAATTTCCAGTTTTGTAGCGATTGGTTAGTTTTCAGTTAGTAGGCAGTGATTTGTATGAATAGAAGTAAGTAAGGTTGTATGAATAGAAATAAATTTATAATGTTAAGTGTTAACTAACGAGTAGAAATAAATTAGCAACAGGCCAACAGTTGATTATGCACATTTATGATTTAACGATTTTTACTTAATTTGACTTGTGTTTTTTTATTACTTAATTTGATTATTCAGATAAATATGTCATCAACCACACGGTCCACACCATCATCAACTGCATCGACTGCAAATCAAGATCCCCTTAAACGGAAATCTGATGATCCTGGATGGGATTATGCTGTCATAGCAGATCCTAACAACAAAGACAGAGTGAGATGCACTTTGTGCCAGAAAGAAATGTTCGGAGGAGTCAATAGAATAAAACAGCACATCGCACAGATAAAGGGGAATGTTACCTCTTGTCCTAAAGCCACGAAAGAAGACCAAATAATATGTAGGGATTCTATTAATGGAAACAAACTTAGAAAGAAAGGCAAACAACAAGATGACGAGACTTTAAGAGCGGGGGTGAATATTGGAGCTGGAAGTGATGGACATGATGAAATTCATGAAACCATTATCGTTGAGGATGATGCATTGCAAGAACCCTTTAATGCTACAAAAATTCCACGAACTTTTGGGCCTATGGATCAGTTTGCAAACACATTTGACCCTGAAAAAGTAGTGAATACGGGAAAGAGAGAAAAGTATAATCTTTCAAATGTTATTCGTAAGGAACGCATGACTCGCGTAAAAGAGTACATTTGTAGATGGGCATACGAATGTGCAATACCTTTTCATGCATTTGAAAAGGATAGCTTTAAGATTATGGTGGAGGCGATTGGGCAATTTGGGCGTGGGGTTGAACCTCCAACTAGATATGAGATGGGAGAATCATACCTAAAGAAAGAAGTTGAAAGAACAAAAAGTTTGTTGACGCCATACCAAGATCAGTGGAAATCTAATGGATGCTCAATCATGACGGATGCATGGTCCGATAGAAAAAGAAGGAGCATCATGAATTTATGTGTGAATTCGAAATTGGGAACCGTTTTTTTGTCTTCTAAAGAATCTTCGGATGAAGCTCATACGAGTGAGCACATATATGAGTATGTAGAATCTTGCATCAAGGAAGTTGGTCCTGAAAATGTTGTTCAGATTGTGACTGACAATGCTTCAAACAATATGGGAGCGGCAAAGTTGTTAAACGAAAGAAGACCTACTATTTTCTGGACATCATGTGCCACACATACACTCAATCTCATGCTTGAAGGTACAAATTTTAATGTCTATATTATAAATTGCTTGCTAAATTACTGAATTGGTAAATGCTGATATATATGCTCAATTGCTAATATAAAGTTAGTAGTTATATATTTTTAAAGGCTATTAACATGTATATTTTTTTTAAAGGTATTGGTGGGCTGCCTAGGTTTAAAAAAATTCTCACTAGAGCAAAGACACTAACCGTGTTTATTTATGCCCATCATAAAACTTTGGCTTTAATGCGGCACTTCACTAAAAAAAGAGATATTGTGAGACCGGGAGTCACGAGATTTGCTTCCGCATTTCTCACTTTGCAAAGTTTGGCCATTAAGAAAGCCCAACTAAAACAGATGTTTACTAGTGATGAATGGGACATGTGTAAGTTTTCAAAGACAACGAAAGGAAAAGTGGCATACTCGACAGTGATGAATGTAGCATTTTGGACCGGTGTATCTTTATGTTTAAAAGTTTTTACCCCTTTGGTTAAAGTTCTACGAATGGTTGATGCTGATTGGAAGCCATCCATGGGGTTTATATATGGTGAGATTAAAAATGCCGAACAAGAAATCAAGAATGTTTTTGGCAATAATCAGAAAGAGTGCCGGTTGGTTTTGGATATCATCTCAAAAAAGATGGAAAATAGGCTTGATACGATGCTACATTTGACGGCCTATCTTCTAAACCCATTTTATCTTTATAACAATCCGGAAATTAAAGATGATCTTGATGTTTCGGATGCGATTATTGATTTTGTTGGTAAAATTTATCCGGGAGATCCCAGAATGCAAAACCATATTGTGACGGTTGAGTTGCCGATATACAAGGGTAAACAAAAAAATTTTGGTCGAGAAATGGCATTGAACGGATGTTTGGTGAATGATGACAAATTTGACCCAGGTAATACACTTTGTGCTTCTGGTTCCCTTGCTGCATTATCTTTTACACTTGCTGCTTCTGTTTTTTTCCTTGCTGCTTCGTGATTTTCACTTGCTGGTTGTGGTTCCCTTGTAGCAAATTGGTGGGAAGCTTATGGTGCCTCGACTCCTGAATTAAGAAAGATTGCTATAAGGATTCTTTCTTTAACAACTAGTTCATCTGGATGTGAAAGAAACTGGAGCACTTTTGAAGGGGTTAGTAATTTAGTTTCTTGTTAATGATGAAATCCTGATGATGATTGTTTGTTACTTAGTTAATTTATGTTACTTAATTTTAATTTTGTAGGTACATACAAAGAAAAGAAATAGGCTAGAGGCGAGCAAATTGAACAATCTTGTTTTTGTTCAATTTAACGCCAATTTGATGGAAAAGAACAAAAAAAGGAAGACTTGGGGTTTGGAAGTATTATTGGCTAATGATGCAACTGCAAGTGAAGCTCAAGATTGGATTGTTGAAAGTGAAGAAGCTCAAGACTCAGAGAAGGCCAGTGAAGCGATGGGTGACGATGAATCTTTGGAAAATCGCCGAAGTTCTAGATTGAGAGAACTTGATGAGGACGAATTTGTATATGAGGATGATGATGAATTGGAAGACGAGGTTGAATATGAATCGGATGGGGTTAACATCAACGAAGAAAATGGAGATAGCTTGGAATAAGAGATGTAAATGTTTATTTTGATTTACCTTGATTATTGTTGGATTGTTGGAACTTGAAAAATGTTTTGTTTGGCTTTTGAACTATGAACAACTGAACAAGTATGAAGTATCCTTTTTGTGAACAAGTATGAAATATCCTTTTTGGGTATAATGATGGTTGGATATAGGTGGGTATTTTAATTTTTAGCATGTATTTTGTTAATAGTTATTAAACTTATGATATTTGACATGTATATAATTTTCTTAAATGTAATTTCTTTATATTATACCATGTCCGAGTACTCCCCGTCTAGCCCGAGTACTCCCAACTCCCCAGTCAACCGAACTAGGAGCGCCTAGCGACTTCTGCAACCTTGGTTGAGAGTAGTAAATGAGCTGAGTATTTATAGTACTCAGCCTCGATACCTGAAATGGCGGCGCCGGATTTTCAGGGAACATGTCCCCGACATAATCCCGTAAATCCTGGGGCGGCGGCGGCGGTGTCTGCAGCTTCCATCTGTCAAAAGGTAAATGCCACCTGTCCTATTACTTACAGTGATACTGGCCGGAAGAGTCGTGTGTCCTCCGGTAGGTCCGGATGGCTATGCGTCGTCCGGACGATCGGTCAAGACAGGCCGTTCGGACACATACGTCAACATGTCCCCCCAGTATTGCATTATCGGTTGAAGATCGATGATGTAATACTTAAAGAATACTTTTATACCTTTTGTCAAGTGCCTTCTGATACACACATGTAATACCGGTATTGTATTGTTGGCAAAATATTAACGTAATACTTCGAAGGGTATCTTATGACCTTTCGGCCTAGATCATTCGGATTACTGCTGTACTTGCCTTTCGGTTCGGCCGATGGTTTAATACTTTAAAAGTTGTCTTTGACATGACATGGCTTTGATGTGCAGAAGCTATCATTGTACCTTTCCCGATCCTCTCCTGGTTTACAACGCGTACTTCTTATAGCTCAGATTAATAATTGCCTTTTGTTCGCGTCCGCTTGACCTTATTTCCGAGGGTTCCGATTTGCCAAAGACCGTAGCTATTCCTTTCGGGGATTAATTGTTGCTTTTACCCGATGGGTCAGGGTGTGCCGATCGTATGATATTTCAAACAAATTGTGGGTTTACGTTTGACCCTTCCCGACGGATATGCCGTTAGGCTGGAGCATGTATGTACTGGTTTTACGTTTGACCCTTCCTCGAGCGCACCCCCTTTTTATATTATTTTATATTCTTTATTATTTTATGGTTATTTAATATAGATCGTAATTAATGTATGCTGACACGCTTGCGCGTGCCCCACCACGCGTGCTGAGGTGTTGCCACGTCAGCATCTTGCCAGGTGACATTCCGCATTCTACGTTCTCCTTATAAATAGCGTTGCAGGTGTGTGTTTTTTACCACCGTAATTCCATATTTTCAATTGAGACGCCTTCCGGTATTATTTTTCGAACGATCATTGCAAGTCTGCTCGTGTGATTCTACCCGTCCGATTTTCATACTGGTCCTTCGTTTATAAAGGTACGTCCCGGTTCACCCATATATTGTTTTTACAGTTGCTTGGCCGTATCCCTCTTTCCCTTGATTATACCATGTCGGTTCTGCCCGTTTCCACTTGTGAGGATTCCCCCGGGGTCAAGGGTTTTCTCTCAAAGTTTGTCAGAGAGGTTCGCCTTTCGGTTGGACGAAGGGGCTGTGCGTAGGATTACATGGGCTATAGAATTCTGTTAAACTTATACCCGCGTCTGCCCCGAAGGGTATGACGATGGATTAATTGCCGCATGATACCATTGGTTTGTACTTGGAGTATTTTATCGGGGGTGGTTTCGCTGTGCTTCGGCCGGCATGTATGCGCAGAGTTTTGACCGTTTGATGTTTTTGTTTTTACAGCTATCACAATGTCTCAATACCTAAAGAAGCCCAAGGTTAGAAAGGATGTGCCCGTGGTCCAGAAGGATCAGCCCCCCGAAACGCATGCGGCCGCTCCCGCCGCTTCCCAAGCCGTCATCCGGAGGAGACGGTTGAAACGACGAGGGTCGAAGTGTCTGACCCAAAGGTTTTGGAGGCCAGGAAGAGAAAACAGGACCAGAATGTTGTCCGGCCCACATCTCAGTCTCAAACACAGGGGACTAGATTCCGTCTTCATCCTGACTCGTCAGGTGGTGGTATGTTCCGAGAGGTTAAACGAAGTAAACCAAATGAGGGGGCAAGTATGGCGGGCCCAAAAGAAAGCGTCAGTGCTTCGGCCGCAAGAAAACAGCCGGAGGGGCCCAATGCTTCGGCCGAAAGAAAACAGCCGGAGGGGCCCAATGCTTCGGCCGGAAGAAAACAGCCGGATATCCCAGGAGGTATCGGCGGGGGCTTCGCGTCGGAGACCACCGGTGCTGGCAAGTCCTTCTCTCTTTTCTTTCTTCTCTTTCTCTTTTTCTTTATTTAGGAAGTGTTGATCCCTGTCCCTTGCCTTTGTTCCGATAATAGTTGTTACTTAACTTTATTATTCTCTCTTATGGAAAATGCAGGAGGTTCCTCCGCTGCTGCTCCTGATCGCGGAAAGGACAAAGTGACTGATGAAGATGACTCGGCGTCTTTGCATGTGCCGATGTGGAAAGTGCGCAAGGATGACCGCCTGGACAGCTGGGAGGTCTGTCGGGACCTGATGCTGAACCTACCGACTCCGAAAGAAGAGTCGTTTTTGGAAGGTTTGGGGGATGCCGAGGCTGCTCAAAGGGCCTGGAAACTTTTGGGTATGGGGGCCGCTGCCCAGTCGAACTTGTTACTTCGGTTCGAGGGCCTTCTTCATGATCACAATGAGCTGTATCGTGTTCACCAACATTGCGGAAACCTCGGAAAGAACGGGGGTGAGCTTAAACAGATGAAGGTTGAGCATTCTACTTGTATGGTGAGAGAGTCGGAGCTGATGGGACAGGTGAAGGAACTGGAGAAGTTGGTGGAAGATGAAAGGTTGGCCGCGGCGGAACGAATCAGCGCCTTGGAAGCTGATTTGGAAAAAGCTAAGGTTAACCTGGGTGAGGAGGTGAAGGACAATCTGGCCCTCCGGGAGCAAAAGAAGGATCTTATTGCCCGGGTGGGTCGTACTGAAGGGGATAGGTTCAGGGTTGTTAAGGAGGTTATCCCGGAGGTCGTTCGTCGTCTATTGGGCAGCTATGAATACAAGGAGCATTTGGCGGGACCTTTCAGCTTGTCCTCGCAATCCGGCTTCATGGAGGGCGTGATTATGGGCCGCGAGCCGGAGGAGGTGGCCGCCATTGTGGCCAAGACGGAAGACCTGGATGCGGACGCCGCGAGGAAGCTCGAACCATTGTATGATGGGTTGTTTACCGCAGAGTATCCGTATATCAAGAAGATCAGTAGCTCCTACCTTAAGTCTCTTGATGAAATCCTGCAAATCTTCCCCGATCCTGCACCAGCTTCTTCTCCCAAGAGTTTATCTGCCGGTGCCGTCGAGGGATCATCTTCCGGGGCTCCCGAAGCCGGGGTCGCTAATTGATGAAGCGAAAAGTGTACCGTTTTTAGGGGGTCATTTAAGCCCTAAATCGTATTTATTTGATCAAATATTGCCCTAAATCGTTCTTTTTGTCATTTTAGGTACTTTGGAGAAGAAATCTGGAAAAGGAAGCATTCTGGACGTTTTTGGAGCATAAAAGTGAAGAAAACGACAAAGTCTCAAAATCGGCTGGAAAAGTACCTTTGACGGCGTCAGGGATTGTTCCAGACGGCGTCATGGCTTGGCAAAAGAGGTGGATATGAAAAATACACATGATAAGCCAGGGAGTTTTACAAAGGAAGTCTAACGGCGTCACCCTTTGAAGTGATCAAGGTCGTCACGGTTTAAGCTAAAGAGGGATGGCGTCAAGCCCTATTCTGACGGCGTCAACCCTTGATAGGCCAGAGCGGATTTTGGAGGGCTACAAAGGGACGGCGTCAAGAAGGCCATCCGGGAACCCTAGACACGGCGAGGTGACGGCGTCAAGTCCTATAACGTGACGCCGTCAGCCCTTAAACTCTATATATAGTTTTGCAATTTTTTGTCATTAGTGTGCAACTTTGTGAGGAGAAACCCTAAGACGAATTTCTGCCATTTTTAAGGGTTTTCATACCCTTGGATCTCCCATGTTTAATTGAAGATAAGTATTCATTTAATCAATCAATATGTCTATGTGTTGTTTGATTATATCTTGTTCTTGTCTTTTAATTAACATGCTAGGCTAGATTTATCTTGTGTTTGCTTAGATCTAATGAAACCTAACTATTGATTATTAGTTGTTAGTGTGTTATTAATTGTATTGGATGATTGTTTATCGATGTTAGGCTTAAGAAAACTGGCTAACTTCCTATACGGTAACTTGCTTGAACGTCTTAAGAAACATGAACCAATGCGTACTAAGGTTATTATGGTTGTATTTAATGCATGAGCGAATTCTAGTGATCCCATGTTAGGAGCTTCCTAGCCGGCTCGACATAGGAGTGAAGTAGGAGCTTGTAGAGTTGGGGAAGTACGTACGCCACCCCACGATTGGTATTAAGGAATACACCCGTCATCCACGCAATTAATACACACTAATCAACCGGTAAAAGATAGTTAGGGAGTAAGGAAATCTAAGTAAACACATTTCTCTCCACATAAGTTTCACAAACTTTTTATTTTCAGTTATTTTATTTTATTTGCAATTGTAGTTATTTGGGTTAGTTGACTAGCAACTAATTCCGCCCACTCCTTCAAACCCGAGATTTTACTTGCTTTCATAAAAATATAAAAATACAAAAAGAATCTTCCTTCACCCTTAGACCTAATTAGAGTAGTTTTTCATACCTAACGAACACTATTGTAACACCTAAAATCTGAAAAACATGTTAAAATTACCAAATTACCCCTGCAAGTTTAAAATTTTAATTAAAAACTTATAAAGTACCGAATCGATCCCAAACTTCGGGTAATGAACAAGATATGATACAAAATAATTTTGACAACCTCGATTAATATTTATACAAGTTGTGAGATGACCAAAATACCCTTGTGTATACCGAAAATTTAAATACATGATTATTATTAATTAAAAACCTTATAACATAAAAGTAATTAAGGAAAAAAATAAATAAAATTGGTGAATTGATCCTTGGGCCATTTAAGGCCGGTTCTTAGCATTTACCCCTCCCCAAAAATTCGGCCAAACACATTTATATCAATCCCATAATTTTTATTCAACCATTAAACCCTAAAAACAACCTAGCCGCCACTCTCAAAAATCACCCACACCACATCCGATTTTTAGAAATCAAAAACCCATTTTTCTGGAGTGCTTGATGATGCAAGGAAGGTGAGAAAAATAGCTACAAGGTCCTAGGGTCGATCGTTTGGCTGTGGTGATTTAATTGGGTCGAAAAAGTGCAACCGAACCAAAGAAATTCAAAGCGTGTGAATCCATTGATCTAAAATATTTTTGGTATTTTTCTAGCTCTCTCTTAATCACATATAACATGGGAAAAATACTTAAATCGAACCATGCATTGTATTTTGGCCGAATAGAAATTAATGGGTTTATAAACCCTAAAATCGAATTAAATCTAAAAATCTTGTATGCGAATTTTCTGGGTCAGGTTATTATTTTTCGTGGCTTCTATGATGATCATATAACATGAGAAAAATGGTAGTTCGAATTGTTGAGGCCTAAAAACATGTATGTCGAATTTAAGATAAAACCGGATTTAAGAAATAAAAAGGGAAATTGTGGAAAAATTATTATACCAATCGATCTAGGGTTTTTGGTGGATGAAATCTGGAAATAAAAGTGATATAATGATGATACAATGATGGCCTAATGATTGGGATTGCTAGGGTTTGATTTTGATAATTATTTTGCAAACCGATTGGATAAATAATAAGTTAAGGGGGTGTTTTGTAATTATTAAAACTCGTGGGATATTTTTGTAATATTGTATGGACCTGGGAGAATGTGTAAAAATTATAACATGAGGGTCTTATTTGTAATTTTGGCAAGATATGGATTTAATGGTAATATTTGTGTCGAATTAAAAAGAAATAAAAATGAGGGACTAAATATGTAATTTCTGGAAACTTGGTGCTGTTTTGAGTAATAAATTATATTCAGGGGGTTATGTGTAATTTTGGTAATTTAATGGCTTAATATGTAATTGTTAATAATTAAAGGTTGAAATTGTAAATTAAAGGACTAAATATGTAACTTTGATAACTAGAGGGACTTGATGTGTAAATTGTGAATGTTTAAGGGTGTGTTCGTATAACATGTTGAAATAAGTGTTCATTGTGTAAAATTGGGAAATTAAGGGTTTAAAATGTAATTATTGTTAATTTAAGAATCGAATTACAAGTTTGATAACTACAAGGACTAAAAGTGTAAGATACCGAAACTTTGAGGGGCTGTGGTAACATGGATAAAAATGAAGGTTATTTCTGTAAATTGGTAAATTAAAGGACCTTAGGTGTAAATGAAATCATGATAAGTGTTAAATAGTAAATTATGTATTTATAAGGTTTAATTTTGTAAATTAATTAACTAGAGGGATGTAATGTGTAAATTATGAAACTTGAAGGGTTTGGCGTGCCATAATTAATTTATAGGGTATTTTTCTGTAAATATAAGTGATGAAGGGCTTGAGGTGTAATTATTATGGAATTATGACTTAATATATACGTTTTGTAAACTTAAGGGACTAATTGTGTAAATTCTAAAATCTGAGGGGCTGAATGGTACAAGATGTAAACTCTGATGGGACATTCTGAAATTTGGTAAAATAATAAGCTTGTTTGGTAAATATGAATATTGGAGGGATTAAATCATGAATTATGTAAATATAAGGTTTGTTTTATAAATGTTGTAACTAGAAGGGTATAAACTGTAAAATTATGAAACTAAGGGGATTATGATGTCATTCTGAATAAAAAGGGTATTAAATCAGTATATTGAAGTATTTTCATGTTATACCTTTGAAATTGATGAAATTACAATTATAACCCTGAACTATGAAAACTTGTCATAATTAACCCTGAACTTGTGTAACTTGTCAAAATGAACATGTTTTCCATAATAAGCTAATCAAGGACTTAACTTGAATTATATCGTCTGAATATGGCTAAATATGGAAAAGATACTAATTCTGGAAACCTGCTAAAAGAATAGAAAGTTACTAAAAATAGAAGTTACTTATAATGGGAAGATAACTGAACCCCTTTCGTATTTCTGTCTTCTACTCCTTTAGGTTCGAGGAGAGAGTAATCTTGATCCCTGTCAGCTACTATTGTGTTTGTGCTTGCTATTTGAATAAGGTACAGATATTCTGCTTCTTTGATAAGAGGCCTTCATTCTCTGATTATGATTCCTATTAGGGTTCCCTATACCATTGCTATGTTCCCTTCATTCATGAACTCCGATCTTTTGAACCATCATGATATTGATCCTTTTATGATTATGAACCTTTCATTCATGAACCTTTAATTATGAACCCTTGACTATGAACCTTTGCTTATGAACCTTTGCTTATGAACCTTGCTTATGAACCATGATTATGAACCTATGATTATGAACTTATGAAACAAGATATTGACCTATGCAAGTAAACTAAAAACATGATTCATGATACTTGACCTTCACCCTCAGTTTGATACTACGAGCCACTCACTAGGCATGAGGGTTTCATGTCCATGTCAGTCGATGCACCGATGGCATGACTCTAGGGCAGGAGAGTGATGACCTGTCCCGTCCCTGCACGTTTATGTTTATGATTCATGTTTATGTAGAGGCAGATTATGGCCACCGGGGGCATATGGATGCATCCTAGATTTGTTCATGTTCATGTTATTTTATGTTATTCATGGTGACTGATGGTGTGTGCGATACACGTCTTTCACACTCCGGGAGCTAGCTACTCCAACCCATGATTGAGGACACCCCTCATATTTACAGGATACCCATGATTTGAGGACACCCCTCATATTTACAGGATACCCATGATTGAGGACACCCCTCATATTTACAGGATACTAAGAGGTCTCCCCTCTGCATGTTTACGATTATGATTATGATTATGATTCATGTTATGTTATGGGCTCGTAGTGGATTTCTGACTTCCTTTACCATGTACCCTTTTACCTTTCCTTATGATACCATGTACTCTTACCTTTCATCTTGATACCATGTATTCATGCTTCCACACTCTTTTACTCATGTTATTTATTCATTATACTACTGTTTGTTACGTTATATATGTTCACTGAGCTCTAGTAGCTCAGCCGCGTTTTCTTTTCCCGCGGCAGGTTTTAGTTGGAAGCTGGGTAAGAGTGAAGAGACTTTTGGACTTAGAAGACCTTGATAGTTATGCTGAAGTAGAAATCATTAGAAGGATTGCATTTGCAGACTTAGTATTTAGTTTTTGTTTCCTTTGTATCCTTGTGTATTCAGTTTTTCATTTGTAACCTTTGAGAATCTTTGTATTACTATTGAATGTATGCTTTGTTTGATCTGATATGAAGCCATTAATGTGATACTTCTACCCTTGTTGGGTTGGGGTGTTACAACTATTCCCTGTGGAGAACGATCAATCCCCCGTACTTACCACTACACTATACTACATCGGTCAGGTACACTGCCTGGTGGGGTTGTAAGCCTCTTGAGATCCCTCGAGAGGTAAAACCTGTTGTAAGGTCGCAAAACCACGCATCACTAATGTCGAAGGTTCAACTGTTGGAAGGGGTGAGTCGGCTCCCTGAATACTTAAAACAATTTGGTTCGACTCGTTGTTGTAAGGCCTTCGAGCCAAGAACAATATATTTTTTTTTATATCCGGATGACTGTAATAATTTATGACAAATAATTCGTATGGCTTATTCGTTTGTATATACCTATGACCGTTCTGTATTCCGTATGTGCCATGTTTCATGTTTCGTGCTATTATTTTTGCTTGTTTCTGGAGTGATTTCCTCTTTTTGGTTTATTGGTCTCATTGTTACCTCGGGAGTAGGATTTTATATTTCGGTTGACATGATGAGGTGTTCTTTCGGGCATTTGGACGAGCCTATCGGATTATGTGAAATTGCGATTATCAATGGTTGCCTTATCCTACTTCCCTCCCTTTTTTTCTTCATCATTTTTTATATTATGTATGGTACTGTATGTGGAACGGAATGGGACAACTTGGATCTTTAAATGTGGCGCTGCTTTGGTTTGCTCGTCCGACTTTAGACTTCTTACGGGTCATCCCTTTATTTTTCCTTCATCTACTTTCGACCCCCGACAAATGCCGGTCAATTGTTGTCGTTCGGCATTTGCCTGGGTTATGAATCGCATCGCTTGTCTGTTATTACCTTTGCTACTCGCATAGTTTCGGAAGTACATTTTTACGTTGGAGCAACACTCTTATGATTACGAACGCATAACACTTGTTTGTTATTACCTTTACTATTTGCATAGCTCCGGAAGTACAAGTCTATGCATTTTTGTGTGGTTGTACGGTACTTCTTTGAACATTGACCACAAAAATCTCCGGAGGGGGCCAGCCTCTCGGAGGGATCACTTTTCACTTATGTTCAAAGTATGACAAACGATTCAGTTTTTCCGCAGGGATCATGGCAACCCCTTTCCGGGTATCAACCATCTTTGGACATTGACCACACACTCCCCGGAGGGCGCGAACCTCTCGGGGGGGCCACTTTCTAATTATGTCCAGAAAACAATGAACATTGATCACTAATCTCCGGAGGGCACGAACCTCTCGGAGGGACCACTCTCTAATTATGTTCGAGATATTACAGGTGGTTCAGCCTTTCCGCCAGGATTATGGCAACCCCTTTCCGGGTATCAACCATCTTTGGACATTGACCACACACTCCCCGGAGGGCGCGAACCTCTCGGGGGGGCCACTTTCTAATTATGTCCAGAAAACAATGAACATTGATTACTAATCTCCGGAGGGCACGAACCTCTCGGAGGGACCACTCTCTAATTATGTTCGAGATATTACAGGTGGTTCAGCCTTTCCGCCAGGATTATGGCAACCCCTTTCCGGGTATCAACCATCTTTGGACATTGACCACACACTCCCCGGAGGGCGTGAACCTCTCGGGGGGGCCACTTTCTAATTATGTCCAGAAAACAATGAACATTGATCACTAATCTCCGGAGGGCACGAACCTCTCGGAGGGACCACTCTCTAATTATGTTCGAGATATTACAGGTGGTTCAGCCTTTCCGCCAGGATTATGGCAACCCCTTTCCGGGTATCAACCATCTTTGGACATTGACCACACACTCCCCGGATGGCGTGAACCTCTCGGGGGGGCCACTTTCTAATTATGTCCAGAATGTCACAGGTATTCTTGAGATGTTCCTCAGAAATACTGCCTCCCTCCAGCGGCGGGGTAACTCCTTCCAACGGTGGGACAATTCCCTCCAGCGGCGGGATAACTGCATTTAATATTAAAAATAGTCAAATATCGGGTCTTTTAGAGAGATCATAAGCATTTCAAGGAGGTATTGCGGGAAAACTGCCCCCCTTCAACGGTGGGGAACTGTATTTCATTAGAATAGTTAACATCAAGCCCTTTCGAGCGTTACAAAAGGTACAATGAACCCTATTTATATGAACACATTTTTTTTATTATCAGTCGCCCGTTATGCTCGCGGCGCTTCTCTGCCCCTCCCTACTCGACTTGTGTGTTCTCATCTGGTAAGCTTTCAGCCTTTCGAGGGGCTCGTGCTTCCGGCGGATGGTGTTCTCATAGGCTTTGCTTCCCCGACATGCGGTATTACCTGTCTTAAGTTACGAAAGTATTTGCGTTCCTTCCGTTAGTTTGCACATAATCATAGGATAGAACAAAATAACAAAGGTATTCCAGTGGTTATTTCGTATTGACAATTACCTGAGCCCTCACTCGTACCTTGGTGGGTCTGTCGGGGCCTTCTCGATCACAACATTGGTTCGCCTTCCTCCCGTCCTTTTTTCCGACGATGGGTTTCTTCCTTTGCTCATGCGGTATGTCTCCTCGCTCTCCCTGCGGCGAATGAGCTCTTTCCCCGATTTTTCTTACCCCCGCAACAGGTCCTTCCCCCGTACCATGATGTCTTCGTACTTTTGTCCGAGTGATCAATGTTGCTATACCGCCTGGTGTGGGAAATTTGACCATCGAATGGATAGTTGAAGGTACGGCACGCAACTTTTTTAAACCGATGCGCCCCAGTATGGCATTGTAAGGGGAAGGCGAATCGATTATGGCAAATTCCAAGCTGACTTTTCGGGACAAACCCTGACTTCCGAAACAGACTTCCAGGTCTATCACCCCTCGTGGTCGAACGGGTTTTCCCGTGAATCCCATCAAGATTGTGCTAACCTCCTTCAATCGTGCCCTGACCGCCGGATCCAGACACTCGAATTGGTGCCCGTACATTATTTCCATCGAGGCAACAGGGTCGACGTAGACCTCACGTATTTTTCTCCCCCCAGCTTCCATTTCAATTACCAGCGGTTCGTCTGACATCTTCTCCGGAAAAATGGCTGGAAAACTTATCGGCACGTTCATCCATTCTTCTATCTCTGTTTCCTCCATTTTTCGAGAGGTCCGAAAGCCTCGGATCATGTTGATTATTTTCCCTTTATTCCCTTGGTTGTTACCTCCTTGGTTAGTTTTCCTTCCTTTCCTGAGGTCTTTCACCAGATGGTCCAGTTTCCCTGTACTCAACGCAGTTTTTAACTCCTCCCTGAGTTGCCAGAAGTCGTCAGTGAAATGTCCTTTCTCCCCATGATAGTCGCAATACCTGTCCTCACAATCCTTCTGTGGTTTTCCCTTTGTTGGAGGAGGCTGCGGTAACCTCAGCTGGTGCTCTGTTGCCAATATTTCCTTCGGTGTCTTGGTAAGGGTGTCCAAGTCTATCAGCCTCGTATCATATCGGCGGACATCAGTTCGGCGAGGGTCGGTCCTCCCAGCGTTACCGTACCTTGGGGCGACATAAGGTGCATAGTAATCGTTCTTTCGTCCTTTAAATCCAACCTCAGGGCTGTTCCGGCGGTAATCTCCAACCAGGGGTTTTGATTGGTAGTCGCCCTTGTTGTGATACGGGTTAGGCCGAGACTCCACTCTCTCTCCTTTCGAAAATTCTGTTGTCCGGAAGGCCTCCTCGGACCGAACAAAATCATCGATCCTTTCCAACATTTCATCGACGGTTTTAGGAATCTTATCTGAGAATTTCTTGGCTAACTCCGGGCAGTGGTGGCCATTCAGAAATGATCCGATTTGCATAATTTCTGGGGCGTCCGGGAAGTTGTTGGCCTCGCAAATCCATCTTTCCTTAAAGTCCGGAAGGCTTTCGTTCGCCCTTCGGTGGATTTTATTGATCTCTGTTAGGTCTTTGGTGCTTATCCTTAACATGCTAAACCTGTTCAAAAATCTCTTCTGAAGTTCGTCCCAACTATCAATGCTTCCCGTCGGGAGCTTATCGAACCATCCCCTGGCTTTCCCATCCAGGGTTTGTTGGAACATTCGACACCATGCGGGCATGGGCCACTCTTCATGATTTCCTGCTCCGGTGAAACGATTGATATGGTCATCCGGATCGGTGGTTCCTTGGTACGGTTTCAGGTTCGTCGGTATCTTGTGCTTGGGAGATGAAAACTCTATGATCCTTTTCGTGAACGGGCACTTGATCATTTCCTTGAATGGTTTGCTCAAATCATCATCCGCCTTTTTTCCCTTTCCGTAGGGTGACCCTCCAACATCTTCTTCCTCCGAATTTTCATACCCGTCGTCGAGCCTCAGCATTCCGGGGCTCACCAGGTTGCGATTGCCTGGTTGTTTGAACAACTCTTTCAAGGCCGAAAGATGACCTGTGATGAGGCGAAAAGTGTACCGCTTTTAAGGGGTCATTTAAGCCTTAAATCGTATTTATTTGATCAAATATTGCCCTAAATCGTTCCTTTTGTCATTTTAGGTACTTTTGAGGAGAAATCTGGAAAAGGAGGCATTTTGGACGTTTTTGGAGCATTAAAGTGAAGAAAACGGCAAAGTCTCAAGAATCGGCTAAAAGTTACTCTTGACGGCGTCACAATTAACATGGGACGGCGTCATGCCTTGGCAAGAAAAGTTGGATGTGAAATTTACTCATGACGGGCCAGTGAGTTTGCATGAGAATTCTGACGGCGTCACGCTTTAACTAAATCAAGGGCGTCACGGCTTAAATCATAAGGGGACGGCGTCACGTTCATGATCCGACGGCGTCAAGCCTTGATAAGCCAGAATGGATTTTGGTAGAGCTAAAGAGGGACGGCGTCAAGATGGTCATCCGGGAACCCTAAAAGCGGCGAGGTGACGGCGTCACAATGCATAAGGTGACGCCGTCAGATGTCAAAGTCTATATATAGTTTTCTAATTTTTTGTCATTAAGGAGAGCTTAGTGTGTGGAATTTTGGGATAAAACCCTAAGACGATTTTAGCTACTTTTTCAGGGCTTCTTGCCTTGAGATCTTCCATGTTTCATTGAAAGATAAGTTATCAATTAATCATTCAATATGTCTATGTGTTGTTTGATTCTATCTTATGCTTGTCTTTTGTTTAACATGTTAGGCTAATTTTATCTTGTGTTTGCTTAGATCTAATGAAACCTAGCTATTGATTATTGGTTGTTAGTGTGTTATTAGTTGTATTGGATGATTGTTTATCTATGTTAGGCTTAAGAAAACTGGCTAACTTCCTATTCGGTAACTTGCTTGAACGTCTTAAGAAACATGAACCAAACGCGTACTAAAGGTTTTTATGGTTGTATTTAATGCACAAGCGAATTCTAGTGATCCCATGTTAGGAGCTTCCTAGCCGGCTCGACATAGGAGTGAAGTAGGAGCTTGTAGAGTTTGGGGAAGTAAGTACGCCACCCCACGAATGGTATTAAGGAATACACCCGTCATCCACGCGACTAATACACACTAATTAACCGGTAAAAGATAGTTAGGGAGTAAGGAAGTCTAAGTAAACACATTTCTCTACACATAAGTTTCTCACCACTTTTCATTTTTGTTATTTTATTTTATTTGCATTTGTAGTAATTTGGGTTAGTTGACTAGCAACTAATTCCGCCCACTCCTTCAAAACCCGAGATTTTACTTGCTTTCATAAAAACTATAAAAACATAAAAAGAATCTTCCTCAACCCTTAGACCTAATTAGAGTAGCCTTTCACACCTAACGAACACTATTCCCTGTGGAGAACGATCAATCCCCCGTACTTACCACTACACTATACTACATCGGTCAGGTACACTGCCTGGTGGGGTTGTAAGCCTCTTGAGATCCCTCGAGAGGTAAAACCTGTTGTAAGGTTGCAAAACCCACGCATCAAGTTTTTGGCGCCGCTGCCGGGGAATAGTTATTGTTTAGGTTGAATTTTTATTTCTATTAGGTCTACTCACTAGATTCCTTTCTAGTGAGATTTTTATTTTATTTTTCTAGGTTTTCTTTAGTCTATCTATTTTCTTCGTGTCTTTGTTCGTAACCATTACCGTCCGACATCATGGAAGATGGTAATATCCTTAACCCACACAACCCACCACCACAACAACCACCACCACCTCCTAGAGCCCGTACTTTAGGAGAGTATTCCCGTCCTAGCCACCACGGCTATCGAAACACCATTGAGCTCACTCAAGGAGCCAATATCACACCCTTGCGACCCGACACCATCCGGTTGGTGCAAAGCGGATGCGCATTCCATGGACTTCGTTCTGAAGATCCTAATCAACATCTCAAGGACTTTCTTAAAATCGTTGATTCTATAGACCTTGATGTTGCCACTCGAGAGACGACCCGATTGCGTCTCTTCCAATTCTCTCTGCGGGACCAAGCTAGTCAGTGGCTAGAACGTCAACCCGCAGGATCCATCACCTCTTGGGATGATCTCACCACTCGTTTCCTTGCTCAGTTTTTCCCACCGGGAAGAACTACCAAGCTAAGGAATGATATCTTGATGTTCCAACAACGTCAAGGCGAAACTCTCTACGAGGCATGGACTCGATTCAAGGACTTACTACAAAAAGTCCCTCACCATGGCATAGAACTTTGGCTCCAAGTCCAAATCTTCTATGACCATATCAATCTCTCCACAAGGCAAACCATTGACCAATCGGCCGGTGGCAAGCTACGTGATCTAAGTGCGGAACAATCATGGGCTCTCCTAGAGGATCTTGCTCTTTATGACAACGAAAGTTGGAGTGATCCCCGTGATTTGAATAAAACGGTCAAGGCAATATCTTTGCCTTTGAACAATTCAAGCACTTCCGACCGTAGGATCGTAGAACTTGAAGACCAAGTCAAGTTTCTCATGAAATCCTACGAGGCTCCTAAACCTTCAAGCCAAGTGAACAAAATCACTTCTTCATGTGAATTATGTAGTGGTCCCCACGACACTCGTGATTGCATGGAACTCCCCGAACAAGCTTTTGTGGACTACGCATCCTCGCGTACCGACGGAGCGGGAGACAAGTGGTACACTTTCAAGCCCGAGCCAAACCCTTATGGTGATTCATACAACCCCTCATGGAAAAATCACCCGAACCTTAGGTGGAAACAAAACCAAAACTCGCAACAAACCAATTCTTCCAACCCACCTAATCATTTCCAATCAAGCGGTTCCAACTCGAACCGTACTTTCAACAACAATCCTTCCGGCAATGGTAGTACCAATAACTTTGAAGGATTGATGTCTCAATTTATGGCATCTCAAGAAGCTCGTTTAGCCAAGTTTGAAGCCGATTTCAAACAAAAACAAAGCGAGATGACCGACAAGATTGACACCTTGTTGAAAGCCCTCAATGACCGAGAAATGGGAGCACTCCCTAGCAACACGGTCAAGAACCCGAAACTAAACGTCAACGCTATTTCATCGGTTTCGTCCCCTAGTTCTTGTCCACAATATTATTCGGTCAATTCCATGAGCACGTGTTTCAAACAAACCCAAATCATTCCAAATGACCAAGAAGTTATGACATCCAAATTGGTCAACAACATAGTTGAAACACCTCCCACTCAAAACCTTGACGAAGAATTCAAGGAGCTCCACCTTGAAAGTCCGGTTGTTGATGAGTTGGATGAGAAGAAGCTCAAGTTAGGCGAAAAAGGGACCGCCTTTGTTCAAAACAAGCTACCTAAGAAGTTAGATGATCCGGGCTTATTTGTTCTACCTTGCAAGATCGGTAATTCGGAGGCTTATGATACATTAGCCGATCTTGGATCAAGCCTTAACCTACTTCCGTTACCTCTCTACACCTCTCTAAAACTTGGAAAACTTGAAGAAACCGAGGTGATAATAGGCTTAGCGGATGGAAGTGTTGCTTACCCGGTTGGAGTAGTTAAGGACGTGTTAGTGCACATTGGAAAACTAACCATTTTAGCCGATTTCCACGTCCTTGATATGGTTAGCGACCCTACATGCCCCTTGTTGATAGGTAGAGGATTTTTAGCGACCGCTAGTGCTATGATTGATTGTAAGGAATCCAAGATAGCGGTAGGAGAAGGGGATACTTGGTCAGTCTATGATGTTAAGAAACATGCCTATGATACTAGTGAGGAACCGACACCCCATTGGTTAGAATTAAATAGGAGACCATCTAGATATGGACCTTGGATCGATAGAGACTTCATAGGACCCCAACGCCCATTTTACCTAGAAGAGGACTTTGTTAACCGAACGCATTCGGTAGAGCAACTCTTGGCTAGGGACACCGAATTGGATCCATTTGAAGACCCTCTAGTTTTTAGAAGGATGATTGATTTCCTAGGAGTTTTGCCAATTAACCTAGGAATGAATAAGTGGATTTGTGAGGAAGATGATCATAAGTGGAATTGGGATAAACCACCCAATGATGGAGATGGGTCATGGCATATCAAGATGACATTGTATGACCCGGATGGAGAGAAGTTTGAAAAGACATATCGTACTAAGCGGACCAATAGGAAACTTCAATCCAAGCTTAACCCTAAAGACGTCCTTGATGACGAGCTTACTTACATAGGGTAGCGTGACTTTGAGTCTAGCTACAAGACTCGTTAATAAAGAAAGGCGCTTCTTGGGAGGCAACCCAAGCTTTATTTGTTTTATTTGCTTTGTGTGTTTGTTTGATTTTATTTGTTTCCGTATGTGTGTTTAATTTTTATTCTTATTGATTCATGTTCAAAACTAATTTGTGAAAATGCTTTATTTTGTTTTTAACTTCGTCTTAACTACATATAAAGGTATTTTGCAAAAGATAAGTGTAAGGGAAATCTAAATTGGTTTATTAGAACACATATGAACATGAATCGTAATAATAATAAATTAACATACATATCCGTATTTGTTTGAGTCAAATGCTTGTATCGAGTCATAATGATGTTTTGCAGGATTTCCAGGAAGTAAGGTAAAGGTTTTTCAAGAAATTTTCCGGAAACTTAAAATGAAAATTTTTGTCAGGTCATTTCTGACGGCGTCAGGGGTTATAACCTGACGGCGTCAGATTTAATTTCCAGAAATTTTTGAAAATTTTGTTTTCATAAAAAGTTTTTATTAAAATCTCCAACTTATAATCTCCAGGAATCTGCAAAGTTATCATTCCACAAGCATTATATCCTTATATATAGATTTTATCCCGCCGATGCTATGCAGGTTTTCGTGTTTGTTTTCTCAGGTTCAACAGGTTATTTTGGACAAGGAAATGTTTTGAATCAAGCTTATGGCGATGCATTAGTCATGGAGCTTCAACATTCTCTTTGGAGGAAGATTTAACCGTGTAATTTCATTATCCAACGAGCGAATCAGGGGAGTATTTGATTTCATTCTTTTACTTTTTGCTTTTACATCTTGTTATTTGAACATTGGGGACAATGTTCATCTTAAGTGTAAGGGGAGGGTAAAAGTACGATTTTAGAAAATACAATTGCGCTTGATTTTTGTTTGTTTAATAGTAGATGTGTAATAAAACTGAGAGAAATACTTGTTAAGGTAATTTTAGTGCCAAATTTAAAATTTTTTACAACATATAGGAGTGAAACTTTGATCTTAATGAGCGTCTCATGGATAGGAGTTATATGACTAGCACAAAAACCGTACCACTAAAAAATTTTCCACCCCAAATATGTGAGGTTCGCCCCTAGAATTGGTAGGAAAAGCATTTATGCTATGATGTGTGTACCGGTAGCACTTAGATTCTAGAACTTGCGTTAAGACCATTCCAAGGCCACAAGTGAGACTACATTCGTGTAGTTAGATTTACTACATGATAAGAGGCATTAGGATTAACCCATTGTTTTACACCTGTGTTTTTGTTATAATTACATTGGCTACATTGGTCAAGTAATTCTCCCACACCCTTTGCGTTGTACTCATTTTTAGTACACGATACCCCTAGTACACCCCTCAGAGCCTATCTTTTCGTTTCAACCTTTAAGCATTCTACTTAAAGGAAGAATTTGTTACACCCCACTAAAATGTACACCCAAATCGCCTTAGCCTACCTTGTATGCACTCATTTTTAGTGCATTATTGTTACAACATTTGTTTAAACCCAAGTTAATTATCTAATTGATTACATGGTTGCTAAGTCGAGTCATATCCTTGTACATATTGTTTTGGGACGATTGGGACTCATGGGTAAAGTACTAGTGTAAAGGAGTAATGGGGAAGAACATCATTTATTACCCCCATATGTGCTAAATGTTTTAAAAGTACTCCAAGTTTTTCAATTATCTTAATTCGAGTCATTAGATTAGTATTTGTAAAGTTATGTAAAAGTTCAAGTGTAAGGGGATGCAACGCCCCTTTGATGTATTATTTTGGATGGTAGGGTAAAAGTGTATGCAAAAAAAAAAAAAAAAAAAAAAAAAAAAAAAAAAAAAAAAAAAAAAATCAAGAAAAATACAAAAAAAATGAGAAAAAGAAAAATAGAAAAAACATACGGACTACCATCCCGTTTTATTTTATGTTTATTTTATGTTTATGTTATTTTGTTTCTAGCTTAGATCGAGTCTAGTCTTGGCTTAGCAACATTGTATAGTACATGTAATTGATCAAGATTTTTAACTCGCCACCAGTAAAATATCCCTTATCCAACCAAACCGTGTTTTCCTTTTCCCTACACCTAACGTTATAACCCATTTAAAAGCCCTCTTTGATAGTTTATCTTAGGTGCTTACGCCTAGTGGAGGAGGTTTTCGATCCTTTCCCAAGCCTATGGTAATCTATTTGCTATGACAGGTAGTGAGAGATATTTTCCGTTTTCATTTATGAGATTTATTTTGATGACACTTGAGAGATGTGAGTATCTAAACACTACTTGTGAGGTGCTAGTATGTAATCTCCGTGCTTATTATGATTGAAGTGGAACGATTATTTGTTGTAATTACTTTTATGTTTGCATTAAATGACCCCTAACTTGTATTTTGATTAGAATAAAAGCGCATTTGCTTGAGGACAAGCAAATCTCAAGTGTAAGGGTATTTGATGAGGCGAAAAGTGTACCGCTTTTAAGGGGTCATTTAAGCCTTAAATCGTATTTATTTGATCAAATATTGCCCTAAATCGTTCCTTTTGTCATTTTAGGTACTTTTGAGGAGAAATCTGGAAAAGGAGGCATTTTGGACGTTTTTGGAGCATTAAAGTGAAGAAAACGGCAAAGTCTCAAGAATCGGCTAAAAGTTACTCTTGACGGCGTCACAATTAACATGGGACGGCGTCATGCCTTGGCAAGAAAAGTTGGATGTGAAATTTACTCATGACGGGCCAGTGAGTTTGCATGAGAATTCTGACGGCGTCACGCTTTAACTAAATCAAGGGCGTCACGGCTTAAATCATAAGGGGACGGCGTCACGTTCATGATCCGACGGCGTCAAGCCTTGATAAGCCAGAATGGATTTTGGTAGAGCTAAAGAGGGACGGCGTCAAGATGGTCATCCGGGAACCCTAAAAGCGGCGAGGTGACGGCGTCACAATGCATAAGGTGACGCCGTCAGATGTCAAAGTCTATATATAGTTTTCTAATTTTTTGTCATTAAGGAGAGCTTAGTGTGTGGAATTTTGGGATAAAACCCTAAGACGATTTTAGCTACTTTTTCAGGGCTTCTTGCCTTGAGATCTTCCATGTTTCATTGAAAGATAAGTTATCAATTAATCATTCAATATGTCTATGTGTTGTTTGATTCTATCTTATGCTTGTCTTTTGTTTAACATGTTAGGCTAATTTTATCTTGTGTTTGCTTAGATCTAATGAAACCTAGCTATTGATTATTGGTTGTTAGTGTGTTATTAGTTGTATTGGATGATTGTTTATCTATGTTAGGCTTAAGAAAACTGGCTAACTTCCTATTCGGTAACTTGCTTGAACGTCTTAAGAAACATGAACCAAACGCGTACTAAAGGTTTTTATGGTTGTATTTAATGCACAAGCGAATTCTAGTGATCCCATGTTAGGAGCTTCCTAGCCGGCTCGACATAGGAGTGAAGTAGGAGCTTGTAGAGTTTGGGGAAGTAAGTACGCCACCCCACGAATGGTATTAAGGAATACACCCGTCATCCACGCGACTAATACACACTAATTAACCGGTAAAAGATAGTTAGGGAGTAAGGAAATCTAAGTAAACACATTTCTCTACACATAAGTTTCTCACCACTTTTCATTTTTGTTATTTTATTTTATTTGCATTTGTAGTAATTTGGGTTAGTTGACTAGCAACTAATTCCGCCCACTCCTTCAAAACCCGAGATTTTACTTGCTTTCATAAAAACTATAAAAACATAAAAAGAATCTTCCTCAACCCTTAGACCTAATTAGAGTAGCCTTTCACACCTAACGAACACTATTCCCTGTGGAGAACGATCAATCCCCCGTACTTACCATTACACTATACTACATCGGTCAGGTACACTGCCTGGTGGGGTTGTAAGCCTCTTGAGATCCCTCGAGAGGTAAAACCTGTTGTAAGGTTGCAAAACCCACGCATCAACCTGCGATTAGGGCTTGGGCATCTGGAGGATCTTGGTCTCCTCCGGATCCTCCGGATCCTCCGGCTCCCCCCGCGTTCCGGACAGGGGTGAAGAGGGGTGTAGTACCCGTCGTCTCGAACGTTTCAAACGTTGGTGTAGGACCTGTCATCCCGAACCTCAGGTAGATCGAGCGGAAGGTCCCACGGATGGCGCCAATTTTTTGAAGTAATTTCTTGCAACCACTTCAGACAAATAAAGATGGCCTTCCGGTTGAACTCAGCTAGGGTTCTTCCGGGAGGCTTGGGTGCTGATCCCTTCGGCTATTTGAGGTTCTCCGGGTATCTGCACACAACAACACACGTTAGGCTCGCCCCGGGTGTTATCCCAGGACCCACCTCCGGTGTGAGAGTAAGTATTTGGTATTCCGAAAGGGCTATCAAGTAAGGTGAGAAGTAAATGCAGGTTCTATGTTAGTTGAGAGTAGTAAATGAGCTGAGTATTTATAGTACTCAGCCTCGATACCTGGAATGGCGGCGCCGGATTTTCAGGGAACATGTCCCCGACATAATCCCGTAAATCCTGGGGCGGCGGCGGCGGTGTCTGCAGCTGCCATCTGTCAAAAGGTAAATGCCACCTGTCCTATTACTTACAGTGATACTGGCCGGAAGAGTCGTGTGTCCTCCGGTAGGTCCGGATGGCTATGCGTCGTCCGGACGATCGGTCAAGACAGGTCGTTCGGACACATACGTCAACTGTAACATATCCCTATTTATGCATTAATTTAGTATGTGTAGTTACTAATTAGTACATCTATTAATGGCTAAGGTATATTAAGACGTTTATGACCATTTACATCTATTAACGGCTTCGGTTTGGTTTGATAAATGGAATGAAAATTGTCCGTTAATATCACGTGTCGTATAGAGATATTAGTAATGCCGGTCTTAACTTGCATGATAAAGTGTCGGATGTGGTATTTAATGGATCTTGGTCGTGGCCTACTGCTTGGTATGACACTTTTCCTGTTTTAATAAATGTCCCTACTCCTTCCCTTAATGATGATCAACCTGATACATTGCATTGGAGGATGAGGATGGTTCATTTAGATCTTTTTCTGTCCGAGATGCATGGAATTCGGTCCGAGAACGAGGGAGAACGAAGTTGAGTGGTTTCACATGGTGTGGTCTCGTTTTAGCATTCCTCGGCACGCGACTCACTTATGGCTTGTTATGAGAAGGCATCTAAAAACTCACGATAGAATGAGGCAATGGGATGTTGGCAATGATGTCGACTTAAACCTGCTTCGGTGTTCGCTTTGCAAGACACAACCCGACTCACATAATCATTTGTTCTTTGAGTGCTCGTATGCTTTTCGTGTTTTGCAAGTGGCTGAAATTCAGTTTGTGTCAAACAAATGGGATGATATAATGGCTTGGTTATTACCTATTTATGATCGAAATAATGTTCTCATTATTGTGGCTCGTCTTGTCTTAGCTGCGGTTTCGTATTTTGTATGGCAAGAGAGGAACAATCGTGTGCACGGAAAAAGTGAGAGGAATCCCGAGCAGCTGTCCAAGGTTATTGTTGAGATGTTTAGATTAAAGCTTGCTTCTATTCATTTCAAGAAGAAAGCTCGGGTCGAAAACATGCGAAAGACATGGAGGATTGCAAGCATTCAAATGGAGGAAGAATGATTTGTTTGCGTCTTTGTGAGCTAGAGGTCGAGTATTCTGTAGTGTTATTTCATTTTCGATTGTCTAGTGTTAGTTTTTATTGTGGTTTGTTGTGTTTTTGAGCATGTTCAAAACACATAGTTTTTATATTGAAGGATGGATCATGACCACTCTTCCATGTTCGTAAACTCTCGTCATTTTTTAATATATTCACCGGGTATAAATCCTTTACCAAAAAAAAAAAAAAAAAAAAAAAATAGAACTACCAAGTATTTAATTTGCTTAAACTAACTATATCGTGTTGCTTATGAATGAAGTATGACAGGCAAGTCAAATACGAATCACTGGCACATGTTAATATAAGTCATTGTATGTACATATGTGACAAGGCCTATATGAAGTATATCCTTAACGAGTATCCGATAGGTACTACTGTATGAAGGAGTATCCTTAAGGAGCTTTTAACATAGGTAAAATAGCATTTCAACAGGACTAAATACGACTTACAGACGAGCGACATGTTCTTAAATGTTTTCCCCAATGCCGTAGCTAGGCCAACGGAGACCCTGTGCAAAACCGCTTATATGATAACTAAACATGACAATTAGAAATATATGGTAACGATTACCTTTAATTTTTATGAGTTTTTCATCACTTTCACCCACTTGAAGTGAAGTTTAACAAATATTTAGAACAAAATTCCATATATCGTCAACATTTTAAGGTTGAAAATAAATTTTGAGGCCACAACTATATAAAGAGGTATATATTTTGAGGCCCCTAAGGGTGCGTTTGGTTCGCAGTATGTTTTGAAAGGAATTGTAATCTGTCAAAGGAATTGTAATTTGAATGAATTGTAATTCAAAGAGTTGTAATGTGTTGTAATTGTAATGTGTATGAATTGTAATTGATGTTTTCTGTCACTGTGTTTGATTGGATCTCAACGTAATTGTAATTCGAAAAATTTATAAAATTTCAAAAAATTTATAAAAATTCGAAAAAATTTATAAAAATTCGAAAAATTTATATAAATTCGAAAAAATTTATAAAAATTCAAAAAATTTATAAAAATTCAAAAAATTTATAAAAATTCGAAAAAATTTAAAAAAATTCCAAAAATTTATAAAAATTTAAAAATTTAAAAATTTAAAAATTTTATAAAAAATTTATAAAATTCGAAAAATTTATAAAATTTTATAAAAATTTAAAAATTTGAATTTTTATAAAATTTTTTGTAAAATTTTTAAATTTTTTGAATTTTTAAATTTTTAAATTTTTATAAATTTTTTATAAAATTTTTAAATTTTATAAATTTTTTATAAAATTTTTCGAATTTTCTAATTTTTTATAAATTTTTAAATTTTATAAAATTTTTTAAAATTTTATAAATTTTTCGAATTTTATAAATTTTTTATAAAATTTTTAATTTTTTAAATTTTTTGAATTTTTAAAATTTTATGAATTTTTAAAATTTTAAATTTTTATAAATTTTTTGAATTTTTATAAATTTTTTTGAATTTTTATAAATTTTTTCGAATTTTTATAAATTTTTTGAATTTTTATAAATTTTTTGAATTTTTATAAATTTTTTCGAATTATTATTATTATTATTATAAAATTTTGAATTACAACGTAATTCAAAACTTTCCATCCAACATCGTATGTAATCTGAATTCCCTCCTTTGATGTAATTGTAATGACTGAATTACAATTACAACGCAAACCAAACAGCCTACGTAATGTAATCTGAATTACAATTCTCTCCATTCTGTGAACCAAACAGCCTACGTAATGTAATCTGAATTACAATTACATCCAATTACGCCAGATTACGGCGAACCAAACGCCCCCTAAAAGTATGTGTAGTGGTGTGTAAGAGAGGGTGGAAGGTTGTTTAACACGTGGCATGTGGGGGGTGGGGGGGGTATTGTGGGGCTTTGGTGAAAAAGTGGTGTAGTGGTAAAATGTGGAAAAAAACGTTCGAATTTTATGGATTGAGAGAGGGAGATGCGCTATCAGAACCACCAGCTGTGGGTTTTTTGGGTGAACAGCGACCCGTCGTTTTCGGTTGAGGGGCGCTGTTGGGCTTTGTTTGGCAAAAAATGGTGAGCAAAAGCGCCCAGTACGCATGCTCTAAAAATTTGAGGCCCTATGCGATAGCACACCTCGCACACCCTTGAATACGGCTCTGGTTTTCCCATTCTTGTATGCTTTCTGCTCACTTTGCCTGCATACGACCAATCTATAATCATGATGAAATGTCGCATTTAGACTTTGAGCAACAAGCATTGAAAGATCTTTCGTTGAAATGAGTAATTTCTTTTTTTACTTGGAAGGCGTTTGAGATTGCTTATTTTTTCTGCTTATCTGCTTTCTTTTAAGCAGATTATTACTTTTTTCATCAAAACATTGTCTGCTTTTGTGCTTAAAACTAAAAAGAAAAAACAGTTTTTCATAAGTAGTTTATAAGTTGCTTATTTTGTGTTAGTTATATGATATTGAATAAAAAATAAATTTTTACTATCATATTTAACTTAAAGCCTTTTATAAATGAAGTTGACTAAAAATTTATATTAAAATTATAATTTTTACAAATATGGTGCTATATTTTATAAAACAAGCAAATCGAAACACGGGTACCAAAAGTATTTTTTTTATAAGTATTTTTATTTCTCACCCCTTGCAAATATGCCTTTATCATTGCAAAACACTTTCATTCATAATTATCTTCGATCATTATCTTGTTTAAAATTCATTCCAAGCGATCTTTTGTGTTATAGTTTAGTATTGTATTTGCAAGTTTGTTGTGTTAACATATTTCACTATTATACTCCAAAGTCATATTCACTATTATACACCAAACTAGAGTGAGATAGATTAGTGTTTTAGGCCTCAAAACACCAGAAAATCAGTGCTGATTCTACCTAGTTAGGACTCGATATCTAGGTTAGTATCGGAAAAAGTGTAAGCGACGTTGTACGATTTTCTCTGCCAAGAAGGGAGCTTGTTGAATTAGTGAAGTAACTCTCGAGTCAGAAACTCGAGGAACGGAGTAGGGCGAAGAGAAGTTTCGTGACCGACTCACTATAAATCCTCATGTTTGGTTTGATCTTTCTTTTATTTATTATCATGCATTTATTCATATCATATTATTATTACTTGTTCATAATAAGTTTCAAAATTCAAAACTAAATTTTAAATAAACTTATCATGTTATTGTGGTTCATTCATCTTTGGCTATCTGCTTCTGTCTATTATATGATTGTTTGTTCTTTTTTTTCTTTTCTTCTATGTATATCTATTTAATATTGAAGGTGATCCTTCTATACTTATGTTTGATCTGTTTTCATATTTTAGTATTCAATTTTCTAAAGATAGAGTTGGGCAAGTTTAGTTTAAACGAGGAAAAAACGATCCCGCCGCGTTGCGGCTGGGCTGTTCATTAATAAGCACTTTCTAATGGAAACAGAATAAATACCAACAAATGGAACCAACATTATTAGCAAATCGTTAAATACACATTGTCAGAACCATGATTTCCAATCAGAATATACACTGACACAATTAGTTATAATAACATTTTTTGCCATTCTTAGTTATAATAACATTTTTTGCCATTCTTATTTTTTAAACCATAAAACACTAAGGTGGTGTTGGTTCGCGAATTCGTTGTAATTCGATGTAATTGTAATTCGAATTCCATTACATAAAGTGTTTGGTTGATTTTCTTGCGGAATTGTATTATTTAATTACATTGGGCCCACTTTTGATGTAATCTGAATTACATCGACATAGCGATGGAAAGTGTAACATTACAAAGGAATGTGGGGCCATCGATTATTTACAACGGTTTTCAACCGTTGTAAATAATCATATGATTATTTGGATTATTTACAGCGGTTACATTTAACCGCTGTATTTGGTGATCCTATTATTTATAGCGGTTAAATTTAACCGCTGTATTTGGTCATCCAATTACAATTACAATTCATCCGAATTCCAATTCCTTTTACAAATTACAATTGCATCAGAAACTTTCGGCGAACCATAAAACACTAACAAAAAAAAAAAAAACATTTTCTAGAAACTCTCAAGTGTAGATATGGCTGCATTCTAATGCTAACCTTGAGTTTTGTCTCATGAACTGTAAGGCAACTGGAATGGGTCCCTGTCGTAACGATATTTTCCGCATTCTACGCCAGCTACCTGTATTTAACCCGAATTAGTCTCTCAAGCAACAAATAGTAACATCCCAACATAATCTATTCTTGAAGCTATCAATTATTTATGTGACAATTCTCAAAAGTAAGTTGACGAAATAGGCCAGCATACCACAATTATTTATCTATTCTTCTGCCTTGAGCATATCTATGTAACAATTCTCATCCATTTCAGCTTCCAAACCCACCCATTTGAGTCCATAAACCCATGTGTTTCAGCCCCCATTCGAACACCAGCACACAACGATTGAAGCCCTAGTTTCATCAACTTAAACACCCTGATTTCAACCCCTACTTCAGAACCCGATCCACACCCGTTTTAGCATACAGCCGCACCAAAAGACAGCCCCCATTTCAGCACCAAAGAATATATTTAAATTTGATATAATAAAAATTCATTGTTGTTCCTACAAATTTCCGACCCTCGAGAGTTACTAAAAAGCTTCCTCGTTTTTTCCTTATGGAGTCGAGAAAAAAGCCAAAATTATCCCAACCTGTAATTTAACCCCATGGTATCCCAAACCCATAATAAAACAACAAAAAATAAAAGGGGAAAGTTTGAAAAAAGTTGAACATAGCAATAAATCAAAGAAAAAATTTTACTAAATATAAACTTATACCTATTTGAGGATCACCAGTTTTTTGCATCAATATTTCCTAGTAAACCATTGATTCTTGGCAGTTTTGTGCACAACACATAAAACTTTACTCACGATGTGTATAGACTTTAAAAAAAAGAAAGGTGATAACCCGTTTTCAAATGCTGCCGTTTTTTGGTGCAGTAGGAACCGTTCACGTAAGGTAAACGTATAGTCAGCAGCCGTATTTTAAAGGTCCGGCTAATTAATTTGATAAAAAAAATAATTACTAAAAAAAGTGCCCCCTAATGTTAGCCTATACAGTCCGTAAAATAGGATGAAATGATTTATA